>CAHIKZ030005183.1:727500-850000 GCA_903632075.3 Acanthosepion pharaonis | reverse complement strand
ACGTGAAAACCAGTGAACAATAAAATCACCTACCCTCCCACATCAACCTTTCTTTCTCCAATATTTGTGGCATTCGTTCTAATTCCTTTAGTGTAGAATAATTTCTCTTGAAACGGTCCACAGATATCTTCGGACTAATTTAAACCAGTTTAAATTCTTCTATTACTAGCAATGAAATCTCTGTTCTAATATATCTTCCTCTTTGTCGAAAAGGCTCTAGACACATATGCATGGTCTCGTATTTATATTCGGAAAAATCTCCTAATTTCAAAAGAATTGTCTTTTGAATCCCCAGATGATTATTTTATGTGCTTTCGACTTTAGTTATGGCACACTGTTAGCTATCTCTTTTTCATTTATCACTCCCCTTCTTCTCAGGTACTGATATATTAAACAAAATTTCTAACAATATAGAAATGGCTCTCTTTATCTCTCTCTTCATCATCTGTGAACATTTCTGTGTTTGTGGATTTTAATGCTCATCACGTCAAGCGCCTTAAGCATTCTAATGTTACTGATAATGTTGGTATTCAGACTTTCATTTTTTTCTTTGCTAATTCTCTCAGTCAAAATGCGAAATTCCATACTCGTTTCCCTAATAAATCTGATCAACAATCTTCTTTATTTGTTTCTTATCTCCACTCGTAGCTGTTGGAGAACATCATAACTCTATCTTCATGGCAATTTGGATCATGTTTTAGTATCCGTTGATATTTCTTTTGAGCCGTCTATCCTATTCACATGGCATATTTCTGTTACCAGCGTACTGATTGGGGATCATTTTGTGAGTTTATTTGTGACACCTCTTGGATGGATAATATTAATATACTTATCGAGAATTGTACAACAGAGGTTTCTTCTTGCGTTAAAGATGGAATTGACTTATTTTGTAGCATCTTGCAAATGCCAGGTGAAATAAAAAAAATTCTGCTTGTTTCACACCGGCCTGTTCAGCCGCTATAGCTCACAGGAATAACTTTTTCCGGTTGTATCATGTGCTAGTTCCGCTCACAACAGACACCTATTTACGTGTGCTCGCAATAATTGTAAACGTATCTTCAAAATGGATAAGTCTTTGTTGATAGAATGAGAAATTTTTCTAACAAATTTGGTTCACATGGCTACTAGTAGATCTGTAATAGTGTGTTAAAGAAGAATAAGTCTTCTATCCTTCCTCTCTTTACTCAAGTTGTGGTTATAATATCTGCTGATAAAATATAATGTTTTGGTTGTAAATTCTTTTCAAATTATACTTGTCTCTTCTAGAGTATCTTTAACTGAGTCCCTATGGGGCGAGAAGCATATAACTTCGTCTAAGGCTTCTGCTATCATCTCTAAATTGGATCCTCAGAAAGCATTTGGACGATGGCATCCTTGCAATAGTCCTTAGGAAATGTGCTCTTGAACTGGCTCCTGTTCTCTCTAAACTCTACAATAAATGCTTTGCCGCGTCTTGATTCCCGATAATTAGAAATTCTTTTCTAAAGTCACAGTCTTTAAGAACTCAAGCGAACCGTCTGATCCTTTTTAACTATCGGCTTTATTTACATTCTTCCTTGTTTTGGCAAAATATTAGAGGCTCTAATTAAATCTGCATAAAAATCTCCTGAGCCAGCCAACCATAGAAATGAATACAATATGTGAACCAGTAATGAGGAGTGGTAGAGATAAACAATAATAACAAAAAATTGCAATATGATCTCAGGTAAAACAAAATGTTATCTCTCTCTCTCTCTCTCTCTCTCTATATATATATATATATATATATATATATATATATATATATATATATATATATAATTATTTATTTAAAAAAAATTAATAACATAAATATGTTATAAAATCACTACACAAATAGCCATTTTGTTTCAACACCCTCGGTGTCTTATCAAATGATGATGTTGAATGTAAAATAAATGGTTTTAAAAGTTTCAAATTAATTAGCAATCCTTTGCAAGGGGAAAACGTTGTTACGAAAGCTAGATGGACCAATCAAAATACAAGTATAGGAAAATTCAAAAATCTTCACAACGAAGTCATGTTATAATAGCTATTCACATGTTTAAAATATGGGTAGTATTAAAAAAAGAATTTATTCTAACCAATAATTACTAAATTATATGATAAAATTTAATATTAAAATTAAAAACTGCTAATTTCAAAATCAAAATTTAATCGCTATTAAGTTTACAACTATAAAATTACTGAGGAGAAAAGAAGAAATATATATGTGTTATTCAATTTATTTCTTCATTGAAGTTACTTTAGCTAATTTTATATCCGGTCCTTTGGACAATATGTATACATTTTAATCCTGAGAGTGTGTGAATGGGGTCCCAAACTCACGCGTCAAACAAACACAATCAGATTATAATATATAAGCACCCAGACATGTTTATATATATATATATATACAAACACAAAAAGAGACGAGACAGAGAACATATATACTAGCAGCATGGCCCGGCGTTGCCCGTACTTGATTCAAAAATCGTACGACTCATAAAGCAATCGCTATCACTTGACTTAAAATATTTTTGCCCTTCCTTGCCTTTAAAGGAGTGCCCTTTGCCGCGCTGATGTTGCTACATGCCTTACTTCTTGCCTATCTCACACTGCGAATTTTTTCTAAGCTCTATACTAAACATTAAATCTGTTACGAAAAAAGAACTAAACAAAATGAATACAAAACGATCAGCTTTAAAAAAGGACTCATAACTGGAAAAACCGAATGAAAAAAGAATGTTAACAACAAATACTTTTTCACATCCAACCCAGTTCTGCGGAATCAGAATCAACGTTGAGTTTAAGCAAAGCGAATGAGCCAACTGGAGTAAAGTGCCATGTAGATTTAAATTTTTCCTACTTGTGACGAATGCAGCTATCGATCTTTTTTTTTCCATGCTAGCATGCTAGTTAACATTCGTGTCAGTCAGCTGTTGGCTCTCACGTTGGCCAATATAATCTTCCTGCCTATTCGTGGCAGCCAGCTCTTGGCTCTCACTCTTGCCAGTACAAAATGGCCGCAAACTACATGAAAACTTGCCGTAGAAGCATGGAAAAATCAATTATTTCAACTATCAATGGGAGTTGGGAAATGCAAAGTCGGTCTTGGCCTTCCCGCTAACTTGGAGTATGTGCATGTAAATTTTGGTGCAAATCCGTCGATAATTTCGGCCGTGCATTCGTTACACACACACTTACACATCCCTGCCTTTTATATATATATATATATATATATATATATATATATATATATATATATATATATATATATATATATATATATATATATAAATAAATATTTATATATATATATATATATATATATATATATATATATATATATATATATATATATATATATATATGATAATTGTATAGTGGATAGTAACTTTTTTTTTCACTTCTTTTTGTTTCTTTTCCTGTCCCACACAAAACATCTGAAACTTTCTTACGTGAAGGGCTCCCCTTATACACGCACACACACTGAGTGAAACACACAGCCGTTTTAAAAGAAATAAAGACTGAGCTGCACATAACAGCCGTCAATAACCACAAACATTGCAATTAACGTGATGCATCAAGCCAGATTCACCGGCCCGGTTCATGCAACATAAAACAGACAAAGTTAAATTCAATTATTATTTTCTGCCCTTTCATTGAAAACAGACCCGACAAGCTGGGCAGCCGTCAGGATGTGTTTAAAAGTGAAAGTCATTTGCGAATACGTCCGTTTATTCTTTCTTTCTTTTTTTGCATTAAAACTTCGTCTTCTTGTTTCTGGACATTGTCTTTTTTATATCGATGTTTGTTTTTATCTATCTATCTATCTATCTATCTATCTATCTATCTATCTATCTATCTATCTATCTATTCCCCTCTTTCTCTCCATCTGTATTGCTTCGCATTTCAAACATCTTCCTTAGTCTCATTTAATATCCCTATATCCACTGATGTTATAACTCACTTGTTAGCCAATTCTAACTTTTTTGTAATGGGGATCACCCTGTACAAGGCCAGAGAGCCACTCGAGGTAGAGGCTAATAGAGTACCAGGTTAAGATTATAGTGTTCAGACCAGAGAAGGCAACACTATTTAAAGCAAGGACGAATGGTAGACTCATAAATATATAAGATAGATTCTGGCGAGAAAAAATTGTCTCGCACGACATAGAATTTTTTTTTTTTTAGAATTTACCTATACATCTAGCTAATTCAATTGTAAAAGGATGCGACCGTACCTCCAATCTTGTACCACGGTTAAATTCAATAAAGTCTAGGTACCATAGCGGAAAGTTCATCAGAGCAATAACCATGACAATCTTTATAGAAAAGGCACACGGAAGCCATGCTACGGAGGTGGGAATTAACTGAAACTGAGATGCCAGGACAGGATTAATGAAATTGCTGAATTTTATTTGGATCTTATCAAGGATCTCTAAATATTGGGTTGGTGCATAATTATCAGGCGTTTTTATAGGCGAGTTTTGCCAATAAATATTGCTGTTTTGTTTAATTTTTAAATAAAAATATTATTTTATTTTCATGTCATAAAAAGGCATGTCGATAATCATACGCTCCGGAATAATCATTTAAAAATGCTATTGTTGAATTGTTATGTTTCTTTTTCCATAATAAATATTGTTTCAAAAACGCCTGATAATTATGCACCAGCCTAATATATAGCAGGAACATCAGACCAGAGAAGACAACACTATTTAAAGCAAGGACGGATGGTAGACTTATAAATATGTAAGATAGATTCTGTCGAGAAAAATTGTCTCGCACGACATAGTTGTAGTGGTTTCACAGTGGAGGCTTGTGTTTGTACTAAGTCGGTCATAAAATAGGTTCGACGTACAAAACGTTAGGAACTTGATATAACAGGTAATGACGCAGTAATCTAGATACTTTAATATCCGACTAACGGTCATCCGACATCGACTGACTAGTATTTAGTCACCTCCCCACGAGGGTATCATGTGGCACAAGGCCGGTTTAACGTAGGATCTCCGAGCCCGTGGGCTCGGCCAAAAATATACCCTTTGAACCCGTATAAACGGGTTCAGAGTCGGTTTACCTCCCCGAAAGAGACTCCGCCCTTCGGCGTAGCCTCGTTCGGGTTCCTCCCCGCCCGAAGGCAGAGAGTTCAACCGTTCAGCCGGTCGTCCGACGTCGACTGACTGACCAACTCACTGCCGACTACTCCTACTTATAGGTGGGAGAGTCTATTAACTATAGAATAGGTGTGTTCCACAATAGTGAATCATTTTTTTCTTGCAGTAGACCTATGAACTGCTTGAATATAATCTTTGCACTTCATGTCAGCAGAGAACGTGAGCCTAAGAAACTGCAATGTGTCATGCAAGCCTAATGGAAGGCATAAAGGTTCTCTCTGATGATTAAAAAAGAGCCGTAGTTAACAACAGATTGTAGATCATTTTTGAGATCAGCTGGCCATTTACTGAAACTATCTACTGTTATTAAATAGTAGTAACCCTCAATGTGTCCTGCGTAATCCACGTGGATTCTGGACCACGGTCTGTCGACTTTAGGCCATGGCTTTTGTAAAGAGGGTGGTGCCTTCGCCGCAGCAGCACAACCTTTGCAACTTTCCACCATTTGCGTAATATCATCGTCCATGTTCGGCCAGTAGACAAAACTTCTCATAAGTGATTTCATCCGGTTTTTTCCGGGATGTCCTAAGTGAAAATCTTTCAAGATCCGTCTTCATGGCGACTTCGCTATTACTACTCTCTCGTTATACAATAATATGTTGTCACAGATTGAGAAACTGTCTGCTAAATTCCTCACCTTCTCTTCTATTTTTTCTTGGTATTCTGAATAAACTCGTCTCTTTCTGCTTCTCGTCTTATCTCTAGCAGCGTTACAAGTATTTCCTTTATTGTATTGCATAATACCTTAATGATTTCATCTTCAGCTTGTAATGCCGCATTTACCGAATCTTCTAACGGTTCGCCTTTCGCAGGTATTAATCGCGATAGTCCATCAGCGTGTCCTATTTTCTTTGATGGAAAGAACTCAAGTTTGAAATTGTAGTTTAGTAACACAGTTCCCTATCTTAAAAGTCTGTTCGCTGTATAGACTCGTAGACCTTTTTTTGAACCTAAAATCGTAAGAAGTGGTTTGTGGTCCGTTTGGAGCGTGAACTCTCTCCCATAAATATATCTATGAAAACTAGTTACTGCAAAAATTATGCCCATTGCCTCGTTTTCAATCTGTGAATAGTTTCTCTCCGCCGGTGATAATGATTTAGATGCGTGTGCAACGGGTTTGTTTGTACCGTTCCGCATCTTGTGTAGAATACACGCACCTACCCCATGTGAGCTCGCGTCACTTGCAATAACGATTTCGAGTTCGGGATCGAAATGTGTCAATGCTAACTCCGAAGTTATTTTTTTATTTTTTGAAAGAATCCCAGTTTGTTCAAGTCTATCCAATTCTTTGTCAATTTTTTCTATAGTAGCGAATGGTACGTTTCGCTTCTTTTTAAAAACTGGTTGGACGTTTTCTTTTAATTCAATTCTGGCCTTAAATTTGGTGCATCGCTCGTCGCCAATCTGTTGTGGATTCCGGGATAAAATTCGGTCTGAAATGAATGACAAACGCAAGAATGAAATATAGCAAATAAATGTATTGACGTAATAATACAATTGGTAATACGGTTAGTAGATCCAGAAATGCGGTTAGTAGCAATAATAATATATATACAGTCTGGTAAATTCAGTATCGAAGTATGACTTCCTTCTGAGTCTACGTGCTCGCAACTGTGACTCCTACAATGCGGTTACCTCACTCTCTCACTGTATCAGTGTATCTCTCTCGGGTATTCACCGGCAGCAGTACAAATACACACTGGGCGAGTCCACTTGTATGAAAAATGGGTGAACCCCATAACAGTATAGATTCTCAATAATTCTAATACATCTCATGTTGCTGAGCAATTCTAACAGATCTTTATCAAACCCCTTTGTGTAATCTATAAAACACTATTACACGTCTTTCTGCATTTTTATTGCTCTTTCTGATAACATTCTAAGCATATATCGCGTTCCTTTTCCAGTGTTTTTGACAAACCCGCACTGTTCTTTTCCTATTTCCGTCATGATTCTACTAAGTTTTGTTATAGGGCTCATTAGGCTGATTTTCCAATGCAGTTCGCATTCGTTTGCATATGGATTCTTAGGCTGTGCTATGAAAATAGATCTACTTAGGTTCTTCGGTATATCAGCACTGTTGTAGATTTCATTTATTATTTCTGTAATCTTTTCTATACCGAAATCATATAAGGCTGACAGCATCTCTAGTAGAATTCTGTCTGGCCCTGTTGCTTTGTTTCTGTTCAATTTGGCCAGTGTAGATTCCACTTCAGATCTTAATATTTCCTGTATTTCTGTGTATTGGCAGTTGTTTTCTTTCGTCGTGGATGACTTCTACGTTATATAAATTTCATCTCTGAAGTATTTTGTCTTTCGCCAATATCACCGGTCCCTCCTTGGATTTTATTCATCCTGTTGATATCTACTGATTGTCCTCTTTTTTCTTCATCTGCTTCATCCGTGGTACATACTATTTTTATTTCTGCATTTTTCGTTCAGACATTTCTCTCTAACCTGTCTGAAGATGTTTCGTATTTCTTTGTGTAGTGTCCTATATTCTTTTCCCTCTTTTATCTTCTTTGTCTCCTTTTCATCATGTCAAGAACTTCACCTATCATCAATTTATTTTTTCTTCGTCTATTTTCCTTTGGGATGATGTCGATTGCTAATATTGTCAGGATTGCCACGAGAATACAAGGGGTTGCAGAGAGTGGGAACAAGAGTAAAGAAACGTGATTGAGGAAAGGATAAAGAGAAGGACGGGGAATTAGATCAAGGCATCAGAAGATGTCGATTGACATTACATTTGAATATTTGAAGACTATAACTGTCAGGGAAGGGAGTTCCACAGACGGGAAGTGCGAGAAATGAAGTTATTGGAGTAGAAGAGACGGCTACATTTAACTGTTTAAGCCATTCTTCTCTAGCCTGTCTGCAAATGTTTCTTATTTCTTTGTGTAGTGTTCTCTTCCCTGTTTTGACTTTTTTATCTAATTTCCATCATGTCAAGAATTCCATCTATTATCAGTTCATTTTTTTTTCTTCGTCTATTTTGCTTTGGGATGATGTCGATTGCTGATATTATTAAGGATTCTTTTAATGTCTCACTTAGAGTATCCATTTTCATTTTCCCCCCTCGTATTTGTTTTTTACACTGTCCATATATTTCCCATTCACATTAGCGTCGTTCAAGAGTCAGTCTGTCGTACTGTTGTTTGAGTGTTGCCTTAGGCCTTTTCAGCTTCCGTAGTTTCACTGGAAAGTGATCGCTTCAAAATTGAAGCACTTGGATATGATTTCCATTGTAAAATTGCGTTTCTGAATCTCTTGTTGATGGTTATTTCGTCAATACCCGTATTGAACGGAGCGAAAAATGGGTCCAATCTTTACGGCAAATGAGCAGATATCAGCCAACACCTAATTTTCGCTGGTTCCCAAACTGAATGAATTTAAGCGTGTTACTAGGTTGGCATCTCAACCCACCATTTCAATGTCGAAACAGTTAAATGTATCCATTTCTTCTACTCCAATAGCTTCATGTCTCGCACTTCCCGTCTCTGGAACTTTCCTTCCCTGACAGTTACAGCCTTCAAATATTCAAATGTAATGTCAATCGAAATCTTCTGATGCCTTGATCTAATTCCCCGTCCTTCTCTTTATCCTTTCCTCAATCACGTCTCTTTATTCTTGCTCCCAATCTCTGTAACCCTTTTTTATTCTCGTGGCACTCCTGCCTTCCTTGGGGTGAAATGCTTAAAAGAAAGGACACCCAAGACATATATGGAGATAGAAAAACCCAGAGGGAAACAAAAATAAAATCGAGCCTCTAATACTTTGCCATAAAGATGCAGAAGTCTAATGAAGGAATACCAGGTTAAGAAACGTTGAGCCTAGTCAATACCTAGATGGGTGACTGCTTGGGAATACCGGGGGCTGTCAGCTTGGATGTGTGGGTGGTTTAATGGATAATGGCTGGGAATTGTTAATCGGAGAGCCGAGTTCCAATTCCAGGTGGGTTCGTTATATTCACCTTGGCAAATATATGAATCCGCCTCTTCTCCCTCCATCTATGGGTTAATTAGCAATACCTGTATCACTAAACCATTATTATCTAAAAAATAATTCTTACAAACTAAAATTATATTGGTTTTAAATAGTCGGCAAAGGGTTGATAAGCCATGAAAAACGATTCAATCAATCAATTTAACATATTCAGACACTTAGAAAAACACGGAGATTTAGGAAGCAGTGGGTTTCCATACGCTTTTAAGGAAAAGAACGAATCGGGTCGTTAAAAGGTAAAAACAGAAATTGTTTATGATTCAACCTAATAAATTTCAATTTTCTTTCTTCTTCACTTATTTTCTCTCATAAATCACTTTTGTGACACAGTGAAAGTTTTGTGACATTCTTAGAACCATTTTGTTTTGTTCATATCTTGTTAACTATTTCAATTTCTTTTATAATTTTCTGCGATCTCTGTTCAAATTTTTCGCAATTTTCGGAGTTATTTTTCTATTACTCAATAAATTTACAATGTTTTGTTTATATTTTGGGATTATATCTTTCTTACGATTTCTACAAATTCTTATATATCGGAATTAAAAAGAATATCAAACTATATTATAACATTTATTTATTTAAAATATGATGAATAACCCTAGAATTGGCTAAAAAAAATATACTTGTAAATATTTTTAATGATATAAATATACCATACAAAAATACAGATTAAAATATATGAAGTGTATTTATAGAATAAAGGTAACTTGATCATGTATAAAGACAAGCAAAAAAATAACCTCTCAGCTGTCAATGTGCCTCATACTAACTTCGAGCGAATTGTCCTGAATAGAAATAACTGGAGATATTAGTGCCAAAGTGGTATCAGAAATTTCAAAATCAGTTGTATTCAGAGGCTAAGAGACGAAAGACAACGGCGAAAAGCGTAAGCGAATATTACAGTTGTTATATCCTGAGATATTTGTGCAAGTGTGTGTGTGTGAGAGAGAGAGAGTGAATGTGTGTGAGAAAGTGTGTGTGTTTTGTGTGTGTGTGTAAGAGAAAGAGAGATTGTGTGTGAGAGAGAGAGAGTGAATGTGTATGATAATGTGTGTGTGTGTGAGAGATTGTGTGTGTGCGAGAGAGAGTGTGTGTGTGTATGAAAGAGTGAGAGGGTGTGTGTGAGTGAGAAAGTCTGTGAGAGATAGAGAGTATGTGTGTGAAAGAGTGAGAGAGTGTGTGTGAGAGAGAGAGGGATTGTGTGTGTGTGAAAGAGAGAGGGTGTGAGAGACAGTGTGTGAGAGAGTGTATGTGTGTTAGGGAGAGAGTGTGTGTTTGAAAGAGTGAGAGTGTGTGTGAGAGAGTGTGTGTGTGAGAGAGAGAGGGAGAGTGTGTGTGAGAAAGAGAGAGTGTATGCATTTACAGCTGTCAGTGTGCTAGCTTACTGTGAGTTGTTCTGAGTAGGAATAACTGCAGATATTTTGCCATTGTGGTATCAACAATTTCAAAATCCGTTATATTGACCGGCTAAGAGACGGAAGTGAACGAGGAAAATCGTAAGTATTCATTTTGCTATCTCCCTATTGCATAATATTTGGACTGAATGACAGAATGAGGCTGTCCGAGTACATCATTGTCATATATATATATATATATATATATATATATATATATAAGTGGACACCGAAGTCAACACGTAGCAGCGATAATGTGTCTTAAGCATAAAACAGAAAGTCACAACAGAGTTTAGACTTCAATGTACACTTTCTATATTTAAATACGCTCTATTCCTGATACTGAGCACCTTAACACATAAATATAGCATACCTTAGAGCTATATTGTCATATATATATATATATATATATATATATATGTCATTCATGAACATTACTGTTTGGCTGTATCACAGCTCCTCCGTGCGACTAGACAGCCGTATACCTTAAGACCGGATGGAAACCCAACCGATTTGGTGTCGTCAGCCAAATATAGCGTACTGTTCTTACAAAGGTAAACAAACGTCAAACAGCCATAGTGCTCCATTCATTATATATATATATATATATATATATATATATATATATATATGTGTGAAAAAAAATGTATATAAATATAAATAAATATAAGTATGTATAATTATTTATATATTATATACGCGGTACTTATTAAAAGCGCTCAATATCAGAGATAGAGATAACATATTTGGTTGGATAGATGTGAGTTTGTGACCCTGGGTTTCACGCTTTAGCGATCGTCAGACAAACTGATCCGTTTGTCTGACGATCGCTAAAGCATGAAACCCAGGGTCAAAACTCATCAACTATATATATATATATATATATATATATATATATATATATATATATATATATATATTCTGTAGAGTAGAGTATATAAAATATATATCCGGCATCGTTGACAAAACTAGCCTGGCCGTAGGTCTCAAGAAGGACATCCAATCTGTGGTTGACTGGGGTAGGAAATAGCTTGTAAACTTTAATGCCTCTAAAACGAAACTGCTCTCAGTTATCTACCATAGAGAACCCACTCTACCTTCCATCATGATGGCTGATGCCCAACTCTACGAAAGTACCTCTATGCACCTGCTTGGTCTTAGGTTGTCCACTGACCTGAAGTGGAACAACTACATTGAATCAATAGCTTCATCTACCGCAAGGAAATTTGGTTCTCTGTGTCGCGCCAGAAGGCTTTTCTCGTCTAAGTCTATCCTTCAAATCTCACAATCAACCCTTCGTCCTTTCATGGATTATTGCTGCCATATATGGTCTGGTGCTCCCGCTGTTCATTTCGAGGTCCTCGACAAAATCCAGAGACGGATATGTAACGTGCTTGGTCCTGATCTGGCCACAAACTTTCTCACAAACATGATGTGGCTTCCCTCTGTCTTTTATACAAGTACTTTCAGGGTAACTGCTCCAACGAGCTACTTTCACTTGTTGCCAAACTGCATGAATTTAAGTGTGCTACTAGGTTAGCATCTCGATCGCTCCGTTTCAGCTTCTTATCTCGCACCTCCCGTCTGTGGAACTCCCTTCCCCTTACTTGCTTCCCTGATAACTATAATCTTTAAATATTCAAATGTAATGCCATTGACCTTGACCCCTATTCTTCTCTTTATACTTTTTCCCATACACTCCTCTTTAATCTTACTCTCATTCTCTGTAACCCCTTGCGTGCTAGTTGAACTCCCGCCTAGTATGGGGTGAAATACTTTAAAAAAATATTACACGACAAAATCCATAATTACCTCATATGGAGAGGTATAGTTCTATTTCAACCAATGAGAAATACGTTAGTCTTATTCACCTCTAGTCTATAGTGGTAATTTTTTTTTGTGTGTGTATTTTATATGCTATGTTATAATAAATACATTGAACGATATGTATTTTTTTATATGTCAAGAACAATATTGGGAAAAAAAATGTATGACAAAATGGAAAAAAGGTTTTGTGTAAGGCGCTTCGTCCTTTACGATTCATCCGACTAAATTTGATCAAAGAAGAAAACAATTCACTACGACGAAAATGTCTAGAGAGTACCTTGATCGCAAAGTTGTCTACAGGAAATTCGCTCCCTGGCTCATACAACATTTAACCATTCCTGGCAGCACTTCTATTATCACAGTGTGGGATATGTAATAACAAAAGTGACGAAAACAAAAGGAAAAAGAATCTCAATGAAATCGGCCAGATTAAAAAACAATATTAATAATTCTAAGAAATTAGACTTCCCAGCATGCCTCGTTCTTGCGCATGTGTAGCCACACCAACATAACAACTTTATCTCGATGAACTCCTAAAGTATGAAACACGTCACAAGAAAGCGTTTTTCACTTTGACACATATTCACTTAGAAAAAGAACAGTTTAAAATCGTTTCGTGCCAACTCCCCTAAATGAACAATGGTGAGAGGAAAAAGATCATTCAAGCCTTCAGTAATGGTATCAACATTCATAGTCTGGCTTCCATCTTCAAAGTCTATACAAGAACCATCAAGAGAACGGTGAATATGTTTTAAAAAGAGGGAACAGAAGAGAGCAAAAATGGGTAAGGAGGTCAGAACAGGAAGAGAGTTTCCTAATTTTAACTAAGAGATAAAAGACTTTAATTAAAAAAAGATCCAACTCAACCCATAATACGTTTGGCACGTGAGAGAGGAGTTTCAGCTATGACAGTGAAAAAAGACTTGAAAATGAAATCGTACGTGAAAAAAGACTTGAATATGAAATCGTACGTGAAACGTGAAAGGTACCTTGTTGCTCCAGGACAGAAAGTTAGAAGGTTAGAGAGGGCGTGATATTTTGAATAAGTTGGAAAATGGTCCTGGAATAAGATATATATATATATATATATATATATATATATATATATATGAACTTTATTTCAATACTTCATGATTCTTAGCTATGATTAATTAATGAAGAGAATGTCATTTTCGTTTATGATCGATTTCATCACGATTATTCCCTTAAGCTTAGGAAAATACATTCTTACTGCTCAGAGTAGATTCTAATAATGTTATAAAATCCTTGGAGAATCCCAGTAAGATATCTTTAATCATTTCTAAGATACAGCGGTTCAGGACTAAGAAATGGACAATTTTGCTGTTACACCCGATATATATATATATATATATATATATATATATATATATATATATATATATATATATATATATATATATCCTACTACTCAAACATTATTTTGTGGATACCTATATCTCAGCAGATACACTGATCTGGTGTGCTTCAGACCACTTAGCCACCGGAACTGTACCAGAAAATGGTTTCTCCTAGAACGAAGGGGGAAAGCAGGCTTGAACCCTGTCAAAGAGCACATTTTCTTTATTATATCTCTTGAATCTGCAGGCCAGTAGATGTATTTCGTACTGTTTAAAAAGCCTGGAAACCAGTATTTTTAAGTAAAGTGCTCAACATTATGAAATACATCATTCATAATAAACAAATAATTTTTTCCGTTTATCATCCAACCAAGTATTATTTTTCAATAATAATCATTTAGAAAAACCGATTGTATCTTGTATTCACTAAACAATGAAACGTGTTTAATATCATTATTTAAAATTTGCTGTAATCTTTTGTTTAGGAATTTATTAACGTTTTAGATTTGGTAGTAGGTAGCGTAGTATGAATGTGTTTTCATGTCAGTATTTTAAAATCGGGTGTTTTGAATTTACAATTCTGTAAAAATATTGACTGTGATTTTCGCCACTTGATAAATGTAACATTTTCTTTTGTTATAAGCACACATGATGTATTTATATTTTCAGTGTTAATTTTTTAAAGTTTTTATGGTTTGCGTTATTTATATTTCATATTCATTTTTTGCGTATTGGTCTATGTTAATATCATTTGGTGTCAAATGATTTTTCTTTGTAAGACTGTTGGAAGGCATTTTCTGTTATTCCTTCAAGCAACCTTTGCTTTCACTGACATAGAATTATTTCCCGAAATCAAATCTGAAATGTTAGAATTAATAATTTTGAATCTGTGCCTTTTATATCCAATGTTGAATGTAGTGCATTAACGAAAAGATTCTGTAGGGAAATATTGTAAAGAAATATTATTTTAACGATAATCTACCATATATATATATATATATATATATATATATATATATATATATATATATATATATAGAGAGAAAGAAATGAAAATAAAAATAATGCTTGTGAGTAATTTAGAATTTAATCGAAAATCATTTTTCATCAAATATAACGCTAGAGATATTGTCAATAAGAGTGTATGTTATTCTCCATAGAAAATACAAAGGCCATATTTCTTTAAATTACACACACACACACACATATATATATATATATATATATATATATATATATATATATATATATATAGCGAGGAAAATAAGTATTTCATCCCTGCTGATTTTCTGAGTTTGCTACCTTAAACAAATGTGGATGGTCTATAATTTTCAGGTTAGGCTCGTCTTTAAAGTGAGAGATAGAATTGAGGCAATCGGATGTCGAGCCACACTAATGCGCTGTGATACATCGAAACAGTCTGTCTGTGGATGACAATATATACGCCCCGGGAAAATTTATTTCCGGTTGGGCACTCTTGAGAGAAAGCGCGAGTTTGTAAACACTGAATACTACTGCTAATAGTGCAAAGTTCTTCTATGAATTGAGTCAGATGTATTTATGTTTATTCAACACCCACAGTGCCCATCTGTGGTTAATACTGCAACTACGCTACAGTTTCTGGGAAAGAGCGTCATCTAGCTTGATTAACAATTTGAACAAGGCCAGCACGCTCAAGACCTCGGCCACGATGACTTGTGACCTCTTGCTTGCACAACTATCAATTTCACTCACAAAGGGGTATGATTTTCGGGTATTTTCCAAAGATGTCGCACGCTGGGATCGACCTCTCCAAGTCTCCTTCCCGATAAATTGACCATGGTGAGATTTGAACCCGGGTCTCATGGTCAGAAATGTGAACGTTCAGACCACTCGGCCACGTGCCCATTGAGTTAGAGAGTAAGAAGCACATTTTATACAGATAGGCGGTTCTAATCGTTAACCCTAGACTTGAACAGGTTAAGATTGTAGGGATCGGCGAGATACCATCTTGGGAATCAGTTCTTTATTATATATATATATATATATATATATATATATATATATATATATATATATATATATATATATATATATATATGGTGAGGGAAAATAAGTATTTCATCCCCTGCTGGTTTTCTGAGATTGCCACCTTACAAAAATGGGAACGGTCTATAATTTTCAGATTAGGTCTGTCTTGAAAGTGAGAGATAGAATATTAAAAAAATCTAGAAAATGACATTATATTAATTTTTTGAACATTTATTCTTTACACACACACACACGCTCACGCACACACACACACACACACACACACACACATATATATATGTATATATATATATATATATATATATATATATATATATATATATATATTTGCAGTTACATTCTACCTCTTGCTTCATCTAACTTTATAGACGTGAACTCATTCCACACCGGTGTGAATAAGACAGACGGCCGATATGATCGTCTGCCGAAATAGGCTATTCCCCTTATGATGTAATTTTGGATGTACTTGTTTATTAATAAAATTGCTCTGTATTAAGAAATAAATCGACTTCTTTTTTGCGGACCAGTTTTAATGTTTTATATTACTAGGATCCACTTGCATTATATACCAACGGATTTTTACCTTTACTATATATATATATATATATATATATATATATATATAAAAATTTTGGACATAGAAATTAAGTCAGCATATCAAATTAGTCTGATGATTGCTTAATGCGTGAAACAGTCCACTTGCAACACTGTCTATAACTATATATGCTCTCTCCTCCATATGGCCGTATTTATATTTTTTTTTGTGTATGTGTATGTGCGTGTGTGTGTATCTATGTAATTAGAATTAGCCGTTGGGGGTTTCATATTTTAGCACTTTCAAATAGTTTATGCTGGAGGAACATCAATAGAAATTGCTTTTCGTTTAGTATGGATTTAGGATTTTTTAATTTTCTTCCGTGTTCAAATATTTCCAGTGTTTTCAGTTTATTATATTTCTGGCCAACTTTCCTTCCTTCACATCAATTTTGTATCGGTAATAACTTATTTATTTGTCTATTTTTTTCTTTTGTTTTGTTATTATTTTCGAATTTCGTTTTATTTTGTTATTATTTTCGAATTTCGTTTTATTTTGTTATTATTTTCGAATTTCGTTTTATTTTGTTCAAATTCCACAATTTGTACGTTTTTTCTTCTTGTTCTCTTCTCCTGGATTCACCCATTGTGGAAATTGTTCTCCATTTAAATCTAGTTTTTATTTTTTTTACTTATTTTAAAGGAAATCGTTCACTGTGTTTTATATAATTATCGAAATTCGGTATTATCCTAGCAGGCAGTTATTTTTTTCTGTGCTTTTCATTAATTGGCTCGTTTGTGTAAACGTTGCATAAGTCAATGCGTCTCTTGTATTACTCGCATCCAGTATGAATGGGAATAAAACTGGAGGGCCTTCGTGTTGCGTTTACGGCGCTTAAAGATTGCGATGGAGAGAAAAATATAGCACTGAATAACAAGTGGTGTTAGTACAAAAAAAGAAAAAAGAAAGAAAGGTGAAAATGAGAGAGATAGAAACAAATAAACATACAGAGAGAAAGAGAGAGATAGATGAATAGAGAGAAATAGAACTTAAGTGAAGCGAAAGTAAGTAAAATCTAACATTAGCTGGAAAAAAAAAGTGAAATTATTTAAAAAAAATACATAGCGTTTCGGTCGCTGTATCTTCCAGCCTTCTACTGTGTTCCAATAAATAGGACTCAAGATAAACCTTTCCTAAACAGAAACTATGATCTAGAATTGAAATTAAAGCAGTGATAACACCTACCCCGAATCGAAGAATCGAATCTTCCATGAATCTCGTACATTCATAACTGCTCATGGCTTATCAAATGTAAACAAATGAGATTCATGGAAGATTGAAGTTTATAAGCAGTAAATTCGACCTTGCCTACCGAACGCTCCTTTGTGGCCGAGTCGGTTAAGGCAGGTCAGCGTAAATGACGGTTCTGTATAGGATGCAGGTTCAAATCCTGTCAAAGGACGAATAATTTCTATGAAAATTTCTCGGACATTCAGGCCGGTAAATGTTATTTAATACTGTTTATTATAAACAGAGCATTTACTTAAATACTTGTATCTATAAAAAGAATGTTAAACATAAAAATGTCTTTAATAAATTGTCGGACTTTGTCCAATATTTATATATATATATATATATATATAATTATTTATTTAAAATATGATTCCAAATCGCGACATAAGAAGTCCCATGTTTCAAAACAAGAGCCGAAAACTTCAATATAATTATTTAAATTAAATTGAGTTAAAATAAACTCTGTTCCATCTTCAAGCGAAATTTTTTTGATTCCATATATTGAAGTTTTCGGCTCTTGTTTTTTGAAACATGGGACTTCTATGTCGCGATCTGGAATCATATTTTTAAATAAATAATTATATTTATGCTCTACTTTTTGTATCGAGCACTATTTTTTTTAAAAATAATATCTAAAATACTAAGGGACTTTGGATTATTTACCTAACCAGTTCCTTCCTATTTTCTATATATTTTCACACACACACACACACACACACACACACACACACACACACACACACACACACACACACACACACACATATATATATATATTTATATATATATATATATTTGTGTGTATTTCAATACCCTTTATATATTGCATTATAAGTCTTTAAAAACAGATGTGTCAGTAGTCACGCATGATGTAAAGGATTCTTCTTCTGTGTGTCTCTCCTCAAATTCCTGTTCTTCGGTGTTCTTAGTAATGTTTTTTTTTTTTTTACTATCCCACCCAATCATTCATTTATCCAAAATCGTTAGGTCGATTTATCTCCAATACCTTTTGCGATCAGCATATCCGGCGCGTTTCAAAATTTCTAGATTTTCTCTCCTCAATTATGTGTCCCGGAAATCTCAACCTACTTTTTCTAATTCTAAGTCCTTTTTGTTTCAATTTTCTTAAAACTTCCTCGTTGCTTACATGGTCTGTCTATGGTACTCTTAGTATTCTTCTGTAGAACGCCATTTCTGTAGTTTCCAGTCATCTTTTGATCTGTGGGGAACATCCCCAATATTCTTTGCCATATTGAAGGATTGATATAGCATACCAGTTCAGCAGTCATTTCTTTGTTTCTGGCGAAATTTTCCTGTTTCATAATACTTTGTTCAGTTTCTGGAAGGCATCTTATCTTATTCTAATACACGTTGACACATATGTTGAAACACTTCCCAGATATTTAAACTTCTGCACTTGTTTGATTTTGACATCGCCAATGCTGAGCTCATATCTTGGGGTTTTGTCTAACTGACAACCATAAGTCCTTTCTTCTTACAACTGGTGATTAGCCCTTTCTTCTCGCGTTCTTTTATTACCTTGTCTAGGAAGTTCTGTAGTGTTCTGTTTGTGGTTACCCACAAAGCAGTACCATCTACGTATCTTTGACTGTTATGATTGCGTCCACTGATAATAAATCCTGCTAAGATCTCCAGGTCTCCTACATATTGTCTTACAACCCTTTCTGTTTTGATGGACATAATCAATTCATTCTCTGTCCCTATGTTAGCTGGCCGCTCTGTAGTTTCCTAAAGATTTTCACATAAAAATGCATTGAAAATAAGAAAGAAAAAATGTCAATAACTAAAAGAATCGGGACATTGTATATAATCAAGCTAGACTAGTTATATATATATATATATATATATATATATATATATATATATATATATATATATATATATATATACCACGTCCCTTGAGGTAAGTGGGCGATCATGACACTATATATATATATGTGTTACGTCCCTTGAAGTACGTGGGCGATCATGACATTATATATAAACAAGCTAGACTAGTTTTATATATATATATATATATACCATATATATATATATATATATATATATATACCATATATATATATACCACGTCACTTGAGGTACGTGGGCGATCTACCGACATTTCTAAGTTATCTAGAAATTGTCATGCGTTCTTATAATCGACGGTGAAGCTGTTTCTCGTTGCTTTCCCCGCGGTTTCGAATTCTGTGTTTTCCTTTCCTTGCAGTGGTTTCAGCCTATAGTTATGGATATTTAATCCATAGCTAGAGGGTGAACGGGTGGGTTCATGTCTTTCACACGAGAATGTGTGTGAAAGTGAATGCACCAGTCCAGGATGCAATTTGAACTCGAATCACCGATTTGGTATTAAGTTCTTTGTAGGATTTGTATTATTTCAGTTCTTTGGACGAATCAGTATTTCGATCAGAGATAATCGATCTGGTAGCACAGTTTGACTGAATTTGCAATACGCGAATATCGAACCATCCATTTTATGATCGATCGATGCACCTTTTCCGTCACTGTTCTGATAATCGATTCACAAACGACCTATATCGACCTAGCAGTGTATATTCTGAAATCGAAATAAATGCACAGCAATGTATATATATATATATATGTGCATTTATTTCGATTTCGAAATATATATATATATATATATATATATATATATATGGTATCTATAAAATGTAAACACATTTTAACAAGACGAAATTTGAAAAATATGTTTCAGTTGTAGTTGATTCTAGCATTGCAAAAAATGGTTAAACTAAGAAAAAGGAAGGGATCCATGTTAAAAATGCTACTGTAATTGTAAGAAGTTTGTTGGAGTTCAAATATTGTTCGGAATGGAGTTCTAAATAGATCTACCAACATGGTTTCAAGCCTAGCTCTTGCTTGCATCAGAAGTCCGCTTGAAGCTAAAGTTCCAGATGTTCACAAGGACTGTTCCAGAAAAAAAAAAGACACACACACACACACGTCCACAAAGCTCAACAGAAATATGTGAACTTCTATATAAAAGAAAATGGTTAGGTGACTCTTGAAATAGTGTTTTCAGTAAAAATAAAGTAGCGTCAATTGCATTTTAAATCGCGGGTATTTGAAAGGTTTTACGATAACGTTAGTCCAAGCCGTCGGTGAAGATGATCTTTATTCAGGACCTGCAATTTCTGAGCGTCACCTAACAATATAGGATGAATTAAAAAGATCTGTCCATATTTCTGAGATGAGGTATTATGTACCCTATTTATATTATTCGGACTATCACTCTCATCTTTGTCGCCATATTTATTACCACATTTCGGCCGTTGTACGCTCCGGCATTCTTCAGGTGGTTGGAACGTCGAACTGAACACTTTATTTCGCTCACTGGGGTAGACTGTTCTAGTTCCAAGTGCCTTTTTTTTTAATGGATGTCAGCTATCAGTTGTCTCCTGTTAATTGCCCTCTGAAAGTACTCTACTGCCTTAACCGGGAATTGAACTCAAACTGTTTGAGTCCTGTCACTGGATCTAACTAACGCCTTTATCCACTGTGCCATGTACCCCAGTGACAGGACCCAAAGAATGTGAGTTCAATACCCAGTTATGGCAGTTGAAAACTTGGAGAGGGGAATTAACAGGAGATAACTTATAACTGACCCCCATTAAAACGTGGCAAGTGGAACTAGAACTGTCTACCCCAGTGAGCGAAATAAAGGGTTCAGTTCGACATTCCAACCACCTGAAGAAGGCCGGAGCGTACAACAGCCGAAACGTTGTAATAAATATTGCGACAAAGATGAGGGCAATAGTCCAAATAATGTAAATATTGTACATAATACCTCATCTCAGAAATATAGACAGATACTGAAAGGCCGAAACGTTGTAATAAATATGGCGACAAAGATGAAGACAATAGTCCGAATAATGTAAATAGTGTACATAATGCCTCATCCCAGAAATATAGTCAGACACTGAAATGCCGAAATGTTTTGATAAATATGGCGACAAAGATGAGGACAATAGTCCGAAAAATGTAAATAGGGAATTAAAAAGAGCTATGCAAATCGAATTCTCCCAATTATCAAATGATCTCCCCTATGTAATTCAAATGGAAGCAAGTTGTCGTCATTATCTAGGTTGAAACAGAGGGTGCCGAAAAAATGCTCCCGATCCTCCAAACGAACACAGACTGGTCAAGTCGTAGAAAAAAAATTAATAGCACTTACTTTGAGTTGCCAAATATATTGCCAGTTTTCCGCGTCGTATAATCGTCTGATAACGTTTAATGGAGTCAGAATCTTCCTCATCACTACACACAATATCGGCAAGTTCCTTTACATGTTTCCACCCAACATCAAACGACTTATTCGAGACAAGCAGAAACTCACCAAAACTGTTGTATCACTTGGAAAGTTTTAAGACTAATTACACTCCTTAGTTTCGCTAGTTCTAACACTTACGGTTAAGACCCACCATCCTACTTACATTGTAGCTAACCACCCACATTCCCTTCGATTTTCATCAGTAAGACGTAACTTTCATAACGAAGCTTCTTCCTACGAACCCTGTTTTGGGAAACCGTCTCCCAAGTGAAGTCGTCCCCGATCGATACAATCTTAACCTTGTCTAAGTCTAGGGTTAACCGTTATCTTCCCCACATATCACCATGAAATGTGGCTCTTACTCTGTAACTCTCTACGACCGTTGTACACTGTGAACATCATAAGACTTTTTGGAAGGGAGGATTATTGTCTGAATATGCAAGGTTTAATATGATTATCTGTACGCTTGGGTCCGCTTAAAATTTTGTAATAACATGATTTTAGTAGCAAGTTATGCTATTTATTAGTTTCCAAATGTGTAGTTTCATTTGAACATTTCTAGCATATATTGAGTCGCATAATTTTCTGCATTGTTCTTTTGTTTAGGTAATATAAACTGAAGACTAACTAGAAAGAAAAAAGAAAGTTGAATTGCCGTAATCATATTTATGTTTTGCCATTTCCTTCACGACACAATAATTGATACGACTTCTTAAAATGCGAGCTAACAGCGCATGCTTCAATAACATCCGAATGTCAGCCAAATTGAGAATTGTTTACTGTAAAGACAACACAGCTATGGGAGTGCAACCAATCATGAAATAAATATTGCGCATGCGCGAGCAAGCGTTACATTCTATCTATCTATCTATCTTATATAATATAGACGAATTTTTTCTATTTATTTTAAGTAATGAAACATGCATCAATAAAAAATTGCTGCCTAAATATACGCAATATATATATATATATAGAGAGAGATATTTGTAAGACACATATGTTTCAACTACGCGCAGATATCCTTAGGAAAGACATGAATCGATATCTTTTCTCCTCAGCTATGTCTTATGTATCTGAAAACCATCATTATATCGAAAAGAATTATTACAATATATGTAGGTGATTTTACTTGCTTGGCCTAATTGTTCTTGTTTACACCTAAGTTCTCTTATAAATGCCCTCGTTTTTAGTCCCCACCCCCGCTTTTTTTCCCCTCTCTCTCATCTTATCTTTTCTTGAATACATAAGGTTAGTAATGCAAAGCAGACGGAAAATTTTCACATATACCTCGACAGTATGAATTGGCTGGATTTTAAGTTTAGATCATATCGATTTTTTTTATTGTGCGTAGTGTCACCACAAATGTATCCACACATTTCCGGTGTCTGTTTTTTAATTTTAATTTTAGGTCAGCGAATCGGTAGTGAATTATGCATCTGAAAATAATTCCTATTTATCTGTATCTCACTCATTTAAGCCGTTATTTAACTCCTCTCTTTAAATCTTCTCTCTGTTAAATTTTAATCCCCACCTTCTTCTTTAAGCCTTCCAGTTCTTCTTTCTTCTATTACACCCTCTCTCTAGAACTTTCATACACTTCCCTCTCACACTTGTTTCCCACTCCCACACATACACTCTCACTAAAATTTTGTTTTTTATACCCGGAGTTATATTTTAAATTTCTTTTGGAATTTGTAGGTCTGATGAATTGAATCGTAATTACGATTTCAATGTAATAAATTATAACCATGTGATATTAGTGTTTGAGGCTTATATATATATATATATATATATATATATATATATATATATATATATATAAAAATATAGTCTTAAGTGTGCTATATTTGTGGGATAAAGTGCTCGATATCAGAGATAGAGCGTGTGTAAATATAAAAGTGAACATAGAGGCCTGACGATTGCATATAGCATGAAACAGACTGTCGCCTCTAAGTGTTGACTTCTATGTCCAATTTTATATATATATATATATATATATATAAAGAACTGAATCCCAAGATGGTGTCTTGCCGGTTGCTACAATCTTAACCTGTTCGAGTCTAGGGTTAAGCATTATATCTTCCCGTCCTATCTGCATAAAATGTGCTTCTTACTCTGTACTTCAATGGGCACGTGACCGAGTGGTCAGAACGTTCACATTTCTGACCATGAGACTCGGGTTCGAATCTCACCATGGTCGATTTAACAGGACGGAGACTTTGAGTAGTCGATCCCAGCGAAAGTACCCGAAAATCATACCACGTTGTGAGTGAGATTGATAGTTGTGTTAGCAAGCTGTCACAAGTCATCATGGCCGAGGTCTTGAACGTACTGGCCTTGTTCAAATTGTAGATCACGCTTTTTCCCAGAAACTGTAGCGTATAGTTGCAATATAAACCACAGATGGCCTGTTTTATTCTGCAATAGGGACTGGATAACCACACTAGTAGACGGGTATCCTCAAATGGTAGTAGTATCTAGCCTGAATTTTCCCCTGGTACTGGGTGAACTTCACTGTAAAAATAATAAATAAATAAAAAAGATTTAAAAGATAAAAATAGGTTTCTTCTTTGAATAAAATTAAATGTTGATAAATATTAAAAAAAAAAAAATAAATTGAAAATACTTTTTTTACATGCAAGAAAAGAGTTACCTGAGGAGGTAAAAATCCTAATTTATTTACATGCAAGAATAGAGTTACCTGAGGAGGTAAGAATACCAATTTATTTACATGCAAGAAAAGAGTTACCTGAGGAGGTAAAAATCCTAATTTATTTACATGCAAGAATTTACCTAAAAGAATACTAATTTATTTATGCAGAAAATATAGCAATACTGTTGCAATTTTACTTAAAAATTGCTAAAAGTTTTAATTGTTCGAGTAAGCAAGTATTAAAACAATTTGTCATGCATATCTATATACATGGGAATAACACTCGCCACACATGTTTTGGTGCAATCTAACTTAGACTTTTTATTAACTACTTTGTGATGTCGTTTTTCTGATTTATATTTTGCAGTAAAGACTGACTGATTTTTTTACGGTTTTTCAACACTCTGGAGATTATTTAAAACCGAAAAATATTTTGCATTGTAAAAATAATTATCTTTTTTGGGAGTTAGTATTGTATTATTTTTTTTTAAGATTAAGAACGTTTTTTCTAGATACGAGTTTTACTATTTAAGCCATAGCCGGCGGGGGGAAATGGATTCATAACGTTCCCAAACTTATTTGCGCGTAAGTTAATCTAACTCGAATGGAATTCGACCCCAGCTCTCCAATTTTTTTTTATTCTGAGTGGCTAATCATTACACCACCCATACACCCGCTGAAGTTGACGCTTAAAAATCACTATTTGCAGTCAAATTTATAATGTTCAAAATAATTCTGAATGCATCCTGCAAAAGAACTATGTAATTTCTGATTGCTCAAGCACCTGATTTTTTTATATTACGATAATGCATAATGACAATGAGTCTGTAATTGCATTGTTCAATCTTACGAATGGTAAAAAAAAATAAAGTCTTTGAATATAATCACTTTACTTACTCCGCATCAAACATTAGTGATAGTAACATAACTTTTGTCAATGATATAATTTAATACGACATACATCTGAATGAGCCGATTTGCAAAGTGATGCATCCTGACAGCGTTAAGAGGAAAGCCAATGAATTAAATGAGAATTGAAATGCAAAGTGGGACACAACAACAGAAGTTTTAGTGACATTAGCAAACGAAATGATCGTAAGGAAAACGAGACAAGAAAAAAGTGGTGGAGGACGAGTGAAATTCTCGACCTTATGAAAACGAGACAAAAAGCAGTGGTAAGGCATCGTACAGAATGTAGGATATTACACAAATAAGTCAGAAAGAAACTCAAGCAGGCAAAAGGGGAAAGACTCAACAAAAAAAAAAAATGTACAGAAATAGAAATAATGAAAATCATAGATTAAGCAGATATGAATAAAAGGAGAAGAGAGATAACCGGATAAAATATATCCTCATCATCAGGTTGCATAAAATCAAAAGACGACACTGAGACAAGAGAGAAGGAAACATAGTTAAAAAAAAAAAAAGATGGAACGAATACATCACAGAACCCGTCTACGGCGAAGGAGAAATACCAGCAATGCGAAAAAATATGGCTTGACCGGAAATATTTATGCTGGAAATGAAATCAGCAATGGCTAAGATGAAAATGAAAAAAAAAAACAACAAAAAAAAAATATATATATCTGTCTATATTTCTGAGATGAATTACATTATTTACATTATTCGGACTATTGTCTTCATCTTTGTCGCCATATTTATTACAACGTTTCGGCCGTTGTTCGCTCCAGCCTTCTTCAGGACACATGGCACAGAGGATAAAGGCGTAGGTTAGATCCAGTGACAGGACCCTAACTGTGTGAGTTCAATACCTGGTTAAGGCAGTGGAGAACTTGGAGAGGGGAATTAACAGGAGATAACTGACATCCATTAAAAACATGGCATGTGGAACTAGAACAGTTTACCCCAGTGAGCGAAATAAAGGGTTCAGTTCGACATTCCAACCACCTGAAGAAGCCGGAGCGTACAACGGCCGAAATGTAGTAATAAATATGGTGACAAAGATGAGAGAAATAGTTCGAATAATGTAAATAGTGTACATAATACCTCATCTCAGAAATATGGACAGATCTTTTTAATTCATCCTATATTGTTAGGCGACGCTCAGAAATTGCAGCTCCTGAATAAAGATCATGTTCACCGACGGCTTGGACTAACGTTATCGTAAAACCTTCGACATTCCAACCACCTGAAGAAGGCCGGAGCGTACATAGGTCTAAACGTTGTAATAAATATGGCGACAAAAATTCGGACAATAGTCCGAATGATGTAAATAGTGTAAGAAAATCATGTTTTGGCACTCGACATGGTGTAATGGTCAGCAAGCTTGTCTCTCTAGATAAATGAATACTGAATAGTGAGTTCGATCCTCTTTGGGTACTCCATACTTTCTGCGTTGTGCCATATCTAAGCAACGCTTAGAAAATCACCATAATAATAAGGAGGGGAAGAAGGGAGTAGTGAGTAACCTACCAAACGATCTTGTGTAAAGTATTGACTACGATGTTAGAATAATTCATTGTGTTTAAGTTGATACCATTATCAGTTCTAGAAAACCTCTAACTTTACTGCCTGTCCCAGAGAAACGGTTCCCATACACCTTGTTTTCTTGATATTGGTTAAATACTCCTTTGACGGATCCAACTTTTAGCCCAGGCGACAAGTATATACATCAGTGACTCTCGACGTAGGTGGCAATGCCTCCCCAAACTCTGAAGGCTCTCAGTTCCCAAAATTTCAGGAAATGTTTGAAAAATGTCCTTTTGTCACTTATGTGCCATGAGTGATACACGCTTAGGCGATCATGTATTTTTTGATACATGACTGACGACAAAGATGAGTACAATAGTCCGAATAATGTAAAAACTAAAAAACAAAAAACTAAAAAAAAACAAACAAACAAACTGGAAAACGAGAAGGTGCTGTAATACAGATGCTGACAACCTTAGAAGATTTCGGCATTCACAAAATTACAGAAATAATTAAAGAAATATACAACAATGGTGATATATCGGAAGATCCCAGTAGAACTAATTTCATAGCGCTGTAATAAGGAGTAGTTTGGTTTGTTTAACGTCACATCATCTCATTATGTTTCATTTAATGTCGAAATTCTATTTTCTTGTGAATTTTGGTAACTTTCTTTTTACATCAAAAATGTGTTGCTGCTAATTTTTTAATTACCGGTAATTTTTTCTAATGTATTTTTATATTTTCATGTTTTGCAAATAGTGAACCCTCAAACTGGGAGTTCACTATTTGCCCATAGCTGGGACCCTAACAGGTGCTACCACCCAAGTTAGGGTCGACATAGGAACCACAACAATTAAGAGGTGATTGTCCGCGCCCCTCAAAAATTTCCACTCCCCCAATCAGAGGCCTTGCTGCCGAGTGTAATTTATTATCATATCCAGGACGACTGAATAAGAAACCAGACACAAATGAATACGAGATCCATAAGACCATCTGCCTAATGAGCCACATAAGGAAACTTTTCCGAATTCTGCTGAATAGAACGCGTAAAAGAATTAGACCGGGCAAGAACAGTGTGGCTTCGTTAAAGACACCAGAACAAGTAATTCTCTCAGAACGATATCAGAAAAAATAATATAAATATAGAAGGATTTATATCTATGTTTTATAGATTATATAAAAACGTATGTTAAATAACTGTTTGGATTGCTAGATGAGCTTGATTTATTTGTGGAAGATGATCCAGGAATCATACTGTGAAAAAAAAACCCTGTATACAGACGAAAATGAATTACACTAAAATAGAAAGGGGCGTAAGACAATGATGCACCTTCTCACTGGACATATTCAACCTTTTCGGTGAGATGATTCTGAGAGAGTTAGAATTCATACCAGGATTCATTTAATTAGCTGTCGAATATAGGAAAATGACAATACTTTAAATGGTTTTAGTTACCTACTTATACTTAGAATCACAAAGAAAGAATAGAAAAATAGTGCGAAATTTGGGAATTTAATAATAGCAGGATATATTGAAGTGGAACAGAGGAAGGCAGCGAGTAATTTATCTATCGAGCTTGTGTAAATAGATATCAGAACAAGGAATAACAAAACTTATTAAGCTCTACAAAGTATAAGAAGTCGTGGAGAGCCATGATCATACTCGTCCTGAAGGGAGACGTAAGAACATACCGCGATAGAATACACAATCATACCACAAAGCATTTTGTGAATTGCAACTATGATTATCTTCCTCCGACAGCTTGCAAAAGAAGTCGTACAAAAGGCCTTTTCTCATGTTCATGGATAAAGAGCACAGCATACTGACGCAACTTGATACCATGCCTAGACTGAGCCTTTTATTGAAGCCAACAGAGTAGGTGGATTAATTAAATTCTATACCGCATGTTTATGATCAGTTATATCTTCATCTACAATCAATATTTGATTGAGAAAGTCTGAGAAATTTTATCGGTATTGTTTTACGATTTCACCTTTTTTACTCAAATGAGGTTGTGGAAAGCAATGATCACAATATTCGGAAGGTACATAGAACGAATAATAATAATAATAATAATAATAATCTTCATAATTTGTTATACGAATGTCTTTTCTAAACTTATGAGAGCTATCTCATATTTGAGGACGCCTGTTCCAAATCTCTGAATATTTTGTTTCAAGAACTGAGAGAACCAGTAGGTCAACCTTCTCTCATCCCACTTCAACCTTCGACATTTTAAAATGTGAACTTTTCGAAGTAAGTACATTTCTTTTGCTGCTAAGGAATTGATTTATGTGAACTGCTGTTTTAAAAGGAATTTGTTAAAATCCTTTTGTTCCTAAAGAAAAATTGTTTTTAATAAACTGTTGTTTTCTAAGAGAAGACAGATTTGTATTTTGAAGAAATGTCAATCTGCCTTGATAGTTTTATGTGCACAAGGGACATTATGTGAACCGTCTATTTTATCATTTGTTCAATTTGTGCATTGCAAAAATATTTTGTCATTTTTAAGATATGTTTGTTTCTCTGCAAATTTCACTTTGAGTAGGGGTCTTGCCTTTTTTTGTGAGTTTCTCTGAATGTATTTGTCAAAGCGGAGGGGGATAAGAGATTTTAAAACCTCCTTTGAAATCGTCCATCTTTCTCCGTCTTTCTCTTTTTTTCTTTTTTAGGAATTATCCTGTGTGTACGTAAGAATTACATTGAATATGAATCTATCTACTTAAACATTCTACTCGTAATATCATACGTTACATAAACAATTTGTCTAAGGAAATAAAACGAAAATGTCCTCTTTGAAATACTGCCAATTGATACTATATAATTCTTTGCTTATTCCTTAGTTTAATATATGCAGTTCAGCCATCACTAAGGACTTCACAGACCACAAACAAGGTTGAGTACGTATTTACCTGAGAAAGCTCCATCATATTCTTGATATTTCACTCTACTCTCAAATGCTATTTGTTTTATCTACCACTTGTCGGACAACAGGATAACACTTCTCGTGCCTTTGATAAGGAGCAATCCCCACACGGACAGCTGTTTCCCCAGAACTATTCTTTTGGGGGACAGACTCCAGAGAGGAGGCTTCCCTGACAACAATAATCTTGGTCTCTTCAAAACCAGGGGTAACTGACATCTATCATATGCGTCCATATAATATGCCTTCCTCCTTGTTTCACCCTTACAACAAACATGGACAGTAACCTTTAACTTGAGTGGCAAACAAGAGAAAATATGGGACAATCCCATTACTAATGTTAATATAAAGGAAATATGTTGATTATTGACAATATAGTAACCATGGCAACATTCTGCCTATCTATCTATCTATCTATCTATCTATCTATCTATCTATCTATCTATGCACACACAAACACGCACAATCACACACACACACACACACACACACACACACACACACACACACACACACACACACACATATATATATATATATATATATATACACACACAGACAAACCTATCAATATCTATCTATCAATCTATCTTATTCCGTTCATATGTATTTGATTCTGTTTATATCTATCTGTCTATCTATCTATCTATCTATCTACTTATGCATAAACAAACACACGCACACACACGCACACACACACACACACACACATATATATATATATATATATATATATATATATATATACACAGACAAACCTCACACTATCTATCTATGTATCTAATTCTGTTCATATCTATCTTATATTCATATCTATCTTATTCTGTTCATATCTATCTATCTTACTATGTTCATATCTTTCTCGTCTATCATTCTGTTTCATATCTATCTATCTATCTATAAACACACATATATATATATATATATATATATATATATATATATATATATATATACACAGACAAACCTCTCACTCATTTATCTATCTATCTAGCTGCCTATCCATACTACTCATACGCGCAGGCACACAGATACGCACACACACACACACACACACATATATATATATATATATATACAGACACACCTCCCACTCATATTATCTCTTATTATGTTCATATTCTTCTTGTCTGTCTATCATTCTGTTTCATATCTATCTATAAACACACACACACACACACACACACACACACACACACACACACACACATATATATATATATATATATATATACAAACCAATCACTCATTTATCTATCTATTTATCAATCTATACAAACCTCTTACTCATTTATCTACCTTTCTACTTATCTGTATATCCATACACAAACATACGCGCGTGCATACACACACAAATACACACACACAGACACACACACACACAAACACACACACATATATATATATATATATATATATATATATATACAGACAGACAAACCTCTCACTTATCTATCTATCTATCTATCTATCTATCTATATATATATATATATATATATATATATATATATATATATATATATATATATATAGTTGTGTGTGTTCCAGTTAGCTTTCCCCAAAGAAAGAATCCGCTCTGTTCAATCATAATTTACTGTCATAATCTTCACTTCCTCCCACATTATATTTACACTCATATAACCTTGCATTGATATTTATCACTTCAACCCTAAAACTCTAGATTCAGTGACATCAAGCCTTTTCTGGCTGAAATTTAGTATTAAAAATTTATGTCTGTTCTTATATATGTCTGTTCTTAAATATATATATATATATATATATATATAATTTAAATCAAATTATATAATTTTGAATCAAAAGACCTAAAACACATATTAACCCCATACAAATTTAGCTAGCACACAATACAACGGCTCACAAAATGCAACAAGAAAAGTTGTAGGGTTTATGATAGCATTATAGAAGGAAACTTCAACACTTTTGAAAAACCCACAACATTCAAAATAAATAAAAATTCATACTGCAACTCCAAAAATATGATTTATGCATTCAAGTCTACAAAATGCAACAAATCCTATATAGATATCACCAAAGCTCTGAACAGCAGCTTACCTTCACAAAAGTATCATTAAATTATCAGAGAACAGGAAACTTTTTGTATCACAACACATCTACAAATGTAATGAAGGTAAATTTAACATTATGCCATTATATCAAACAGACATTTATTCTTACTTACAAATACAAGAAAAAACGCCATAGACAAATTTAAACCAACGCTAAACAAATCATAAGCCCACACACATAAACACGCACCATACATACATAATAGACGAACAAAATACTCAGATCACACACACACACACACACACACACACACACACACACACACACACACACACACATACAAATATCTATGGAGAACGAATATATACACAGATACTGGCAAAAACACACTACATGGACCACACGCACACACACATAGACACACAATGACGAACCCTATATACCATACGAAGTGTATATATATATATATATATATATATATATATATATATATATATATATATGTATGTATCTGCTATTTTCTTATAATAAACAATATATATGTATGGAGAAGGAATATCTATACACATTCCAGCAAACCACACACACACAATACATAAAAATGTCGGTAGGTTTAAAAATATACAGAGGTCATAAAAAGATAAGAACAAAAAACCTCCTTCCTTCCCACTTTCTCTGACCAATTCTAATTGTTTTATTACCCCTTAAGTAGAAGAATATTTTCTACGCAAGACCAAGAAAATTTGGATTGCTACTTCACACATAAGACAATAGTTAAACATAGTAAAATGTAAGGAAAAAATTAATTTCTTTAAATAATATGTGGAAATAACCACTCTCTGCTTGATCACAGTTCCATTAGAACCCATTTAGACACACACACAAACTTACCAGACTCCATTAAAAACATACCAGTAGAAAACACAAATATATTAACTCCATCCACCTGCAAAAAAAGATTAAAAATAATGGGAGCTTTAACAATAAAAAAGGAAAAGCCAACTTTTAACAATATTAACTACGAACAAGGCCACAATGTTCTAACCGTATTCGGAAATTAAAGCATCCCTACAACACACAAAAACATATACATAATGCGCATACTCAATTAAGCTGAAAAATCGAATCATCCTTGATAATGGCTAAAGGTATAGCCGAAAGCGCTCGGAAATATAAAACATTTAATGAAACATGCATAAACGAAGGATCGCTGTTTAAATATACAACTATATATATATATATATATATATATATATATAATATATATATATATATGATTAAAAACGACAGACAAGGTACTACGGTTGAGCTTTTTATTTAATTTTTCTTGTGTTCTGACAAGAGCTTTCTTTTCTGGACAAAGAGTGTGTAAGAACTGTCCGAATGTTCTGTATTTCCGAGCGCTTTCGGCTATACCTTTAGCCATTATCAAGGATGATTCAATTATCAGCTTAGTAGAGTGTGTGTGTTCTGTGTATCACATACACATTTATTACAAAAACCAAATGCATATTAATTACAAACAAGATGAATCTTCTCTAAGACATATTATAAAGAAATATACTACTCCTATTGATCCGAATAAAAAAATCAAACTTATTATCTATTATAAAAATTTAAGACGGCCAACCTTATCCTCAAAAATAACAACACACCAACGAAGTCAAAATTACAAAGAGCGAACATTATCTATGAGTTCAAATGCCCTTTAAGGAACTGCGTTCCTCACCAAACCGGACTCATAAATAATTACATCGGCTACACAACCACATGTTTATCCAGACGTCTTACATTACACCTATCTGATCACAGTTCCATCAGAACACATTTAAACACACACTCAGATTTACCCGACACTATTAGGAACATACTAGTAGAAAACACAAATATATTAACTGCATCCACTTGCAAAAAAGACTAAAAATAATGGAAGCTCTAATAATAAAAAAGAAAAAGCCAACTCTTAACAATATTAACTATGAACAAAGCCACAATGTGCTAACCGTATTCGGAAACTAAAAACATCACTACCACACACTGAACATACACAGAACACACACACTCTACTAAGCTGATAATTGAATCATCCTTGATAATGGCTAAAGGTATAGCCGAAAGCGCTCGGAAATACAGAACATTCGGACAGTTCTTACACACTCTTTGTCCAGAAAAGAAAGCTCTTGTCAGAACTCAAGAAAAATTAAATAAAAAGCTCAACCGTAGTACCTTGTCTGTCGTTTTTAATGAAACATGCATAAAGGAAGGATTGCTGCCTAAATATACAAATATATATATATATATATAATTTCTATGCATATTATTTATATATTATAAATGCGCGGTACTTATTGGAAATCGCTCAATATCGGTGATAGTGCTAACACACTTTTATGTGTACAGTTGTATTGGTGCAAGTTTGTAACTCTAAGTTTCACGCCCTTGCGATCGTCAGACAAACTCATACACACACATTACACACACACACATCACACACATATATATATTTGTGTGTGTATCTTTACTAGCATGACAATGCCAAAATCTACTATTTTAAACTGTTCTGTATATGTGTATAAAATCACAGCCATATGCACAAACACAGGCAGTCTATAATACGCTTACATACACACTGAAACACACTTGAAGCAGAACCCTTTCACTCATTGCACTTCAAGTATTAGAAAATTCGAGAGCGAACCGTCTATATCCAGCAAATACGCATGCGCAACTTGTCGCTATGACAACATCAATTTGTAGGCTTGTCTTTTGTCAAATATAAGTTTTTAATGTTTATATCTTCAGTTTTGAAAATATTACTTTCCCAACAGCCAAGAAGCAATTGCAAGAATTATGTGAGGAAAAAAAGAAGAGGAAAATGTGAAATAATTTGTTGAGGTGGAGGAAGAAGAGAGAAGAAAGAAAGAGAAAAGGAAGGAAGGAAGGAGTGACGGAAGGAAGGAAGGAAAGAGAAATACATACATATGTACATCCGTACGATCCCTTCGACGAGTTGTAATGGTTGTCTTGATGGATCAATTACGACTAGATTGTGAGTTCGATCCTCAGTGCGTGCCATAGGCTTTCGGCCACGTGCTGAATTTAAGCTACGCTTAGTAAATGACCATAAGTACAGCAAGACAGACAGAAAGTAAAAATGTCTGAGAGAAAAATAAAAAGAGAAAGAACAAATAAAGAGACAGAAATAAAAGAAGGAAAGAAAGAGCTGTTTATATCTTTGGGATTATTTACATTATTTATATTATTTGGACTATTATCCTCATCTTCCTTGTCATATTCAGAACGTTACACTCCGGCTTTCTTCAGGTGATTGGAATTTCGAATCGAACCCTTTATCTGGACACATGGCACAGTGGTAAAGGCGTTGGTTAGATCCGGTGACAGGACTCAAAGAGTGTGAGTTCAAAACCCGGTTAAGGCAGTGGATAAATTTCAGATGGAAATTAACAGGTGATAAATGATAACTGACATCCATTAAACATGGCACATGGAACTAGAACAGTCTACCCCAGTGAGTGAAATTAAAGGGTTCAGTTCGACATTCCAACTATCTGAAGAAGGTCGGAGCATACAACGGCCGAAACGTTGTAATAAATATGGCGACAAAGATGAGGATAATAGTCAGAATAATGTAAATAGTGTACATAATACCTCATCTCAGAAATATAGACAGATACTTAAGAAGGCTGGAGGATACAACGGCCAAAACGTTGTGATAAATATGGCGACAAAGATGAGGACAATAGTCAGAATAATGTAAATGGTGTACATAATATCTCATCTCAGAAATATAGACAGATACTGAAAGGCCGAAACGTTGTAATAAATATGGTGACAAAGATGAGGACAATAGTCCGAATAATGTAAATAGTATACATAATACATCATGTCAGAAATGTAGACAGATACTGAAGAAGGCTGGAACGTACAACGGCCAAAACGTTGTGATAAACATGGCGACAAAGATGAAGACAATAGTCCGAATAATGTAAATTGTGTACATAATACCTCATCTAAGAATAGTTAGCTATAAATAAATAAATAAATAATAATGACAAAATAAGTAAAACAAGCAAGCGATAAAAATAGAAATAAAAAAAATCGCAATAAAGGACCTAAAACAAATGAAGTACACTTGGGAAAAATAGAAAAAATAAAAAAGGGTAAAAGGTAAAAAAAATTCGTCGTAAAGCAATGGCTAAATCGCTGTTATATCTTCGTTCTACAATGATTATTCTCTGGCCATGTAGAAGACTAAATTTAAAAATAATATCAACGTAGGCAACTCGTCATAGAGCAATGGTTAAGAAACTATTCTCATAAACTATTAATATTGTTCTAAGTTCAATCCCCAACGACTGCTCCTATATGTGAGCTGATCCTAGTTTAAATTTACAGATACCTGCAGCTGACTCACTGGTGCACAACCGTCTTGAGATCTATAAATACCGGAGAGATCTATAAATATAAATACCGGAGAGGGTTCAATACTTACTCGATGCTTCTTCTGTGCAGTCAAAAATTATACGATGGAAATTCTTTTGTAGCAACTTTGGCGCGAATTTCACCGTTTTTTGAGCAGCAAAACCCGCAAAGTCCATAGAGTAAACGTGGAGACATTTTGCAACAAAACGGCTACCGAGTTTCTTTTATGAAAAGGGCAAATAAATTGGAAAAATAAAGATATTTTTAGCACCGGTGGCAAACATCGTTTTAACATACTCGTGCTTATGACTACACCCATGCAAATAAATGAGGAAACGCGCAGACGATGAGCCATTGCCCATGTAGAAGGCTTTCAAAGATTACTGGCCCCATTTGTTGATAATTTTTAGCCAAATTGAATTCATTTCTAGGACAGCTACCAAGAAAATGAGTTCACTATGTTGGCCGAGACAATTTTTCTCTCCAGAGTCTATTTTGCATATCTACAAGTCTCCCATTCGCCCATGCTTAGAATATTGCTGTCACATATAGCCCGGTGCCTTTGCTATTTACCTTGAGTTCCTTGACGAATCTGAAATATTACTAGTCCTGATCTGGTAGCTCAGCTCCAGTCGCTTTCCCACCACCTCTCTACGTCTTTTCTGCAAATACTTTAATGCTAATTTTTAGGATGAGCTGTTTGCTATGGTACGTCGCCTTTTTTAAAATTTTATTTAAACGCAGTACTAGGCAGGCGTCAATATTTGATCAATTTACATTCAAGCTGGTTAGATGTAGCCGTAATTTCTATGTTAACAACTTCTTCTCTTGCGCTTCTCGCTTGTGGAACTCCCTTCCGGCTCCTTGCTTTCCTGCCAACTTTAATCTGCAAAAATTTAAATACAATGTCATTCGCTGCCTACTTTCCCCCTGATCACTCTTTTCGCTTCCCACTCATTATTAATGTTTCTGATTCTAATTCTTCCACATTCTGTAACCCTTTGTGCATTAGTTGCAATACATGTAAAAAAAAGAAAAGGTGTATTTTGAGCCAAATTACTTTCTTTGTGACTTCTATATCTTTCTTGGAGTTTCTCCTTTATTTTCTTCGCGTCAACCTGTTTCAATGTATCATTCTCATTTTTAATTCTTTTGTAATATTTCAAAACTGAAAACATTAAAAACTTGTATCTGACAAAAGACAAGCTTACGAATTGATGACGTCATAGCGACAAGTTGCGCATGCGTATTTGCCGGATATAGACGGTTCGCTCTCGAATTTTCTAATACTTGAAGTGCAGTGAGTGAAAGTCTTTTGATAGGCAATCTTGACATATTTAGGAAGATTATTCGAATAATCAAGAGCCTATACGAGGAGCAAACTGTTTGCATACGGATTGAAAAGTATCCAGAAAATATGAAAAATAGAAAGTGGTGTAGAACATGTATGTATCTTTTCCCCTGACTTATTCAACCTTTTACAAGTCCTGATTTGGTTTGGTTTGTTTTACGGCATATCAACCTCAATGGGTTATTTAATGCAGACAAGATTTTTATTGCTGGTAATATTCTTACAAAATATATTACAGCTACTTTTTTTCCATCAAAAATATATTGCTGGTAGCTTTTTGCTTTTTCAAAAAATTATTGCTGGTAATATTTTTTTTTAGAAAAATGGATTGCTGGTACCAAAGCATATTTTTATACTTTCATAATGTTTTGACCTTAGTTTGGGGTTAACTATTTACCCATAGCTGGGATCCTAACAGGTGACTACCACCCCGTGTCAGTGTGGGCCTAGGAACACCAGCAATTAAGAGCTGGTTCCACGCTTCTCAAAACCTCCTGATCAGAGGCCTTGCTTTTAGTTGTAGTTTATCGTCTTACCCACGGCGCCTCATTTGGGATCGGTGACCCCTACGCCTCTGCAGAGGTACTGTCAGCGTATTCTGAAGCCCCAGCTGACAGGCAACAGAAATGTCGTTCTACAGAAGGATGCTGAGGATACGTGAGAGCAAAAACGAAATTTTTAGAGACAATGAAAACAAAGTGCGACACTGAAATCTGAAGACGCACCGGCATAACAAAAACACTTTCCAAAAGTAAAATATTAAGAAACAGAAAAAATGGTTTAGAAACAAATAAAAGATTACTGAACTATTACATAATATCAGTCCTCCTATATAGCAGTGAATGCTGGACAATCTCCACACAGATCAAGAGTAGACTTGAAGCAACAGAAATGTGGTTCTACAGGAGGATGCTGAGAATATATACTGAATATGTGAACAACAAAGAAGTTTTAGAGAAAGTAAAAACAAAGGACAAATACTTAACATCAAGAAGAGACATTTAGAATTTTAGGGCACATGATGAGAAAAGAGGGCTTGGAAAATCTGGTACACACAGGACATATTGAAGGCAAGCGGGACCAAATAAAACAATACATAACCTACTTAGTGAGTTGAGTAAATGGATTTAACAAGGTTTAAGAGAGATAACAAACAGAAAAAAATTAATAAGAGCTACAAAGCACAGAGAGTTGTGGAGAGACATGATCATCAACGTCCAGATGGGACACGGCACAAAGAAGAAGAAGAAGAAGAAGAAGAAGAAGAAGAAGAACTCGTCTTTCTTGTTATCGCAACGTTTCGTGCTTGTCCGTCCGTGTAACAATTCGAACGGAACCCTTTATTTAATCTGCAGGATAGAGTGTTCTCATTCTGCTCTACATGTCTAGGAACATCTTGTCTTGCTTTTGTTTAGTTCTATTCAGTCATTGCTCGTCCTGTTTCCACTGAGCCTAAGTTTACCATATCAGAGTTTGAACCCACAATTACTATGACACCGCATTCAAGAACTAAACATTTTAATCCAATGTTCTATTTGTTGTTCATGATGACGGTCGTCTTTGAGTATAGAATCCAGAGGTTAGCAGTGAATATTTCGAAGACAGTAGGGAAGCGTATTTCAAGTTAGCATTGGATATCCCGGTAAAAGTAGCAGAGCGTAGTTCGTCCTTCTGTTTCTCTTCGCTTGACAAGCTGGAACTGGACATTCGGGTAGGGTAAACAAAATGGCCGCCTTTATACACGACGGATTGAATATTCTACGTCTTCTGATTGGTTAACCTTCTATTGATGGACTATAAAGTGAGTCAAGTCATTTGGGCTAGTTCACTAGTTACTACATATACACAAAAAACTGCAACACTATTGTCTCACGATTAACTTTTATATTTTATTGTGTAAACTTTATGCTGTATTCTCTTTAACATTAATGTAGTTCATTCAATTTCCTTTGTAATTCTGGTTCTTGATGTGAATGATAATGCCTGCTTATCATGTTTTTTTATGTGGACAATATTATTTTTCAGAAGAAAGAGGAGGATTTGTTGAAGAAGAAGAAAAAGACGAAGAAAGAGAATAATGCAACAGCTAAGAAAAAGGATTAAGAAGAAGACAGATGTATATTTAAAAAAAAAGAACGAGATATTGAAGAAGAAGAAGAAGAAGAAAGAAGAAAGATGCACTGAAAAAAGATGCATTGAAGAAGAAAGATGCAATAAAGTAGAAAATGAAGAAGAAGAAAGATGGATTGAACAAAAAGAAAAAGAACGAATGCATGGATGCACTAAAGAAGAGAAAAGGGAAGAAGAAGAAGAGGAAAATGTGTGGGAAAAGAACAAAGGAAATAATGTGTAAAAGAAGAACAAAGATGCATAAAAAAGAATAAAGATACAGTGAAGAAGAAGAAGAAAAAGGAGAAGAAGAAAAAGAAGAAGAAGAAGCATGCATTTAAGAGGATAAAAAGGGGGTTTATGATTAAAACAGATGATTAAATTAGAAAGATGTAATGAAGAGGAAGAAGAAGGAAAACACAGAGAAGAATAAAAAAGAATGTTTTGAAGAAAAGTATAATGAAGAAGAAGCGTCTGTTAAAACGTTAGTACGAATAATTATCTTCTGTTTGGACCTCTGAACATATATATATATATATATATATATATATATATAAAATTATATATTAAATTTTTTACTAGGTTAATAAAAGTATATATAAAATTTTTACTACATTAATAAAAACACTGATTTAGAAAAATATATAAGATAAAAAATAAAAATAAAAAATAAAAAATAAAAATAAATAAAAACAAGCAAAATAATTTAACCCAAATAAATAAACAAAAAAACGACTCCCGGTAAAATAACCGCCAAAATAGATTACCCACAATGCACCCTTGACCCGTATATATAAATATCCGAGAAAAATAACAGCACTCGTAGACTGACGATTGCGTCTTGTATGAAAAAGAGTGTCGCCTCTAAGTGTTGACTTCTATGTTCACCTTTATATTTACACACGCTCTATCTCTGATATTGAGCACTTTATCCCATAAATATAGAACATCTTAAGACTATATATATATATATATATATATATATATATATATATATATATAGTATTACACAACAAAATCTAAAATTACCTTATATAGGGGATAGTTCTATTTCAACTGACGAAAACTTCATTAGTTTTAATCAACCCCGGTGTATGTTATTGGCTCTGTCATAATAAATACATTGAGCTCTTTTGAGGGATCAGTTTTTCCTATTTTTTATTACTAGGATCCACTTGGATTATATACCAACGGATCTATTACTATATATATATATATATATATATATATATATATATATATATATATATATATATATATATATACTAATATGGCTCCCGGCGTTGCCCGTACTTGGTTCAAAAAATCATACGACTCATAAAGCAATCGCTATCCTTGACTTAAAATATTTTTGCCCTTCTTTGCCTTTAAAGGACTGCCCTTTGCCGTGCTGATGTTGCTACATGCCTTACTTCTTGCCTATCTCACACTGCGAATTTTTTTCTAAGCTCTATACTAAACATTAAATCTGTTACGAAAAAAAGAACTAAACAAAATGAACACAAAACGATCAGCTTTAAAAAAGGACTCCTAACTAGAAAAACCGAATGAAAAAAGAATGTTAACAACAGATACTTTTTTTTCACACCTAACCCAGTTCTGCGGAATCAGAATCAACATTGAGTTTAAGCAAGCGAATGAGCTAATTGGAGTAAAGTGCCATGCAGATTTAAATTTTTCCCACTTGTGACGAATGCAGCTATAGATTTTTTTTGCATTCTAGCATGCAAATTAACATTTGTGTCAGTCAGCTGTTGGCTCTCACGCTGGCTAATAGAATCTTCCTGCCTATTCGTGGCAGCCAGCTATAGGCTCTCACTCTGGCCAGTAGAAAATGGCCGCAAACTACAGGAAAACTGCCGTAGAAGCATGAAAAAATCGATTATTTCTACTATCGATGGGAGTTGGGAAATGCAAAGTCGGCCTTGGCCTTCCCGCTAACTTGGAACATGTGCATATAAATTTTGGTGCAAATCGGTCGAAAATTGGAGCCGTGCATTCGTCTCACACACACACACACACACACACACACACACACACACACACACACACACACACACACATATATATATATATATATATATATATATATATATATATATATATATATATATATTATACATATAATATAACACCCTAATAGAAAAAAAGTAGTCGGACTGCGTACTTTTCATCCCTCTCATCTGTGAATAGAAGCAGTTGTGTTACGAATCACAAAAGAAGAAAAATAAAAAAGAAGGATAAATTTTAAAGAAGAAACGAAAAAAAAAACAAAAAAAAAACAAATAAATACTTATAAATTGATTGACTGGTGATAATGTTTATGACAAAGATGGTGGTAATGATAATAGATCAATGGTGATACTAATCTAAAGTTTCCGAATTGTTTCCATAGGCGGGAAACGCAAGTGAAAAAATAGATGAAGGCGCTGACAACCGTAACGACAGTATTAAAAAAGAAAAAAAACAAACAAAAAAAAAAAACCAAAAAAAAACAGCAAATAGCAGTTTTAATCCCATTATCACTAGAATTATGCTCTTGTTGAAGATCATCCTCTCCCCATGAGAACAAGTGGCAGACCGAACATCAGTTTCACTTTACAACCACAGAAACAACAACTAATTCTTTTATGTACCATGTTCTTTCAGGACGGACATTATTATCCACAACTTTCTGCCTTTAAAAACATTTCTCCCTTTACCATCCATATTTTGCCATCCATTCACTCAAGTTCATTAAATAGGTTACACGCTGTCTGTCTATATTTATTTCTTTGAGATATAGGGACAACCAGACAACCAAAAATAGATTACTAACTTGAACAGTATAGAGAATACGCCATTTTACTATAGATAGAACGACTATCTTGAGACAATCTATGCTGCTTTTTCTGATGAATCTATACAAACAAGGTACAAAGGCTGCTATACTGCGATCTTGTTGAATTTGAGTTTCATGAGTGGTGCTGAAATTGTGCAAACAGTTAAATCCTGTAAAGATGGTTGTTCTGTCATTCGAAATTATTCATCTTCATTTTACTCAACGGCGAAAGCATTCGTATTCGTAGCTTCCCATTAAGGTTTATGCAATCAATTTTAAAATTTTAACCTAGATTTTTTTAAGGTCAAGTTGCTCTTATATCTTAAAAATAATGCCATAATTGGATTTCTCATCATCAAATTAGTTGGAAAAGAAGTATTACACAGGTTTGTGAGCAGAATGATTAAAAAGTTATATGTGTCGCCTCGGTAGAGGCGGCCATCTTGGATTTTGGGCTTCCGAAAATTTATCTCACTAGGGACTTGTGGGGACTTTATGGATTTTTAATCTGTACGTCATAGCTAATTTATCCCTGAAAAAATCAGCTTTCTATATTTTTCCCATGTTCATCTGCAATGCTCCTAGTGTAAAAATGATGATCAATACAACATTAAAACTGTATAAAAATACATTTTTATAGCAAAATTACCAGCAATACATTTTTTATAAAAAACATTACAATACATTTTGTCGTGAAATTACCAGCAATAGATTTTATGAACTACAAACATACGTGAAAGTATAAAATTATGTACAAAGTATTTAGATTTTGCCATTAAATAACCAAGAGAGGTTGATATGCCACAAAACAAAATGAACCAACCCATCTTCATTTGGATAACTGCAGCTACGCGACGTGGAATCAGCGAAATGCTTAGGGAACCTTTTGTTGCCTTCTATCGGCATGGTCGATGCTAAACTCCCGGAGAGTGACTCATCGCGTATTCTTATTCTAACATTTTCCACTGGCATGAATTGGAATGGTTATATTGCTTCACTGTGTCGTATTAGACACCTTTTCTCACTCGAATCTGTTTTGAAACATTATATGCCAACCATTCGTCTGTGCATGGAATATTGTTGGTCTGGCGCTTCTACGATGTACCTAGAGGTTCTTGACGAAATCCAAAGAAGAATCTGTGATATTGTCGGTCTCGACCTAGTATCTCGGTTTCAATCACTGCCTTAGGTTAGTGCGTTTTTATATAAATATTTTTTATGGCAGTTGTTCTGATAAGCGTTCCTCCTTTGTACCTCGACTTCATTAATTTAAGAGCCGTACTAGATTGGCAGTTAGGTCTCATCATTTTACTGTTGAAATTGGTAAGTGCAAGCGTAAGTTCTATACGAATGGTTTCTTCTCTCGCACTTCTCGTTTGTAGAACTCTTTCTCATTTTCTTTCTTTCTACAAAAATCTAAATGAAATGTCAATCGCCATTTCTTTTCTTGAATCCTGCTCTCCCACTTAAGTATCGTTTTCTTCACTCTCAGTAACCCTTTGAGTCTTAGTGGCTTTATTGCCTTGTTTGTGATGAAATGTGTAAAAGAAAATAATTGCTTTGAGGTATCTATCCAAGCATATTCCACGACTATCGATAATTAATTTGTATGTGTTTTTTGCGTGTCTGCAAAGAATTTAGTGAGGCAGTTCTATAACATATTTCCCATATGCTTTTAGTTTGGCAATGAAATATATAGCGTTATCGTGGTGAGATTAATAAGAAAATTAAGCTAAATCTTTCATACGTAAAATTATTTCTTATTCATTTCATTTTAAATATCGGCCAGTGGGTGTGTTCCTTCAGAGTCTTTCTTCGGACGTGGCATTTTCATCTGTCTAACTGAAACTTAGCAGACATTTTTGTGCATTTTCCTAGTCCTCCAAACTAGAAACTTCTAACCAATCAGTCCCGAACAAATTACCCGTACTCTTCATAATGTAGGCCTTTAGTTTTAAATTTGTACATTTAAATGGCACTTTCGTTATAAGTTCGCCCATAAAATTAATAGGGTCGCCAGTTACACTTTTAGTTATTCGGTTAGTTCTTAACAAAGTCTGCTTACCCAGTTTTTTTCCATGTTTGATAATTAATTATGGATAAGTCTGAACCCCGAATTAAACCGCAGCCTTATATTTTTGTTAAATATTTGCACTTCAATATATTCCCTGATTTTACAACTTTCTGGTTCATCAAACTTGGTAATTTTTACAAAAGAATTTTTTCGTCTTGCTCTTAATCCTGCAGGGGGAACTTTTGTGTCCCAATTTATCGCAATTAAATCAAAACATTTTTTTTTATCTTTAAATGGACAATCTCACTATCAATGTAATTGACCACACCCGGAACATGGTCTTGTCGGCAAAGTAACTTTATTATTTTTTGGTTGAACTTCTTTAATTTTTTTTGACGTAATTTTTTAATGTGAGCCACGCCATTCTGTTCGATGTTTTTCAAACCCTCACTGTCGTTCACGAATTGTTGACAATCTTCGGCAGTTTGCTGTAAACTAACGTCGGGCTCGTTTTCAAGTTTGTTGAGTACTCTACGACGTATTTCGGCGTCTTTCGCTGAAATCAAACCCTGGACGGATAACTCTACCAATTTGAAGTCATCGCAGTGTTTTTACACTCGCGAAAGTAGTATAATCTTCGTCTTCTTTGCGGGTGAGATTCATGCATTTCCAACGTTTGTGGAACAGTGATGTTTTTGGACTGAAGAGTTCTTTTAATGATTGAACAACATCTTTAAATTTTCGATAGCAAGGCCTCTGATCAGGAGGTTTTGAGGAGCCTGGAACCACCTCAATTGCTGGTGTTCCCTGGTCCAACATGACCCGGAGTGGTAGCACTTGTCATGGTCCCAGCTATTGGCAAATAGTTACCATCCCACACTCCAAAAGAGCTCAAAACACTATGAAAGTATAAAAATAGGTTTTAATACCAGCAATACATTTTTGAAAAAATGCATTAAAAAAAGTTACTAGCAATACATTTTTGAAAGAAAAATTACCAGCCATAAAAATCTCGTCGGCAACAAATAACCCAATGAGATTGATATACCGTAAAACAAACCAAACCGAAAAACACTGTTTCCAATTGTTTGGCTTAAGGGTATAAATCGGAGGAAAGCTTCCTCTATCGACCAATCGGAAGGATGCTGTCTTCATTCAGAACAAGGCCAGACCTTATGTTTATTTGCAGACCCGACACGAATTGGTAAAGCTCTGCTGGGATATCCGAATATAAGTTATGTACTCCCCCTGGCCTTGCACCTTCGTTTTACCACTTATTTTAATCCCTACAAATTTCTCTTAAAGAAAAGAGCTTCAATTCTATGGAAGCCTGTAAAAACCTCTTAGACCAATTCCTCACGTAGAACAATGCCAATTTCTGTAAGGATGGAAATATAAAGTCGTCTTATAGATGGCGAAAATTAGTGAAACAAAATGGCTTCTATATAGGTGAATAAATCTATGTACAAATACCTAAATATTGTATTTGAAATTCACTTGAAAATGTTACAAAATTTTGTTCCGCACAATATTTAATACAAAATATATCATCTTCTTTTTCAACCTTGCCAAAGGCCGACAGCACAATAACATTGATGAAATTGCTCTAGTTATAGAGAGAAAGTTTAATTTGGAAAAAAAATATAGAGATACATTTTTGGAAAACATTAGTCTGGGGCAAAAACGAGTAACTAAAAAATCTTTTTCTCCACGAGTCGAAGAAAAATTATGAAAACCGATTATTTTTATGCCAGGAAATATATTCGAAGATAATCTTAAGTTTTATTTACTCCGTTTTTTTTTAACTCTTTTCTCGAAGAACGTAAGGTCCATTATAAAAGCAATTTCCTGTTAACCCGAAGAATGATTCTGAACATTCTACAGGAAGATGGGATTTCCCGTTTCCAAGTGCAATTTTACTAATTTCTTTCGGTTCAAAATCTCCAAAGAAGATAAAGCATACCTGTAAAATCGTAAGCATGCACAGTTTTGTTAATAGTATCATGAAGTTCAGATCTAAATCTAAATACAAATCCAGGACCTTCTCACACCTGTCTTCAAGGGTGCATAGTTAGGGGTTGATGGCCTCTGAATCTCAGGTGTTCATCCACCCTTTAACAGCACTTTCTTTCTGTTATTTACAGAATGTATGAGCTAGTCTAGTCCAAATCCAAATAAAAAAGAATGAACTCACACACGCACATACACACACATGCAACCATGCATACATACAAAATGTTGCTGGTTTGCACACATAGGCTTATAGCAGGTGTATACCAGATTATGTACCTACACACACCTGCAAAGGTACCTGCGCCTAAATACTTATTCAGACTTCAAAATCCCAATCTAAGATTTCTCACTCCCGTTGATGGAACCCACCCTGGTTGACCTTGTCTTAAGGGGTGTAACCGTACTCACCACGATTACCCAATTGTGGGCTGCTGAGGCTATCAATTAATAGTTGGGGTAGATGGCTGTTGATCCGCCTTTTAACGGCTATTATTTTTATGCTGCTGGTGTTCCACTTACCATCGTCACAAGATTAGGTTCTGGTGGATGAGGCAGTTTAGTCGGCGAATACTCGATCAATCAGGCTTCGAATTAAGAGTTATCTTTCTCTTAGACCGGTTACCAACCAAGGCAACATGTTTCCCGTTTGCGTGTGAATTCAACAAAGGCATTTAGGTGCCATTGATTCTTTTCTGCTCTTCAGACTTTTATGTGAAATCGGACGACAATCATTTTGCGTCATGATGAAATGGCAAATGTTGTTCAAGTCTTTATTCAAGAGTGAGAAGAATCAAAATTCCCGCCAAAGACGGTCATAGGATCAAGAAATCTATCTCGTTGTATTCAGTAAAAAACACACGCAAACAGAAGAGACATGGAAACGTCGTTTAATCGGCAAACGAAAATCTGTTTGAAGACAGATACGTAATTCGCGACGAGTAAATCACGAAGAGATGTTTGTGGTCATGGGTTCCCCAAAAATGCCTACATTCCCACAATTTCAGTACAGAGTTGTCCTTTCGGAGAAGCTGCAAACCAAGACGGGAAAGGTCAATCTGCTTTTCTATAAAGATCATACCTATGATGGTGGCGCACTTCGACGTGGTGTAATGGTTAACATGTCAAGCTTGCGAGATCAATTAAGACTAATCAGTGGGATCGATTCTCACTGGGTGCTCCTTAATCTCGGCGTTATGCCAAAAGCGATGCTTAGCAAATCACTATATTTGACGTGGTGTAATGCTTCGACTGAATAATGAGTTCGATCCTCACTGAGTGACCATACTTTTGGCCTTGAGCAACATCTAAGCTTCGACTGGAAAATTCAGTAGGTAGTCACTTCGACGTAGTGTAATGTAATGGTTAACAAGTTTGTTTCGCTATGTCGATTGGGTCCTCACTGAGTGACCTATACTTTCGGCCTTCTGCCGAATCTAATCTAATCTTAGAAAATCAATGGGCACTTAGACGTGGTGTAATGGTTAACAAGTTAGTCTCGCTAGGTCAATTGGATCCTCACTGGGTGACCTATACTTTCGACCTTCTGCCGAATCTAATCTAATCTTAGAAAATCAATGGACATTTAGACGTGGTGTAATGGTTAACAAGCTAGTCTCGCTAGGTCAATTGGATCCTCACTGGTTGATCTATACTTTCGACCTTCTGCCGAATCTAATCAAAGCTTAGAAAATCACTGGTCACTTCGACGTGGTGCAATGGTTAACAAGCTTGTCTCGCTAGAACAATTACGATTGAGTAGTGAGTTAGATCCTTACTGGGTTCATCATACATTCGACTTTGTGCTACTTCTAAGCTACGCTTAAAATCTCAACATGCCTGAGGCAGGGAAAGACTTATCGATTTGCACAATCTTAAGATAAGCAGATGAAAATATACAGAAAAAAACTCTAGGAACTACACGATAAGGTAGTAAATGAAATCGGTATTGATTTGAATGTTTAACGGCTTATTTAACGGTTATACTTCATTAATAATCGTTTTGTAGCTAGCTACTATTTAATCTCCATCTTGGTGGGAAAGAAACGGATCGCTTATTTTTCCAAGGGTATTTGAACGGAACCAACTGTGCCTGAATTAGAACACCGATTGCATTTTCCGTGCCGATAAGATGTAGGCCCTTCTCCGAATAGCATTTGGTCAAAATTGCGCTGAATTCATTGGTTATCGTTTCATGGGAAAATCGGATTAATGAACCACATGACGAAGCTGATCATCCGAATTCTGATGAATAGAGCGCACAGCAAACTCAGACTGGAAATAGGACAAGAACAGTGCGGGTTCGTCAAAGACACCGGAACAAGGAATGTAATATTTATGCTCAGTGTTATCAGAAAGAGCAATACAAATGCAGAAGGATGTGTACCTGTGTTTTATAGATTACGCAAAGGCGTTCCATAACGTATGCCACAAAAATCTGTTGGGACTGCTCAGCAACCTTGATATATTTGGGATATATATTAGAATGAAGAACATATACTAACAAACTGCCTGTATAGGGATAGAAAATGAGTTCAGTAGATATACAAACATAGAAAGGGGTGTAAGGCAAGGATGAGTCTTCTCACCGGACTTATTCAGCAAGGTGATTCTGAGAGAACTAGTCCTAACACGATTCATTATTGGCAGCCACAATCTTAACAACATAAGGCGTGTAAATAACATAGTGTTGATAGCAGACACAGAAAGAAAGCTACAAAACCTCCTAGAGAAGGTTATGAAGGAAAGCGTGAAGAAAGGATCAAACATTAATTCCAAGAAAACAGAATGCATGGTTGTTAGCAGAAGGATGAGCCCTAGGTGCGAATTGAAAATCGGAGATAGCAAAATTGAACAAGTGCAGAATTTTCTGGGAAGTCTTTTAACAGAGGACGGAAAGTGCGACACTGAAATCCGAAGGTATATTGCGATAGCCAAGGAAGTATTCCAAATGCTAATCAGAGTATTAAGAAAAGGGAAAATTTCGCTAGAAACAAGGAAAAGAGAGCTGAACTGCTAATCAGAGTATTAAGAAAAGGAAAAATTTCGCTAGAAACAAGGAAAAGAGAGCTGACCTGCTATGTGTTATCTGTCCTACTGTATAGACCGTGAGTGCTGGACAAATTTTCTTAAAGATGAAAAGGAGACTTGAATCAACAGAAGGTTCTACAGAAGCATGCTGAGGATATCGTGAACCGAACATGTGAGCAACGACAAAGTTTTGGAGAAAATGGAAACAAGAAGTAAACTAATACTTAACATCAGGAAGAGGCAGTTGGGGTTTCTGGGGCACATAATGAGGAAAAAGGGCTTGGAAAATCTGATACTCACGGGACGGATAGAGGGAAAGAGGAAAACAGTGCATGACATAGTGTGCTTGAGTAAATGGATGGTGACACAGGGCTTACGAGAAATAGCAAAAAGACTAAGTTTATTAACAAGCTAAAAGCGACAGGAAGTTGTGGAAAGCCATGATCGCCTACGCCCTGAAGGGACACAGTACGTACAGAAAATAACTTAGATGAGGGCCCGCTTGGAAATATTGGTTACTGTAAGAAATAGAGAAATGAATTCTGACTATAAAATAAGATTTTTGGGGTATGTGGAAATTTGGTTTCGCATCATGGAGAAGTGTTAATGTTAACGGCAAGGAGATACCGTCTCTAAAAATGAATCACTGAAAATTTTTAGTAAGAGATATGATCGCTAAGTGTAGCAAATAATTCGGAATGCAACTGAAAAATATGATTATAACCATTTACCATGAGGTTCGTCTGAAAACGATTCGAGGAAAAAAAAAAGATTATCTGAAAATAGACTTTCAGTGTGGGTTATTCACGGAAAAATGCTGGATGGTCCTGGCAGCTGATGAAATACATTGAGATTTAAGCAAGAAACTTTCTCTGTGAGACGTCATCAAAGAAGCGGACATTTAGGCTTTGGACAAGGTATCATTGTAATTGAGTTGGCTTAAACATGGAGAATTGCAGATGGCAAGAAAATGACCCTTTCCACCGGCATTGACCAGAGCTGAAGACCACAGCTGAAGAAAATGACACTGAAACGGAAAATGGTATTTATACAAGACAATGCATCAGTTGAGGCTGATATTACAATCGTTCAATACTTAGCTAAATTAGGGTCTAATTTGGGGAATTGCCTGTACATACATCGAATAAGAAGCCTAACAAAAGAAGCTTTGCTACATCGTCAAAAGGCTCCATTATGCAGACGACAAGTACAGTTTCTCCAGAAATGAACTTTAGTAAACTGTTTTAAGTCATTAGCTATAAACATCATACCATAACATAGCATTGCTATTGTTAAGGCACCTGATGATATCGGAAAATAATTACTGGACTTTGCTTTAATTTCATCGTGCATGTCGTGTACCATTTTCATGCTAGATTTTCTAAATGAGTTTTTACCGATGGCTGAAAAATCCCAACAAAGTAATTGCATCATATTTTGGAGGCGTGGAAGCTCAGAAAATCTGTTTTCTAAAGGCTTCTTCAGATTTTTGTGCGATCATTCCTTGTGTCGAGCACAGAGTGGAACGTGCGTTTGAAGACCGGTCGAGTAATCGTTCCAGATGAGGAGCGTACACGGTAATCAATCCTCAGTAGAATGCCAAAAAACACGGAAGAAATTCGTGAACGCGTCTATGAGGACTAAATCTAACAATTTATCAGTTTCTTTACATGAAGACAGCACGAGAATTCCAGTCTGTTTCCGATAACAATTCCTAATTTGAATTGTACACCTTTTTTTTTTTAGATAAATCATTGTCGGGTTTGGTCATTTTTATTAATTTTTTAAAATCATCCTGTTACTTCAAATTAATTTTGTTTTTAGAGACGAGTGCATATATATTAGAACGTTTTACATTATTATCTTTTGTATATTTCATCAAAAAGCAGATAAACATTTACTTGTTAGATTCTAGGTATGTCTTGCATTGTGACGTATAGGGAATGAAAACTGTTATGGGGTCCACCCCTTTTTCATACAAGTGGACTCGACCAGTGTGTACTTGGACTGCTGCCGTTAAATACCCACAGACAGCCAGAGTAGAGATTGAGATTTGAGTTGGAGGTAGAGTAATAGTGTGAGGTAACCGCTTGTAGAAGTCACAGTTACGAACACGTAGACTTTAAGAAGTCCTACTTCGAGATTTACCAGACTGTGTATATATATTATTATTGCTACTAACCACGTTTCTGGATCTACTAACATTATTACCAATTGTATTATTGTGTAAATACATTTAATTTCTTATCTTTATTTCTTGCGTTTGTCATTCATTGGAGACCGAATTTCATCTCGGAATCCATAACAGAAACGTTACGTAATTAGAAACATTTGTGGTGGGAACAATTTTTGTGAGTATACAATGGAGCCCATCTCTGCCTTACACTGACCTTTGTGTTTCGCTTCTCGTTCGCGCCGGTGTGTACAAAGATTGGAAAAGACTCGTGACAAGTTCACAATAAACGGAAGATAAAACAGCTGGAAATTAAGAGATGAATCTAGTACTTAATGATTTAGTGTTTATTTCAATTAGTTACACAATCAGAACTAGTACTTTCTTTGGTAGTAGATACCCTAATTTATTGTGCATAATTCGAGAAATTTTGAGCAAAAATTAAAGAAAAAAGTGGGGGGTCGTATTATACACAAATAGACGTTTTCAGAATGTTTTACTCAGCTTAAAAAAAAAAAATTTAAAACAGCAAGATTGCAAATAGTCAGTTTTGTTCCCAGTTTGTTTTTTTTTAAATAAAATTCTCTCTCTCTCCATTCTTTGACAGTATTTTTCTTATTTTGATAGTTTATCAATATATAGAAATACAGGGTGTCCCAAACAGTTGGCATAAATTAAAATGTGAATATTTGAGTAAATACATGGCAAACAAAATTTAAGAGGTTTCATGTTGACCAATCAAAATTCGGACAAAATATTCAAATGGATGTAGATTTTATAACCGATTTTACAAAGCTTAAAAAATGTTACATATGCAAACCATCTGTGACACGAAATGACATACATCAGGTTAGTAGTTCAACACCTGTCAAACACGCTGTAGCATGTCTTGGTCTTGTGTAATATTCTCGAACACCTTAGTACTAGTGAAGCGTTCACCACGTTCACCTGACTCGATTCCTTGTATTTTTTTTTCTATAGGATTATGTGAAATAACAGGTCTATATTCCTCCTCTTCCTCCAATCCTAGAGGAACTTAAGCACAGATTCACTGAGGCGATGGAGAATGTTACGCAAGACATGCTACAGCGTGTTTAGCAAGAGCTGGACTACAAACTTGACGTGTGTAATGACACAGGCGGTGCATATATTGAACATTTGTGATCCTTTTCGGCTATAAAATCTACACCCCTTTGAATGTCTTATTTGATAAACAAATATTTATGTAGCTTTATAGAATGTTTCCGAGAATACAACAGGCTCGGAATTTAAGCATGGAGGAAGTTTTAAGGATAATTTAAACACAGAGACTACATTTATACTTAGAATCAGAAGGAGACAATTGAAATATTCGCGAAAAATAACGAGGAAAGAGGACTTGGAGAATTAGTTACGCCCAGGAAATATTGAAGGCACTGTGACATATTAAAAGAAACAGGGTAAAGCGAGTAATCTATCTAACGAGCTTGCGTAAGTGGATGGTAGAAAAAGGAAAGGGAACATTGTAAGGGGAAAAGGAGAGGAAGTTGGGGAGAACCATGGTCACCTATATCCTGAATAGACACATTAAAGAAGTGACCGTAGTTGGCTTTCCAAGAGAACCCTTTTCTGTCAAGTGGGATAAGATGTTTATTAAATCCCTTTTCACGCAAGCTGTATAAAAATCTCGATAAAAGGAAAAATAATTGGAAGAAAAATGTAATTTAGAATTGCCACAGATACATAAGTGTTGTTTAGCTGTGTCGTTAAATTAACTTTTATTGTCTGGAGAGTGGACCCGTTTAAAATTGTATTAAATTCCACAAAAACGATTACGCTGGAGGTGAAAGAATTCAGTTGTACGTACAGACAGAACATTGCTTGCTTGTTTGTTGTCTTAAGCAGTTCAATAACCTGGTATGTTATATATGTGAATTGCGTCACTTCCAACCGAAGTAGTCGGATCATTTGTAAATATATATGCAAGCGATTAAATGACCTCATCAATTCAAGTCAACTTGTGTACGCCTTTATTTTCGTTTATTCCATATTCCTGCTTTATTTCTCTTCATTCCTCATTCCTTCCTTCATTTGAATTCTTCCACTTTTTCATCTTCTAATTTCTTTTTATTCATATTCTTTTTTCTTTTCGTTTATCTTTTCTTTTTATTCATATCGTTTCTTTCTTTCTTTCGTTTATCTTTTCTTTTTATTCATATCATATCTTTCTTTCTTTCTTTCTTTCTTTCGTTTATCTTTTCTTTTTATTCATATCATATCTTTCTTTCTTTCTTTCTTTCGTTTATCTTTTCTTTTTATTCATAATCGTTTCTTTCTTTCTTTCGTTTATCTTTTTTTTATATTCATATTGTTTCTTTCTTTCTTTCGTTTATCTTTTCTTTTTATTCATATCGTTTCTTTCTTTCTTTCGTTTATCTTTTTTTATATTCATATTGTTTCTTTCTTTCTTTCGTTTATCTTTTCTTTTTATTCATATCGTTTCTTTCTTTCTTTCTTTCGTTTATCTTTTCTTTTTATTCATATCATATCTTTCTTTCTTTCTTTCTTTCGTTTATCTTTTCTTTTTATTCATATCATATCTTTCTTTCTTTCTTTCTTTCTTTCGTTTATCTTCTCTTTTTATTCATAATCGTTTCTTTCTTTCTTTCGTTTATCTTTTTTTATATTCATATTGTTTCTTTCTTTCGTTTATTTTTTCTTTTTATTCATATCGCTTCTTTCTTTCTTTCGTTTATCTTTTCTTTTTATTCATATTGTTTCTTTCTTTGTTTCGTTTATCTTTTCTTTTTATTCATAATCGTTTCTTTCTTTCGTTTATCTTTTTTTATATTCATTTTTTCTTTTTTCGTTTATCTTTTCTTTTTATTCATATTGTTTCTTTCTTTCTTTTGTTTATCTTTTCTTTTTATTCATATCATATCTTTCTTTCTTTCTTTCTTTCTTTCTTTCTTTCTTTCTTTCTTCCTTTCGTTTATCTTTTCTTTTTATTCATAATCGTTTCTTTCTTTCGTTTATCTTTTTTTATATTCATATTGTTTCTTTCTTTCGTTTATCTTTTCTTTTTATTCATATTGTTTCTTTCTTTCTTTTGTTTATCTTTTCTTTTTATTCATATCGTTTCTTTCTTTCTTTCGTTTATCTTTTCTTTTTATTCATATTGTTTCTTTCTTTCTTTTGTTTATCTTTTTTTTATATTCATATTGTTTCTTTCTTTCGTTTATTTTTTCTTTTTATTCATATCGCTTCTTTCTTTCGTTTATCTTTTCTTTTTATTCATATCGTTTCTTTCTTTCTTTTGTTTATCTTTTCTTTTTATTCATATCGTTTCTTTCTTTCTTTCGTTTATCTTTTCTTTTTATTCATATTGTTTCTTTCTTTCTTTCGTTTATCTTTTCTTTTTATTCATACCGTTTCTTTCTTTCTTTCTTTCGTTTATCTTTTCTTTTTATTCATACCGTTTCTTTCTTTCATTTGTTCGTTCGTTAGATTATCTTTTTTATTTATATGCTTTTTTCTTTCTTTCGTTTATCTTTTCTTTCTAGTCATGTTTTCTTTCTTTTTTTCTTTCGTTAGTTCGTTTATCTTTTTCTTCATGTCTTCTTTCTTTCGTTTATATTTTCTTTTTCTTCGTGTTTCCTTTTTTCTTTTTTCTTTTCGTTTGTTCGTCTATCTTTTCTTTTTATTCATGTTTTCTTTCTTTCTTCTTTTTATTCACGTCCTTTGATTGTTTCAAAGTTTGATTCTTTGATCTCCTTTTTTCTCATTGATATCATTTTGCTCACATCTTTCTTTCTTTTGCTTGTATATAATTTTTACTCGTTCTCTTTCTTTTATTTATCCAATCTTTCTTATTGCCATTCATTCAACATTATTTTGTGTTTTTCTTCACTACTCTTTAATCTACCATTCTTTCTTTCTTTCTTTCTTTCTTTCTTTCTTTCTTTCTTTCTCTTATCCCAGCATGCACTGCAACCTTCGCTCCACAATTCATCTTCTTGTCTCAGTTCGCCTACACTCATCTGCTCCACGTTTTCAAATACAAACTTGTAAATGCAATCGGTATTATATCAAAGGCCTTTTCTCGTTAGGGGAATTATGGGTTGATTATGATAGCTTTGGTTGATTGGAGTAGCGATTTTGAATATCCTCTGGTGATGATTTCTAAGTATTCCTGTATCTGAATCCATAAACACGTATCAATAATAGAGGATGGCGTTACTGACTAGCAATTTAAGCAGTGTTGTGGCGCTATTTTCTTCAGAATCAACGACTATATTTGTGGCTATCAAGAATATCCTTTTGGTATAGAATTTGAACAGATTCGGTCTCTATGTGTGAATTAGACAACATTTACTCCAAGGCTTGAGATTGTTTTTTTTTTTTTAAATACGAATTTGCTAATGCTAATCAGCGATTGTAATAACTGATGACATTAACGGCATCCTCGAAGGCGAGTAGTAGGCTGAAGGTAGGGCAATCTCTTGGGTTGATGTAAAATAAAAGTTGATTGGGATATAACGAAATTATATATTAAAAATTATGAATATATGGGGTCATTGATCCTAGTTCAAATTTCGATTCAGCCTGTTGCATTGATACACGTACAAATATGCTTTGAAAAGGCATGAATCCATTTCTTCTCCCTTCTCAGTTACTGGGTAAATAGTAATGTAGACTTGCCTCTCTAACCTTGAGTGATAGCTAGTCTAGCAGACGAATGGTGGAACCAGGGTTGCAGGATACCAGAGCAGTTCGATAGAAAAGCTTGGACAAAAAACAAATAGCAGAGAAAAAGTTCACAACCCCTAACAAAAATAAAAGTTTTGTTAAACTGCTAACCTAAACGGAATATTAAGCCTGGATGAGACGCCAGATTAAGAGATTTTTGAATCCCACAAAAATGTTTATATTGGCTAAAATAAGCAGAGAATCATTCAAGTGTACATATGCCAATAACCTGACATGTGATATATAAAACTCGTGTCGCTTGCAAATACCAAAGAATATAAAGGGAAAACACTCCACTATCTTTCCTAAATGTCATGTCAGTTCTCAGATAATAACGAAATCTTTTGAGAGTAATAATCGCTTACATCCTTGTTGCGGCCTGTTTAGAGGCCAGAAAGAAAGACACAGAAAACGAAGGTAGGTTGAACAAGCGTATTGAAATAACAGAGATACACAAAGCAAGAGTGTTAGCAATAAGCAGTTAGAAGTGTACGACCGAACGGTAGGTTAACACTGCGTCTCGGCTGCTCTACGATTCTATATTTAACAGCCTCCCCTTCACGAGGAATGTATGTGGCACAAGGCCGAGTTTAACGTGGGTTTCTCCAAGCGCGTAGGCTCGGCCAAAAATATCCCCTTTGAACCCGAATGAGCGGGTTCGGGATCTGTCTACCACCCCGGACGAAACCTTGCCCTTCGGCAAAACCTCGTCCGGGTTCCTCTCTGCCAAAGCAGAGAGTTCAACAGAAGTTGCACACAGCCAGAGACTACTCTACGACTCTATATTTAAAAGTTCCCCCACGAAGAATGTATGTGGCACAAGGCCGAGTTTAACGTGTGTTTCTCCAAGCCTGTAGGCTCGGCCAAAAATATCCCATTTGAACCCGCATGAGCGAGTTCGAGATCTGTCTACCACCCTGGACGAAACTTTGCCCTCTAGGAAGTCTCGCAGTTACTATTTATGAGAGGAGGAAGAGTTCATTCTACTGTAGGAGGGTTTACCACAACAGTCCTGATGATATGAAACAGGCATATTATGAAATGTATTTAATTTCACGACAGTGCAGAGTATTTGTAAAGAGTTGGACGAGTCTAATGATGACGACGTAGGTATTTGGAGTGAGAACTCGTGTTGGCGACGTTATGCCAACACTCATCTTCTTACAGGGCCTCAGAGTCAACACTGAGGCCTACATCACATACCTTGAGGTGATAGTACTACCCTGGGCCAAAAGGGTAGCAATAGGACTCTGCACCATGCCATACAAGCAGAAGAATCTAGTCATAGCTGTCAGACAATTTCTGCGACCCCATCACCCTTTACATCTGTCCACCTAACTCCCCAGACTGCAACCCCCTTCAGTATTATGGCAGTATTCACCAAAAACAAAAAGACTATCCAGAAGAGTCACAGGAGATTCCAAAGTCGCTTGGAGGCTGTGATTGAAGCCAATGGCGATTTTATGGAATACATTTACTCTTTAGTATTTCACGATATTTTTGTTTAATTTTGGTAAATATATCTGTTAAAATGAAATGTCAATGTTATTTTCATTTTTTTTCTCTCCCCCACCCCGAATTTTGACGAAAATTTATCCATCGCACCACATGTGTGTGTGTGTGTGTGTGCGCGTGTATGTGCGTGTGTTTGTGTTTGTGGTGAGAGCATAACAAAGAAACAGAAGAGAGATGAGAACAGATTTAGTTAGCTAGCTAGCCAGATATTAAACAGACTAAGATAAGAGGAACAGATTATGGCAGGTAACTACACACACATATGAACATACACGTACAGACACACATACGCATACACTCAGACACACACACACAGATATACACACACATATATAGTGAGAGTGAGAAACAGAGAAAAGAGAGATGGATAAAGTAAGATGACAACAGATTTAGATTGATTGAGAGATAGGCAAATAAGTAGATAGATAGAAAGTTAGATAGATAGATAGATAGATAGAGAGAGAGAGAGAGTGAGAGAGAGTGTGTGTGTGTGAGAGAGAGAGGGAGGGAGTACGAGTGAACAGGTTAAGATATGTAGACAGATAGGGAGTCTGAGCGAGAAGAAAAGGTGAACAGATTGAGACAGGTAGCCACACACACGCACACACACACAAACACACACACATACACACACACACACACACACATATATATATATATATATATAAAACACATGCACATATTTTGAATAATCTAACTGCTACAATATAGGAATTATAAAAAAATTAATAAATCTTGCTAAAGTAATCTCATTCGCAAAACGATTTTCTAGACTAAATTAAAAAAAACATAAAACTAACTCTTATTAATAATAGCTTTCCTAACTACACTGTTGATGAACAAATAAAGCGATCTATTACAAATTTCAATATAAATCAATTAGAAAATAATACGCCTTCAAATAACCCTAAATACATCAATCTTCTATATCGTACTCAGATGCATTCTAAATATAAACAAGATAAAAAATTCTTAAAAATAAACTCAAAAATACTAATATATCGCACACAGATCCCAGTAAAAAATAAAATGAATTATATACTATACCAAATTTAATACAACCAATTGCATCATCCATAATACCTCCTCTACACCAGTTGATGTATTGCAAAAAATCAACACTATAGAGCAATTTAAATGTCCTTTGGAAGATTGCACCTCCGACATAAAAGCTAATGTATATGTTGGTCATTCTAAAGTAACGCTATCAAATTGGCTCACTCTACGCATGAATGATTCATCCCTCATTGCGCAACATCGACAAAAATATACATTTCCACATTCACATATTTAGAAGAATATTAGTCAGCAATACTTATATATTTCCCCAAGAAAATAATAACCAGAAACTAGAAATCCTCGAAGCCATCCTCATTAAAAAATTAAAACCAATTCTTAACAAAATTAATTATGAATATAGTAGAAATGTTCTGAAATGCTTATAGTATATAGTTCTTGAGAAATATTATTATACTATTATAATATATAGTTCTTGAGAAATATTATTATAGTATTATAGTATATAGTTCTTGAGAAATATTATTATAGTATTATAGTATATAGTTCTTGAGAAATATTATTATAGTATTATAATATATAGTTCTTGAGAAATATTATTATCGTATTATAGTATATAGTTCTTGAGAAATATTATTATAGTATTATAGTATATAGTTCTGGAGAAATATTATTATAGTATTATAGTATATAGTTCTTGAGAAATATTATTATAGTATTATAATATATAGTTCTTGAGAAATATTATTATAGTATTATAATATATAGTTCTTGAGAAATATTATTATTCTTGGAGTATTATAATATTTTGTTCTTGAGAAATATTATTATAGTATTATAGTATATACTTCTTGAGAAATATTATTATAGTATTATAATATATAGTTCTTGAGAAATATTATTATAGTATTATAGTATATAGTTCTTGAGAAATATTATTATAGTATTATAATATATAGTTCTGGAGAAATATTATTATAGTATTATAATATATAGTTCTTGAGAAATATTATTATAGCATTATAATATATAGTTCTGGAGAAATATTATTATAGTATTATAATATATAGTTCTTGAGAAATATTATTATACTATTATAGTATATAGTTCTGGAGAAATATTATTATAGTATTATAATATATAGTTCTTGAGAAATATTATTATAGTATTATAATATATAGTTAAAACTAAACTTTTTTTTAAATAAGGAAACTATAACCTACCACAAATATTCACTTCTTAACCTATATTATAATGTTTACAATATGAAAAATTTAAAAATCATAGTTTGTGACTTTGTGCCTAACCGGAATCGTTAACGGTTTAAACAGCAAAGCAACAATTTACTTCGGATACACACAACTATTTGTCTTGGTCATCATAACACTGAAGATGATATTGTGAATATATATATATATATATATAGTTGGAGAGAGAAATAGAGAAAAGGAGGATATATATGGGAATATATTTAGATAGATAATGAGAGGGAGAAAGAGAAAGTGAAGGAGTGGTCAACAGGTTAGTGTAGATAGATAGATAGATAGATAGATAGATAGATAGATAGATAGGGAGAGTGAAAGACGAGAAAAAGGGAAGAGATTGATAATTGTTAAATAGATAGAAAGGAAGGAACAGATTGAGGAAGGCGGCTAGAGGGAAGGTGAACAAGTTAAGATAGATAGATAGATAGATAGATAGATAGATAGATAGATAATTAATACAATGAGATAGATAGATAGATAGATAGATAGATAGATAGATAGATAGATAGATAGATAATTAATACAATGAGATAGATAGATAGATAGATAGATAGATAGATAGATAGATAATGGATAGACAAGGATAGATACATACATACATATATACATACATACATAATGAATAAACTAAGATAGATAGATAGATAGATAGATAGATAGATAGATAGATAGATAGATAGATAATACACTTCAATACAATTGGAATAGATAAATAGATAGATAACAAAAAGAAAGGAATGAGATAGATAGATAGATAGATACACTTCAATACAATTGGAATAGATAAATAGATAGATAGATAATCAATACACTTGGAATAGATAGACAATCAGTACACTTGGAATAGATAGATTGATAATCAATACTCTTCGAATAGATAGATAATATACTTGAAATAGATAGATAGATAATCAATACACTTTGAATAGATAGATAGATAGAGGATCAATACACTTTGGATAGATAGATAGATAGATAGATAGATGACAGACTGACTTAGATCGATAAAAAACAATGAAATAGGTCAATCGATCTTCACGGATTGAAACAGGATGAGTTTACGAGAACTGCATCAGGAGTTTTCACTTTTCTTCTAGTTGATCTTATCTGCTTAATGTTCTTGTAAACGAATTTTAATTAATCCTAAAAGGGAAATAAAAAAAGTAATTTGTATAACATTTTCCAAAAGAAAAAGAAAATTGAATTCTCCATCGAGATAACTGGCCAACTCAATCAGATAATATTTTCCAATAGTTAAAAACAAAAACAATACCGTAAAAATGAATCAACTAAAAGGAAAAATAATTGTAAAAAACCTATCAATTGAACCCTGGTGATTTTAACTGGATTCCTCTAAGATAATATCTTTTAACCTATTCTTTTCTTCCAGCTGCAAAAGCAAGTGCGGAATAGTTTTAACCATAATGAAAACATTTATTACGCACATACAAACGTTAAATATTTCAATACAGTTTTTAATTCGTATTGAAATGTTTAAGGTTTGTGTTTACGCATTGGGTAACGCTTATCGACGCAGAAACTGAAGTCGGCGAGCCGAGTTCAATTTACGGTCGTTTCTGTTTTGCTCCCCTCGACTGTATGCCGTTGGATAAGACATGGTTCTATGTTTCTTCAGAGATAGGCTAAATAGGAAGTTTCCGAACCGATGAGACATAAAATTAAGACGGGAATAAAGAGTCGTATGATCAGAATAGATCCAGAGTTGAGAACTGATGACATCATGGAGGTCGTTTATGAAAATTACGAATAACGGTCGACCATTTAAAATACACTCAATCATTCATATATCGGGGTGGTATAACCTATTAAGGTCCCAGCTATTAAAGTGTTGGCACCGAAGGAAGGTTACTAAATAGAATAATCATACGAAAGTTGGTAATGAACGATAATACTTATGACAAGAACAACACATATAAGATTCGCCAGCAGCGTGTAAAAGAAGATACTGCCAGAAGTGAGTCCAGTGAATACTACAATGAATCTCCAACTGCAGGATATCTACCAACTGCCCCACACGATCAGATGTGGCACAAGGACGATTTTAATGTGGGATATCCTAGCTCGTAGACTCGCCGCAAAATTCCAAGTAGACCCCGTATAAAACGGGGTCGGTTAGTTGTTTCCCGAGACGAGGCTGTGCCCTTCGACATAGCCTCGTCTGGAGATCCTCTCCGCCTCCGTTTGACCAGCACAGCTGGAGACGAATTTCCAACTGCAGGCTATCTACCAACCACCCTATGCGGTCAGATATGGCACAAGGACGAATTTAATGTGGGGTATCTGAGTCCGTAGGCTCGGCGAAAAATTATCCGTTGACCCCATATAAAATGTGGTCGGGTAAACGATGTGGTTCGGGTCTGGAGCTGTTTCGAGACGAGACTGTGCCTACCAACCACCCTATGCGACATAGACTTGTCTGGGATCCTCTCTGCATGGAAGTAGAGAGTTTAACTATTAAAGCTGGAGACGAATTTCCAACTGCAAGATATCTACCAATCGCCCGATGCAGTCAGATGTGGCACAAGGCCGAATTTAATTTAGGCTATCCGAGCCCGTAGGCTCGCCCAGACATTCCCCGGAGACCCCATATAAAATGGAATCAGGTAGCTGTTTCCTGAGACGAAACAATGCTTTTCGACATAGCCTCGTTTGGGGATTCTAACTGCCCAGAGATAGAGAGCCCGACCAGCACAGCTGGAGACGAATCTCGAACTGCAGACCAACATACAGTATTTACTACTGTATTAATGTGAATGGGGACAAGCCGATTATCGTCCTTAGGTATGCTACAACAGAAAGCCTTAAAATAATTTCTTTAGTAAAAGTAGTATCAAGATACATTATTATTTGAAAAATTACCAACGATACATATTTATAGCTGAATTTCTAACAATAAATTTTATCGCAGATGACTAACAATACATTTTATCCGTAGTGAAAGACATAAAACCCTCTTCAAAATATTTAGATTTCGGCATTAAATAAGCCGTAGAGGTTCATATGTCGCTAAGCTAAATCAGCCATCATTCATAATGAGTGTATAGATTGCTAAACTGAAGACCGAAAAGGTGCGGTGGGAAATCATGAAGGCTGGAGAGAAAGTGTCGAAAGGATTCACGCAGTCAGCACCTCCAGATGATTATTTTGATAATGATATTGATGATAAGTTAAATTACCCGAAGTTAAAACGTACGTGAGTTAATACGACCCGCAATTAGGAGCGTTGGGATATGTCTCAGTGTATATGTAAACGAAGTGTGTTATATTGTTAGGGAGATTCCATGATAATGGACGTGCGGGTACTTCACACGTATACTTGGGATTCGCGACTTGTCTTACTTTACGCAAATGTCATTTAATATCGATATGCACAAAATAAACATGTAGGTAGCTTTGTTATTCATTCGTATGTTTGGCAACTTTTAACGCATAAAGGGATTGAGTAGGCACCTCCGCAATAATTTGAACATCGGCACGTGCCGATCATAACCTATCTATCTATCTATCTATCTATCTATCTATCTATCTATCTATCTATCTATCTCAGTCTGTTCATATCTATCTATCTATCTATCTATCTATCTATCTATCTATTATAGTAGAACACGCCTATTCTATAGTTAATAGACTCTCCCACCTATATATAATAAGTAGGAGTAGTAGCAGTCGCTAAAGTTGGTCAGTCAGTCGATGCCGGACGACCGTTAGTCGGATATTAAAGTATCAGCTACGACAACTAGATTACTGCGTGATTACCTATTATATCAAGTTCCTAACGTTTTGTACGTCGAACCTATTTTAGAACCGACTTAGTACAAATACAAGCCTTCACTTTGAAACCACTCTACAACACTATCTATGTTATCAAGATGTCCATTTGTATCTCACTCTGTTAAACTCACCATATCTATCTATCTATCTATCTATCTATCTATCTATCTATCTATCTATCTATAAGGTTAATTAAAGTTGATTGTGGTTAAGCTTTTTATGTAATTTTTCTTGTGTTCGTATAACTTTTTTAAAGTGTGTAAGAATAGTAAGAATGTTCTGTATGTCTGAGAGTTTTCGGCTATTCTTTTAGATATTATCGTGATTGAAAAAAAAAATCCATAACTTTAGATACATGCATAAACATTTGCACATTCAGTTAAAACTAACAATCATTCTTTGATTAGGCCGTTGAGGTTTCTCTACTCAGCTTCACCTCTGTAATCTGGATTAATGACGTCATCTGCAGCTCTGTAATCGGGATCAATGACGTCATCTGCATCTCTGTAATGTAGATCAATGACGTCATCTCCTGAATTGCACTTCTCTTCTAAAGGTGACCACTCTCTCTTTGTTCTAGTTCCATGTGCCATGTTTAATGGATGTCAGTTATCAGTTATCTCCTGTTAATTGTGAGTGTGAGTTCAATACCTTGTTAAGGCCGTAGAGAACTTGGAGTGGGGAATTAACAGGAGATAACTGATAACTGACATCCATTAAACATGGCACATGGAACTAAAAGAGTCTACCCCAGTGAGCGAAACAAAAGGTTCAATTCGACATTCCAATTACCTGAAGAAGGCCGGAGCGTACAATTGCCGAAACGTTGTAATAATAAATATGGCGACAAAGATGAGGACAATAGTCCGAATAATGTAAATAGTGAATATTTCCTTTGCTTTCTAATAGAAGAAATTAAGAAATAACACTTACTTATCAAGGACAAAAACAAGACAACATTTTGTTGCACTCTGTAATAATACTTAAAAATGACCTACAATCAACGCCTTCACATAATCTGCTCTCCAAGAAGCAATATAGTTTCCGCTTATCTTGATCTACCGCTGACGTGCACACGGCCATAACTGAATTTGTATACCAAGCACTCAACAATAATGGAGAAGGCGTGGCTCTAGACATCTCTAAAGCGTTTGATAGGGTTTGGCATACTGGCAGTCTACGTAAGCTTCAGGGATACGGTATTTTCAGGACGATTATTTGACTTAATATAATCATTCTGTGAAATGAAGGTCGTCCTAAACGGGTTCTCTTCCGGCTCCTTTATCAGGAACGCTAGTGTTCCCCAAGGCTCTATCTTGGGGCCTACACTGTTCCTTATCTTCGTCAATGACCTTCACGATGTCATCAGTTCTCAAGTAGGTAGCTACGCAGACGACACTACTAAAAACTCCTACTTCAATAGTAAATCTGGTATCGTTGACAAAACGAACCTGGCTTCTGATCTCGAAATGGACCTCCAATCTGTGGTTGACTGGGGCAGGATATGGCTTGTAAACTTTAATGCCACCAAAACGAAACTCTTCTTTACCTACCACTGAGAACCCTTCCTGCCTCCCATCAGAATGACTGGTTCCCAAATCCTTGCGAGCGCCTCGTTACGCCTGCTTGGTATCATACTGTTCATTCACATGAGGTGGAATAAATACATTGAATCAATAGCTTCATCTACCGCAAGGAAAATTGGTTCTCTGTGTGGTTCTAGAAAGTTTTTCTCGTCTGAATCCATCCTTCAAATCTGTAAATCAACCATCCGTCCTTACATGGAACAGTGCTGTTATATATGGTCTCATGCTCTAGCTGTACGTCTCGAGGTCCTCGACAAAATACAGAGATGAATATGCAATATGATAGGTCCTGATTTGGCATCTAATCTACAATCGTTTCCCCACAGACGTGCCGTGCATTTCTTCTGTCCCTTCTAGAAATAATTTCACGGCAATTGTTCCGACGAGCTTCTTTCATTGATTCCCAAACTGCATGAATTTAAGCGAGCTACGAGACTGGCATCTCGGTCCCACCCTTTCGTTGTCAAAACGGCTAAATGTAACCGTCTCTTCTACTCAAACAGATTATTCTATCGCACTTCCCGTCTGTGGAACTCCCTCCACCTTACTTGCTTAACCGATGACTATAATCTTCAAATATTCAAGTGAAATGTCAATTGACATCCGACGCCCTGAGATTGTTCCCCGTCCTTCTTTGTATCCTTTCCTCAAACATACCTCTTTATCTTGTTCTCAATCCTCTGTAACCCTTGCGTGCTAGTGATACCCCCGCCTTGCTTGCGGTGAATTGTTTAAAAAAAAACTCGGGCAAGAAATGGCTTGTTTAGTTTAACGCCTCCCCTAAAAAAAACAAAAAAACTGCTGTATTTTAATCGTTTGAGAGAACCTTTTTTTTTAACCTTCCATCATTATGGCTGATGCTAACCTCCAAAAGACTGACTCATTGCCATCTTGGGCTAACGTTTTCCGCTGACATGAAATGGAAAGATTATATTGAATCAATTGCTAGGTCTACTGCGAGGAAAGTTGGCTCACTGTGTGCTGCAAGACAATTTTTCTCTCCAGAATCTGTCTTGCATATTTATAAGTGTACCATGCGTTCATGCATTGAATATCGCTGTCACATCTGGTCTGGTGCTATTGATAAAATCTAAAGAAGAATCTGCGATGTTATTGGTTCTGACCTGGCAGCCTATCACCATAACGTAAATTCGTTGTATTTCTATAATTATTTTCATGGTAATTCTTCTGATGAAATTTCCTCTTTGGTACCTCGACATTGCGAATTTAAGCGCAGTACTAGATTGTCAGTTAGGTCGCATAAATTTACAGTTAAAATAGTTAGATGTAACCGTAATGTCTTTGTTAAACGTTTCTTCTACCTCATTTCTGGCTTGTAGAACTCCTTTCCAACAACTTACTTTTCAATCAACTTTGGTCATCAAAAATTCAATTGCAACATAAATCGTTACATTTTGTTTTCTTAATGCCTACTCCTTTATATATATATGAAATATATATATACATTCATATATATATATATAGATATATTGATAATATTAGTGGTCTCTATCTCCCTCCCTCTCTCTCTCTCTCTCTCTGTATATATACTGTCGGATCTATATTCATATATTTGCTTGCATATATATATATATATATATATATATATATATATGAATTTCCAAGAAGATAGAATCCAGGTAGAGCTCAATGTCCAGGACAGAGTAAGAATATAATATAAAAGGCTCAAACATTAATATTAATATTCCATGATTATGATTTATTACATTGGAATCGTAATCACGATCCAATTCATCAGACCTACAAATTCAAAAAGAAATCGGAAATTATAACTCCGAGTATAGAAAACAAAATTTTAGTGTGAGTGTATGTGTGGGAGTGGGAAACAAGTGTGAGAGAGAAGTGTAACAGAAGAAAGTGGAATAGGAAAGGCCTAAATGTGAAGGTGTGGATTAAAATTTAACAGAGAGAAGTTTTGAAGAGAGAAGTTAAATAACGGTTTAAATGAGTGAGATACAGATAAATATGAATTATTTTCAAATGCATAATTCGCTACCGATTCGCTGACCTAAAATTAAAATTAAAAAGCAGACAACGGAAATGTGTGGATACATTTGTGGTGATATTAGGTACACTAAAAAATTATATGATCTAAACTTAAAATCCAACCAATTCACACTGCCGACGAAAATATGAAAATTTGCCGTCTCGTTTGCATTTACTAACCTTATGTATACATGAAAAGAGAATATGAGAGGAAGAAAAGACAAAAAAAAAAATGAATTGGATCGTGATTACAATTCCAATGTAATAAATTATAACCATGGAATATTATTGTCTAGCCTTTTATATTATATATATATATATATATATATATATATATATATATAATCAACAACGGCTTCTCTAACCACCTTATAGACCACCAAATTAGACTATTTCTCCCCAAAATAAGCAATAACGATAGTGAATACACAGTCAAAAATTACATACACATTTACTACAAAAACCACATGCACCTTAATTACAAACAAGACGAATCTTCACTAAGATATATTATTAAGAAATGCACTACCCGAATTGACCCGAATAAAAAATCAAATTAATTATCTATTATAAAAAATTTAAGACAGCCAACCTTATCCTCAAAAATAACAACACACCAACCAAGTCAAAATTACAAAGAACGAATATTATCTATGAGTTCAAATGCCCCTTTAAGGAACTGTGTTCCTGATCAAATCGGACTCATAAATAATTACATCGGTTACACAACCACATGCTTATCCAGACGTCTTACGTTACACCTATCTGATCACAGTTCCATTAGAACCCATTTAAACACACACACAAATTGACCAGACTCCATTAGAATCATACTAGTAGAAAATACAAATATAATAATTGCATCATCCTGTAAAAAAGACTAAAAATAATGGAAGCTTTAATAATAAAAAAGAATGAGCCAACTCTTAACAATATTAACCACGAACAAAGCCACAATGTGCTAACCGTATTCGGAAATTAAAAACATCCCTACTATACACTAAGACATACACATAACACTCAATTAAGCTGAAAAATCAAATCATCCTTGATAATGGATAAAGGTATAGACGAAAGCGCTCGGAACTATAAAACATTTGGACAGTTTTTACACACTCTTTGTCCAGAGAAGAAAGCTCTTGTTAGAACACAAGAAAAATTTTATAAAAAACTCAACAGTCGTACCTTGTCTGTCGTTTTTAATTAAACATGCATATATATATATATATATATATATATATATATATATATATATATATATATATATATGTGTGTGTGTGTGAGTGAGTGTGTGAGAGAGAGAGAAAGAGAGCGAGAGAGAGATAGAAGTGTATAGAGAAAGAGGGGCAATACAAAATGTTAAAATACAATTTAGTCGAATAATGGAAAAAGAAAAACAGAAGGAAAACGAAGAACTGAATAAAAGAAACTACAAAATTTGTGAAGTTGGTTAAAAAAAAAAGAAAAAAGGAAATGATAGAAGAAAAAGGACAACAAAAAAAGGAAGGAAAATGAAACGAAAGAAGATAAAGAAAGAAAAAATATAGGAAAGCAAGTGTTAAAAACGTACTCATCTTTTTTCCGCATTAAAAGAATAACAAAAAAAACCCCCAAAAAACAAAACAAAAACACAAAAAAAAAACCAACAAAAAGCACATAAACCCTGGTGGCAATTTAGTAGAAAAAAGAAGGCTGTACATTAAAAAAATACAAAATGGAAGATGCTGGAACGACATGTTGATCTTCAGATTCTTACTTGTGTTTTATATTCACTTTTCTTCGTTTTCTTTAATGGTTCACGGATTATGAAGTGTTTTAGAATTTCAAAAGTCACGCATAAACCCGTCCCCAAAAAGCAACACAAGCACGCATGCGCACATTCCTCACTACTACTGGCGCATGCGTATATTCTATAACATTTGTGCAGTCTATTGTTCGCCTGCAAAGGAAGTTAAAGATAAACGTTAACACAGAGAAAATTGGCATCCATGTTTCGAACTGTATATTTTCAGAATTAATTTATCATCGTTCTCACTCCCGTCCTCTAAGCGCATGTAGTTGTAGGTATTTTTGGAGTGTCGCGGAGTGAATATGACGAATCACAAAAGAAAGGAATGAATTGAGACGCAAAAGCCCGAACGAAAATAGAAAAATATACGTATAAACCACACACATATATATAGACATATACGTAGTTATAGAAAGTGAAGACGTTAACTATTTGAACATTTTTGTTACTTCTTGTTTTTGTTGGTAGTCGTATTTTAAAATATACAGGGTTAACAAGTGCACAATTTTATTCGAAAAGATATGTGAAGTAATATCTATAAAAGCAAGGTCACAATTGATGCTTACAGGCGGAGAGGAAGTTACAGTATTTAGATTAGTCTAAGGCAATACCACAAATATAGGGCACTTAGTGAGGATCAAATGCAAGTTGATTCCTGAAATTCTCAGTGATGTTTAGAATGCCATGGACTAAACATGTGAGCAATGTGGAAGTTTTAGAGAAAATCGAAACAAAAAGAACGGAAAGTGTTCTTTTTGTTGCTATTTTCTAAAACTTCCCATTGTTTAGTCTATGACATTATCAACATCACTGTTATGATGGCGAAACGTCTTATCGGAAAACCTGGGGAAAAGGCAATCAATTTAGACTCGGAAAGAAACAACTGAAATTGCTCGGACGCATAATGAGGAAAGAGGGCTTGTAAAATTTGACACTTTGATAAAGAAAACCTTTCCATTTGGTTTTCATATATATATATATATATATATATATATATATATATATATATATATATATATATATATCATGTAACCGTATGCGGTAATTGTAATTCGCACAAAATGTTTAATATCTAAAAAAACACTAAACTAATTGATTGCCTTTTTCCCAGGTTTTCAGATAAGATCATTAGCGATCTTGACACCATTTGTCGTAAGAATCACTGAAAAACCCCTTTGAGTTATTCAGCTAGAAAGAGAACAGATTAAAATCGTTTTGTCTCATCAACTGACCAACAGTGAAACTAGCAAGACCATTCAGGCCTTCAGTAATGGTACCATCAAGAGAACGGTGAATAAGTTTCAAACAGAATTTCCATCAGTGGAACTCCCCACCTTCTACTTGCCTCCCTGATAGCTATAATCTTCAAATGTTCAAATGTAATGTCAATGGACATATTTTGATGCATTGATCATGAGCCCCGTCCTTCTCTATATCCTTTCCTCAAACACCCCTCTTTACTCTAGCCCCCACTATCTGTAACATCTTGCGTGCTAGTGGCACTCCCGCCTTGCTTGGGGTGAAATACTTACAACAGCTTTTATAGAGTCTACAATAGCATTTACACACCATTATATGTATAATAATTTCGCAATACCTTTTCAGTCATATTCCATTTATCATGCATTATAGAGGGATTACTGCCCAAATATACTACACACACAAACACACACAAACTATAATAAATAACTTAGTGAAAATATCTTGTACAAATTGGTTAACAAACATTTAATAAATATATATACACAAATGCATATAATGGACTCCTCCGTCGGTTTCGACGTATGAGGATCTGACAATTTAACCAATTGATTCAGTTATGAATTTTGTGTGATAATCTTAAGTGACACTTAAGACCTGCTAGTGATTTACAAAGGAGGCCGCATATGGAGCAAGAGTGAGGACTGTGGGATGAGATGACTGTTAGATTGGCTGACCTTTTAGATCTTGCTCTCGCTTCTTGAAGACGATTCAGACTAGCAGATTGAAAACTGCTGAGTCCAAAATGCATATATATATATATATATATATATATATATATATATATATATATATATACTCCAAATAGGCACGTATTTTAACAAGCCTCTCCGGTTTTACAGGAGCGCATTTGATAACAAACCAAAAAATCCTGCGAATTGATCAACGTTCGACCGAATGACTATCGACCATTCCCCTGAGATAATGCCAATACTTTTGAATAAATCTAGAAATTATAGAAGCTTGTCGCACGTGATTCGAAGGACACTTGTATGTTATTTCTCTACTAGCAGACTTATCTGGCTTGGGTCGGGGTAAAATAATTCATTTTAGCCCGTGCATAGTCTAGTATCTATTGCATATACCTCATTGTGAATTAAGCAGATTACTCTTAGCAACATAATTGCGTGTGACAAAGAAGTTATTTGTATCTCAATATCACTGGAGCTAAGCAAAGTATTAGGAAGCAGGAAGATTTTGTTAGAATAAAAGAAAAGAATACTGAAATTTTATCGGTCCTCCTATATGTGACAGTTTCCTCACAGATGCAGAAGAGACATGAAGCAACAGAAAAATGTGATTCAATAGAAGGATACTGAGAATACCATGGACTGAACATGTGAGCAAAAATGAAATCTGTAGGAAAATGGAAAAAATGGACACGTATATTTCGAATTTAGTTGGAATATCTAGGTCGCAGATTGAGCAATGAAGGCTTGGAAATTGCACGGAATATTGCTGTCGTGTATAGTAGGGCGCTCCGCTGTACGTCTCGGGGATAAAACCCAAAGACGAATATGAAATATGATAGGTCCTGATCTGGCATCAAGTCTACAATCGCTATCCCACAAACGTGACGTGGTTTCTCTCTGTCTCTTCTACAATTATTTTCACAGCAACTGTTCCGACGAGCTACTTTCGATAGTTCCCAGACTGCATGAATTTAAGCGAGCTACCAGGTCCCACTCTTTCACTCTCAAAACGGTTAAATTTAACCGTCTCTTCTACTCCAACAGCTTCTTCTCTCTCACTTCCCATCTGTGGAACTCCCTCTCCTTTCTTGCTTCCCCGATGTCTATAATCTTCAAATATTCAAGTGTAATGTCAATCGACATCTGACACTTTGAGCTTGTTCCCCGTCCTTCTCTGTATCTTTCCCTCAAACATGCCTCTTTACTCTTGTTCTCAATCCTTTGTAGCACCTTGTGTTCTAGTGGCATTCCCGCCTTGCTTGGGGTTAATTGCTTAAACATAAATAACAGGACGTAATTGAATGGACCTATCGTGTGAGCAAAGATGGAGTCTTGGAGAGGATGCAAACATGGAGGAGGCTTATACTTAACATCAAGAAAAAGCAGCTGAAGACTATGGGGCATGTAATGGGAAAGGAGGGCCTGGAGATTCTGATACTCACAAGTCGAATAGAGGGAAAGAGAGAGAATGGAAAGCAACGCATGACATACCAGGCGGGTTTAATCAAGTGGATGACAGAACGTGGTCTGGAGGGGGAAGCAGAGGATAAGGAGACTTATTGAGAGCTACAAGGGATAATAGGGGAGTGGAGAGTCATGATCGCCTACGTCCTGAAAGGATACGGTACATAAAAAGAACCTACCTAATGAGCTTGTGAAAATGGTTGACGGGACAGGGGTTGGGAGAGATAGAAAATAGACTAATTTTATAAAGAGCTACAAAAAACAGGAAATTGTGGAGAGCCATGGTCACCTATGTCCTAAAGTGGTATAGCACAAATAATAATAATAAGATACAAAGTCTGTTGTTTTTACAAGCATTTATTAAGTTTGCATTATTCTTTAATTAAACTAAAAATCTCTAGCATTTCGCAACGACTGATCGCAGTACATAATAGAAGTTGTTTACACTATTTTCACTGTTGCGAATGTTGTCCTCATCTGTATTGCCATATTCACAACGATATCTGTTCGAATTTCGAACCGAACCCAGAATACTCAATCTCTGTGTCGGTGTTTCTGAAGATTGGTTCGATATCGTTTATGTAGATGTTCTTCCCATGTTTATTTCCTGAAACGTCATCGAACCAATCTTTAGAAACGCCAGTATACAGATTGACTACTCTGGGTTCAGTTTGAAATTCAACCAAGTATCACCTAAAGAAGGCCGATGAGCACAACGGCCGAAACTTTGTGAATATCGTAATAAAAAGGAGGACAACCGCTCAAACAATGTACATAGTGCAAATAGTTACGATGCCTTATCTCCGAAATACACACAGTAGAAGTTGTTTGCTCGACAAAGTCGCTAAACATTACATTGATTTTCACAAAGCTTCTCCCAATAAAAAGCAAAAGGGACACAGAAGCTGATGGATTAGGTGTGGGATATAAATATAAGAGGAATAAGCAAGAAGTAAAGACTGTAGAGGATAAGTAGGATAGATAACAATTTCCCCTTGTGAGGTTATGATTGTAGTTTCCACGCAGCATCCATGTAGGGATCTACGCAAAAAAGTAGCAGTTCTTGAGTCAAAGTTGTCTGATTGGAACTTTCTTCTTACATTTAGAATACAGAGAGAATGATTGAGATTCGGTTCCATGGATGTAGCATGGTGGATATTATAACAGGTGGAACTAAAGAATGGAACTCGTCTAAACGTTTGCCAGGAAGATAGCAAGAGACTACAGATAGGCATGCAATTTTACGCCTGTGAAAAAAGATGCTGCAAAGTGTAAATAATTCATCCCACCAAAAGGTCACGTAAATAACCTTGAACTTCACCAAGGCTAAAAAGGGAATATTGGGCCGCTTCAGCCCAATCATATTAATAATAACTCACAGTAAAAAGACACATAATATTCGCTATCGTACATTATAAACAAAATATGTAAATCAAGTATTATGTTAGTTGCTTTGATGTGTGGCTTCCAAATATGTAAAGGATAGAGGCAGAGAGACAAAGAGAACTAGAAAGAAGTCCTTCTCACTTTATGTGAAGTATAGGACACACTCTCACTACGGTAATTCTGCTCCTGTGGTTTAAGCAGCAACAATTTTTCTTTTTCGGGGTAGGGTTGCCAGCGCTACACCCAGCAGGTTTTGAATATAGAATTGTCCTTCTCTAAGACTCGCTGCCACACAAAGCCAGGTTGCTCAGCTATTTAACCCATTGGTGGGGGAAGAAATGTATTCATGATTTTCTTAAGGTTAAATAACCTTAAGAAAATCATGAATACATACGTAAGGTAACGCAACGGTCCCGTGCGGAATTTGAACTCGGCATACCTATCACACTTTTACATAATTTATTATTCATTACTTAGGATAGAAAATACCCTAAATAATCAATAATAAACTATCTAGGTAGATAGATAATGAAAAGACTGAAGTAGATAGATATATAGATAGATAGAGAGATTGATAGATTGAAAGCGAATTTGGTAGATATATAGATAGTTATTTTTAAGACATTTTTGTGTTTATACATTCTTTTTATAGATACAAATATTTAAGTAAATGCTCTGTTAATGATAAACAGTATTAAACAACATTTACCGGCCTTAATGTCCGAGAAATTTTCATGTCACCAAAGCATTAAGAAACTGAAAACTCTCGTTAGGAACAAAGAAAAGATTGATGAACTGTAGTGTAATAGCAGTCCTTTTACATACCAGTAAATGGTCAACAATCTCCTCAAAGATAAAGAAGAGACTTGAGACCACATAAATGTTGTATAAGGAGGAAGTTTTAAAGATAGTGAATAAAAAATAGCTTTATACTTAGATTTAGAAAGAGATACCTGATATTTCTGTGACACGGAATAAATAAAGATGGATTGGAAAATATAACACTCACAAGAGATATCAAACACAAGAGAGAAAGATGTAAGCAGCAAGGAACATACTTAACTCGCTTGTGTGAATGGATAGCAAAACGTGGATTTGAAAGGAGTAATGCAATAATATTAATAAGAAATACAAAGTGGAGGATGCCATGGCAAACAATGATCTGAAGGTACACGGAGTGTTTTTTGTTTCATTTATTTTTTTGGAGTTGGTATGCGAATGTTAGCTTTAAAGCCTTGTTGCTAGGGCAACAAGAGAGGAAGAAACTCGTTTAAATAACAATTGAGATCTGTTTGGGAAGAAGAGAAATATGAAGAGACTTAAAAAATCATATTGCTGAAACAATTTTCATAGAAGGCCATATTGACGGAGGTAATTCTCTTGCGTTGATAAAAAAACAACTCGAGATTGTTGAGCAAAACCTACACTAAAAATTGTTTTTCATTTCATCACAAGTACACGGAGACATGGATACAGGATAACAAACACTACATACGATGCATAAGTGTGTGTGTGTGTATATATATATATATATATATATATATATATATATTACACACACGTTTCGGAATGAGGAATCGAAAAGCCGAGTTCAAATTCCAGTCGAATTAGTTACATTTTTTAGGTGCTAATACCCTTGGAAAAGGTACGAATCTTCTCTCCCCCCCACATAATTGGAGGGGAGGGGAGAGAAGAGGAGTTGTACCTTTCAGCTGGAAAGACTGGGTTTATAGCCTTAAATTGCAAATGGTCTAGGTGAAGGACAACTCTGAATTCGAAACCTGGAGGGGGTCATTTGGGGATCTTTTTGGCACCCGGTGCACCTGTATTCGGTTCTGCACAAAACCTTCACCGTTATAATCGAATCATATGTGCAGGTTGTCTGGTTGTAGATTCCCAGGAACTGAGCGGTCTGGCGGGGAGTTCTTGCTTCCTTCCACCGCAAAACTGGTAGGCGCCGTTCAACGGCCCGCGTCGATCTACGGCAGGAGAGTACGCGATATATATATATATATATATATATATATATATATATATATATATATATATATATATATATATATATATATATATATATATATATATATATATTGTAATTTCTATTATGACTTCCTTGACGGGAACATTAGTATACAGACTTTTAATATCTAACGTGGTTAGAATGCCATTGTTATGTTTATTAGATTATAATATATCAAATCGTTAGTGGAATTAAAATTATATTTGTACTAATACAACCAGACTTATAGCGTAAGTTCTACGAACGATTTGCTTGACATATTAAATTGTAATAAACATAAAAACATCATCCTAACTTCGTTAGATTTGATGTTTAAAATATACATACATACATACATACATACATATATATATATATATATATATATATATATATATATATATATATATATATATATAACGGGTGTACAAGAAAAATTGTTCAAATAGTGTCCATTTGTTAGATTAACTAAAGTATCTTAGAAATGATTAAATATAACTTACTGTAATTCTCCAATATTTTTGTAACACAACTGGACTCTATTTTGAATAATAAGAATGTATAATTACTATCCAAGCTTAACAGATAAATCGTGATGAAATCGATCATAAACGAAAATGACATGTTCAGTATTAATTAATGATAGCTAAGAATCGGGAGCTCATGAAGGATTGAAATAAAGTTAATATATATATATATATATATATATATATATATATATATATATATATATATAATTCCAGGATAGTTTTCCAACTTAGTCAAGATGATTTTCGGCATCTCTAACATCACCGCTCTTTGGACTGTCATAGCTGAAACTCGTCTTCTTCGTGTCAAACGTCTTATGCATTAAGCTGGATCTTTCCTAATATATTTTTCCGATATATATATATATATATATATATATATCGATATATATATTTTTCCGATATATATATATTTTTCCGATATATATATATATTTTTCCGATTATATATATATTTTTTTCCTAATATATATATATATATATCCGATATATATATATATATATATATATATATATATATATATATATATATATATATATATATATATATATATATATATATATATATATATATATATATATATATATATTAACTTTATTTGACATTCTCCTCACAGATAAAGAAGAGATTTGAAGAACAGAAAAATGGTTCTAGAGAAGCATACTGAGGATACCATGGACTGAAAACGACGTTCTAAAGATAATGGCAACAAAAAGGACACTTATACTTAAGTGAAGAAGGAAGAGATAGTTGAAATTTCTGTGACATAATGAGGAAAAGAGGACTTAGAAAATTTGATTCACACGGGGCAGATTGAAGGCAAGTGGGCCAGAAGCAAGCAACTCACAAGAGCTTGATCGAATAGATGGCGCATCTTACAAAGAAATAAAAGCTATTAAGAGCCCCAAAAGATAGGAAATTGTCGAGAGCAATGACCGCTAACGAGATTGTGCACATCATTTATTTGTTAAAATAAATATCATATTTTGCCTAGTGGACTTGTAGGAATCTGGCAATTTTCGAGGCATGGGAATTTCACAGTTTGTCTTCACTCATTAAATTATGCACTTTGAATAAATGAAACTGAAAAACGACTTGATAATTTTATTGTAAAAGTTCATACACACAAGCATCCAGTACACTGTCAACACAAATTCTCGCTGATAATATGAGGCTTTGTCATTTGTTCATATTTCAGGAAGTGGCTCAGACCCAGAAAAGTCATTTTAGCACACGCTCTGAGATGTTGATCACGATGATGATAGCTGACTACTCGTTATACGCTGATAGTCAACAAAAGATGGTCATTTTTTACAATTTGTGGAGAAAGATGGTGCATTTTAATATTACTCAATGATCTTGCTGATGTGACCTCAATCTTCTGGCTTTTTCCTTCTATATTTTGGATAGGATTCCCTTGTTCAAAGGGGAAATTTTTCAATGAGGGGGTTGAAAAACAAAAAAAGCAAAACCAGCTTGATCTGACCCCTTTGATATGTACCTAATGCAGTACTTGATTGAATGAATTGATGAGCAGATTTCAACATTGATATGACAGTTGAATTGCCGCAACAAATATGTATCGTAAGGCACTAGCCACTGATTGTGACTCTTTGCTCAACTTGGAGTCCATATTATCTCATTTTCATCTTGCCGATGTGACCTCCGTCTTCTGGATTTCTCCTTCTATATTTAGAATAGAAGTCATTCCCTTGTTCAAAATTAAATTTAATTTCAATCAGAGTAAAAAACTCAGTGGTAGGGTTGTTCCCCCCCCCCGGGGGGACCCACTTTGATCAAAATGAAATATACTTATCCTAGTAGCATGGGTAATGTAGTTTCAGAATATATATGGTTCTGAAGGTCTATCTCCAAAACCCTAGAAGGAGTTCGATAACAAATAGACAGAGGCTACAAACATATATATATATATATATATATATATATATATATATATATATATATATATATATATATATATAAAAAAAATTCTCCGATTTAACCAGTAGAGAAGACAATATTTATGACTAAAAATGACGATTGGAAAACTAGTAATTGCTGACGCGTTTCGTCAATATGGACTTTACCAAAGCAAAATACGAAATGAAATTAATTTAACAAGGTAACTAATAAAACCAAAAACAGAATGTTCCTAGCAACTGGAATGTAGAGAAACGCTATTTTCATATTGTTTCTCTACATTCCAGTAGCTAGGAACATTATGTTTTTTGTTTTTATTAGTTATTTTGTTTCAATTAATTTCATTTCGTATTTTGCTTTGATAAAGCCCACATTTGACGAAACGCCTTTTACTAGTTTTCCTATTGTCATTTTTATTCATATATATATATATATATATATATATATATATATATATATATATATATATATATGTACACTTAAGTCAACACCAAGTGACGACAGTCTCTTTCATGCTTGAACGCAATCTTCAGTCGTCGTATATTTATATACACTCTGTTTCTGATATTGAGCACTTTTACCCATAAATATAGCATGCCTTAAAGCTATATTTTTATATATATATATATATATATATATATATATATATATGTATGTATATAAGGTAATGAAGGGTTTGGTACGACATGTGGATAATTTCAAAGAGGATGTAATCCAGAGAGCTCAATGTAACAGCAGAGCAAATATTAATTAAATAATTAAGAAAGAGACAACCTTAAGGTTCCATGACTATAATTTATTTCCCCAGAAAATTATATTTATATATATATGGGTACTGAAAAAAAAAAATATATATATATATATATATATATATATGGCTACTGATATTCTGTGTTAAATTTAATCTTAAACTGTAATAAATCGATTATTTCTAAAAAAAAAAAAAAAAATAATGTTAAAAATGCAAATGAGGGTCTGTATCAGTATTAACAGAAATAGCTCCCGAAAACTTCAGGATCACACTTTTTTAACGCCATATATTGTTTTCCTTCTGTGTATTCTATGACTAAACTCGAAAGTATTTTTATTTATGCCAGATAAATTTTAAACAACCCGCTGTTTATTTTATCATATTGACAGTCAAAGTAGCACAAACATCATTTATATTGAGGCCGCTTTGTCTTTCATATGTGAAGTTAACCTGTAGCATTTTAGATGAATTTGAATATATTTGCGAGGTAACTGCCGACACTTGTTTGAAAAGCCATGTTTAGTGCTTCAGATCCGTAGCCGACTACTGTTACTTTCATTTATACTGCAAAAATATTTTTTGTGTTTGGACTTGAGTTGCATTTCCTAATTACCAATTAGCAGTAGATTAAATGGTTTCGTGTTCTTGCGTTTAGAGCTTTATTGTTGCTACAGATATGTTTTATTTATGACAGTAATGTTCTTTGTTGGACGAAGTCATTATCTCTGTTTTTGATCATTGCAAATAGCTACTCTCATAACAAAATACCACTTGCAATATGTCTGTATCGTACTGCTCTTAACTGCCATTCTGTCCCCAAATCAGCTTGCAGATAAATAGCTACGTTTGCTCTCTGTGTTGAGTCATTAAGCGAATATTGATTGTGGCTCGGTATCTAAGATGCTCTAGGGCTAAAATCTTAATGTTTTATGTAGATCGCACGTGTCTTCTATGAAGGATTTTTATACTCAGGAGTCAAAATTGATAGACTTTTTTTTAAATCATTTCACGCCAAGCAAGGCAAAAAGCCACTAAGACGCAAGAGGTTACTAAGCGTGAGAAACTATAAGAAAAAATACTATTAAGGAGAGAGAAAAATAAAAGAACAGTAATTAAGAAGATAGTGGATAACGACTGATATTGTATGTAAATTTTTGAAGACCAAAGCTGACTGAGAAACAAGAAGTCGGAAGAGACTTCCGTAAGCAAGAAGAAACTGTTAGCATAGAACTTACGGTTACATATAACTATTTCAACTGTAAAATGATGAGATATAGCTTGTTTTTCGTACATTTTTTGTTTCCAAATTGTTAATTTACTTAAGTATTAATCTGTTCTTTCGTCATTACTAATTATTTTAGTTTAGTTTCCACAACTGTCCTATTTCTAATGGTACTGAATTTAATCCACCTTATCTTAAGTTTTCTAATTTTGAATATCAGTTGACCGAGAAGAATCGCCTGAACACAGTCGTGAAGTGATTTTTTTTTTCGATTTAAACGGTCAGATTACCACCCGGCTCGTTCTCAGTTGGAGGGTAGTCGCAGAAATCACTCTTTGTTTGGTCTCGACTAAGAACTATGTACTTTCTCAATTCTTAACCCTGTCTCTTAATAATATGTACGTATTTAAATTTCCTTCTTTTACAATTCCTTGGTTTTCGTACATATTTTCTTTATTTGTGTGTTTTTTGTTTCTTTCTAAATTACTAATTTACTTAAGTATTAATCTTTTCTTTCATCATTACTAATTAATTTAGTTTAGTTTCCATAACTCTCCTATTACTAATGCTACTGAATTTAATCCACCTTGTCTTAAGTTTTCAAAGTTTCAATAGAAGTTGGCCGAGAAGAAACGCGTGGAGTATGTAGTTCCGCGCTGACATCTAGCCGTTTCAACTGCAACATGATGAGACCTTGCCGCCAATTCAGTACTGTGCTTAAATTCACAAAAAGTAGGTACGATACAGGATACTTCATTAAGAACGATTACCATGAAAGCGTTTATAGAAAACACACAGTGAAGCTACTTTACATTGGAGGGAAAGTGACTGAAGCCGAGATGCCAGGTCAGGATGGATAACATTGCAGATTCTTCTTTGGATTTTATCAAGAATCTATAAATATATAGCAGAAGTTCTAGATAAGATGTGACAGCATACCTAAAGCAAATACGAATCGCAGACTTATAAATATGAAAGATAGATTCTGATAAGAAAAATTGTCTAAACGGCATATTGAACCAACATCCCTACCTGCAGACTTAGCCACTCGGTCAATATACTCTTTTCACTTCATGACATGCCAACGTCTATTATCAATTCATTTGAAATATTTTTTTCTTTGTTCAATGTGCCATTCATTATTACAGCAGTACAACTGACTGTTATCAGAACAATATGACTGTTTAGTCAGAAGATCCTTTCTACTTCATTGATGTGCTATGTTCTTTCAGGACATAGGAGATCATGGCTCTCTACGACTTCCTGTCTGTTGTTACTCTAACTCTTTACCATCACTCTTTGTATTTGTTCTGTCATTTATTCACACAAACTCGTGAAGTATATTATTCACTCACTCTTCCTGTTTCTCTTGCATTGTTTTCTATAGATTGTACGGGGCTTTTCGAATGATGGGTTGTCCACACAAGATCTAACTTAACCCAATTGCATTAGGTTTTTCGATATAGGTATTTCGTTTAGCAAACTGCCATTTTCCCTTGGAGAATTACAAATGGCAACCGTTACAACAAAATGTAACAAGTAACAAAAGGTCAGTTCTATACAGTTATTTGAGTTACTACTTGCTTCAAGATCAGCTTGACCACTTTTGTTCTCTGTGTCGATTCATTAAATGAATGACGATTGTGTATTTTTTTTTTTAACCATTTCACCCAAAGCAAGACTGGAGTGCCACTAAGCACGCAATGGGCTACAGAGAGAGAGAGAGAGAGAGAGAGAGAGAGAGAGAGAGAGAGAGAGAGATCATGAAGAGAAGGACGGGGAATTAGATCAAGGCATCTGGAGATGTCGATTGGCATTACATTTGAATAGTTGGAGATTATAGCTATCAGGGAAACAAGTGATAGGAAGGGAATTCCACAAACAGGAGATGCGAGACATGAAGCTATTGGAGTAGAAGAGGCGGCTAGATTTAACAGTTTCGACAGCGAAAGGGTGGAATCGAGATGCCAGCCTAGTTGCACGTTTAAATTCGAGGACCCTAAGACGAATAGCGGTGGCATCCGACCTTATTTGGCAGCAGTATTCCATGCAAGGTCGAAGGGTTGACTTTATAAATTTGAAGGATGGACTCGGGCGAGAAAAACTTTTTGGCGTGACACAGGGAACCAACTTTCCTTCCGGTGGATGAAGCTATTGATTCAATGAAATTGTTCCATCTCAGGTCAGCGGACAGTGTGAGACCAAGCATTCGCAAAGAGGTGCTCTCGTGGAGTTGAGCATTAGACCTTCTAATGGGTAGCAGGGAAGGTTCCCTGTGGTGAGTAATAGAGCGCAGTTTTGTTTTCGAGGCTTTAAAATTAACCAGCCAATTCCTGCCCCAGTCCACGATTGGAGGTTCTTTTCGAGACAAATGGCCAGGTTAGTTTTGTCAGTTATACAAAATTGTTCTGAAACCAAGATCCTCACGGGTCCAAATTTCAATTCTTCATACAGATCGTGTATGGCTTTTTCTGTTGAACGGTTTTTCACCGAAGGATTAAAATTGGTACGTTTATATTATCAAGGCATTCGAAATAAGTTCTTCGTTAAAAGGAGTCGCCATTAATTCTTAGAGAAACGCTAGTGGTTTTTATCAGAACGATATACCCGTTTCGGATTTGTTTATCGACCTTTCCAAAAGAACAGACGCTCCCTCAAACTGCTGATATCAGCCATGGTCGTATTTATCTGATATGAATACCTAACATATACAACATTGTTCGATGCGCATCTCTTCTTTGTATCATTGTCTTGCAGCCACATCACGTTATAACATTATTAAAAAAATAATTATTTATCGCAGATAATATATTTTTTCATCTTTAGAACACGTAGTTATTGATGTGTCTACTAAGAAATCTATAAAAGATATTAATCAAAAACCAATTATTATCCAAATCAAAAAGGACATTGACTCATATATACGTACAGACACACCGATTCTTTCAGATATAAGCATTAATTAATCATTTAACTAATACAATTTTTGCTATCTTAATGGACTGTGTAATTCATAGAAAAAAGGTTGTTACAATCAGTTCATCTGATTTAAGAGATTTCATTTTATTTAGATGCTTTTATAAAAATCAAAGATTTTTATTCAAATAATTGTACTAACAAATTAGTGTTTGTATGCACAAGAACACTAATTATCCATTAAAACCTAAGTATTATAAATACAATTAGTTTCTCTAGGCTGTCGTATGCAGAGACCATAAAGATGTTCTTCCCAATTAATGGGAAAGATTTTACAAGTTGTCCTCTGAAGTAAGACAAGTTCAGTATGATATTTCATACAAGGTGCGGCAGAAATACCTGCTACAATTTAAAGGTTGACAAAAAGACGAAGATGATTTTGTTTTGCAATTCATCAGTATCCCCGGAAGGGGCTCCACAAACCAAGTTGGGGCGTGTAGGATCTAGAGCAGTGGAGACACTAAATCAGTGGTTGCGACCAATGGCAAAGTTACAGGGTGGTGCTGTTCTCTGTGATTAATGAGTTTTTGACGGCAGACTTCATGTGCAGAAGTTTGATAGACACTGGCACTACGACGTGATCAGTCGACAACACTCTTTTCTATCTCGATTGGTCTCATATTGCACCAGTGGAGGTTAGTTTTGATTGCGGCTCTGTACTGTTTATTTGGTCGCTTTTGATATAGCTATACTGTAAATGTTTAATTAGCCTAAACGACGCTGGTCGCAAAATGCCATTGTTGGAGAGACGCCAAGCGAAAAATGCTTTTTCCTGTTGCTTTTAATACAACACACGATAGAAAAGTGATCGAAAAGAAATAACAAATTCGATTTTCTTGGAGAAATCAATATTTGACTTTAATGAAGTTGCTTAAATGCAACAGCAGTGAGCATTAAACCCACTTTTCACATTTTCGCTGCTGCAAACGTACTTATACGTCATTTACATTACTTCCTGTTGGCTGATATAGGCATTTTCAAGATACCGTATAATGTTGGTGACTAGCCTTTCAGTTATAAATTAACCAGCGCTTAATGTGATTTCCTAACTAATGTAGACATATAGTAGCATACAATACTGTTATGTGACTATTTTTTTTTTTTATATTGTGATATTGTGTAATTAGGGGAGTCGTTTAGCTTAGTATGTTCAGTAAAGTGTCGTATCGAAACTAAAATGGCGGCGATCATAAGAAATCGCCGTCGGGTTTTTTTTTCTTTCTTACAGTCATTTATTTCTATTAAATGGCTATTTTCCTATTTTCTCCAGAACGAACCAACACAGCCAGGCAACAATTCTAAAACAATGCAGCAGTGAATGTTTGTACTAAAATATGAACAAGTTTCTTTATATTGATTGAACTCATTTCTCTGGTCGAACTCTTGTGTACGGAATACAAAAGCCGACATTGTTAAGTTGTTGCATCATCATTCGATTTCGATGGACACACTCCAAGTTCCCTTGACGCAATTTTTTTTTTTTTTTTTTTTTTTTTTATCTCCGATGATTACTTGTTCTATGGTTATTTTTATTTTTTATTTTTCCATTTTTTTTGTTTTGTTATTTTTATAATTCCAATTAATATTATTATTATTATTATTTTTTCTATTTCAATATTTTGTATTTTGATTTTTTCAAATTATTGGTAATAATCCGCTGGACAAACCATATCAATTAATATTTTTCTTTTTCTGGTTTTTGACAATATTATTATTATATCATTATTATTATTCTTATTATTATTATTATTCTTAGAGAGATATGACTCAATGTTAGGTACAGATATTATTTAACTATAGATAGAGAGAGGTTTATCCTTTAAATTGTGTATAGATTATAACGTGGTATTGAATATCGATAAATCCATTACATTTTCTAGAATCTGTTTCAAAGATCGATGCGCAGATTCAATGTCAGCTTGCGTTAATTCATGGGTCTCATTATCGGCCCTTGTATCCATTTTCTTCTGTGTGCTTTGTCCATTCAGGATGTGGGCAAACCATTTAAACAAGCTCGTTAGGTAGTTAGCTAATACATATCACCATCCATTAGGCGCAGGGTAAGAGCGTTCACTTTCAGATCATGAGACCCGGAAACAATTGTTAGAAAGTTGTATTATTGATGTTAGCGGCCCTGGGAGGTTATGTAAGCGTTCTGCACCTTTGGAGATTGCCTGAAAACCATGGCTTAACTCAAGCTCTGTCAGTGAAATTGGGTAGACGGAACTGTTCGCAGGTCGTCGATGGTTGAGCTAGGAGGAAGTCACTATGACTGAGGGCGGCTTAATCGTGCTGGCTTAGTCTCAACTGTAGATAAAACCGGATACTGTGCTATTTCGCAGAAACTGTAATTAATGTGCGCTCAATGTAAATGCAGTATAAACATCAGGTGGACTATGTGGGTATCGAATAAAAACAAATGTGTCTGAACTGGCGTCTGCAACAGGAATTAGGTAGCAGAGTAGCTCGAAGGAAGATATGCTCGAGTAACCAGCCATTAGATTATTATCACTATCAAATTTAATGGGCTATCCCATCTGAACAGAGAACAGGGGTCTGCAAAAGGGATTAGGTAGCCGACCTAGAAAGCGAGTGTGCTCGAGTAGCCAGCAATTAGATCATCAATTTTAATGGGCTATCCCATCTGAACAGAGAACAGGGGTCTGCAAAAGGGATTAGGTAGCTGCCCTAGAGAACGGGTGTGTTTAAGTAGCCAACCATTAGATTATTATCACTGCCAATTTTAATGGAGTACTCTTTGTGAACATGGAAATTGACTCAAGCCTTGTGAGTGAAATTGATTAGACGTATCTGTTCTGAGTTCGTGCTAGCCCGAAGTCTGAAGTCATCGTGACCGAGGGTCTGGGCGTTCTGGCTTTATTCAAAATGTTGATCACGTCACATAATGTTTCTCTCTGTTTGGTATTGAATAAATGAGCAAACATCTGCATCAGGGATTAGCTCGCCTCCCTAGCAAATGACATGCAATTTTTACAGCTCGTATATATGCCGTGAATTTAATTTCATGTTCTTGGAGATCTGTTAAGATTTATAGTTCAGGATTTAACAAACAGCTTTTCAAAAGGAAGAAGGGAAAATGTTTATCGTCTTCTGAAATTAGATTCTTTCCTTCGCTTTTCCCCTTAAACCATCCAGAGTGTTGCTGAGTAACCGGGTTATTGATTTATCTCGAGAGTAACAATTCTTTCTAACCGACAAAATTTACAGCTTGCGTCAGTCACGCAACAGGACCTGAATGAAAAATTCTTCAGTCGTCTACGTATCTGTACACAAAGAAAGGGAGCAGAGAAAGAAATTTACGGGAGACAAACCTTACAGAAAAAAGAAAATCTACGAAAGAAATAGCACCAGGTTACGGTGTGTTTTTCGTAATGACTCTTGCGGAAAAGAAATAGCCTACCTCGGTCAATGGCGCCTTAGTCCACATCAAAATATTTCCTTTGGAACTTCGAACATTTATTCCAGTATTCTTTTAAATTCATGTAGTTTTGGGTATAACAATAAACTAAGTTACTAGTACTAGTTTTAGACAAATAGTGACCCCGCCAAGCAAAAAGTAAATACTATGAAAGTGTTAAAGTGTATTTATGTGGTATATTTACCAGCATTTTTGTATAAGAAAATTACCGGCAATACATTTTTATAGTAAAATTACCAACAATATATTTTTAAACTAATATTACTAGCAATACATTTTATAGTAGAATCAACAAAAATACATTTTATAGCAAAATGATCAACGATACTTTTTATCTGTAGTTGAAAGTATACAACTGCGTTAAAATATATTTAGTTGAAGCCATAAAATTGCGTTCAAAATATTTCGATTTAGTTTGATATGCCACTAAACAAAAACAACTAAACAACAAACAGGAGATAATTCTTTCATGCTATTAATCTATATAGCATGCTACAATTTCTTACAGAAATCAAACACCCATATTACTGTCTCTTGTAATTATATCCACGCAAATATGCATATGCACAAAAGCTGAGAATGTTTTACCATGTATTCAACTGTGAAAGCAGAATAACATATATAATATTTTTATTATTTCAAATCTCCCAAGAAAACTAAATTTCGACATTAAATGACACATAAGCACTTGATATGCCGTTAAATAATCAAGGAATCAATCATTTAATTTTATCAAAAAAAGTCTTCAAATATTGCTTGCAAGATTACCTGTTAATTTAAACTCCTTTTTCATAGGATGTGCGGAAGGTGTCATAGGATGTGCGGCTCGGAATGAGGAATCAGAGTTCAAATTCCTGTCGAGTTTGTAACATTTACTTACGCGCAAATACACTTGGGAATGGTATGAATCTATTTCTTCCCGCCGCCGGCTATGGGTTAGCGCATTCACAGTTTCAAATTGTGATCCATGTATATAAACAATCTTTGCCATCCATCCCAAACATTATCAACTGGGTTTAGATCTGGAGAGCACGGTGGATGGCTCAAAAACAGAATGTTGTTTTCCATAAAAAAAAAAACTCCTTCGACTTTCGAGCGATATGGAATTCAGAATTGTCCTACTAGAAAATCCAGTTTTCTCCTCATAGAAGAAGACCTTTAGTAATTAGCGAGGCATTTCATAACATGTCAATATAACTAACAGCTGCTTGCCGACCTTTTACCTCCAGTAACTAAAGAGTTCCATTGTACGAAAGTAAACCCTCAAACCATAATTGATCCACCTCCACTATGTCGGGTTGAGAAAATTTCTTTTGGGACATCTTTTGCGTGCCAGTAACGCTGAAAACCGCTTGGGCCATCAAGGTTGAAATTTTTCTCATCTGCAAACAACACTTTCTTTCATTTATCCACATCCCAAGTTTGATGTTAGGTTTGAATCTCTCTTAACTTCTCGCCTAATGCGTCTGTCTAGAGATGGTGAGATTTTATTAGGTCGACCGCTTGCTGTTTTAGAAGCATACACATCTGAATTTTTAACGAAGTTAGAAGTTGCAGTTTTGCAACGGTCAGTTGCATTTGCAATAATTCATTGCGTAAGACCACGTCTATGAAGTTAAACAATCCTGCCCTGTTCGAACATTGTTAAAATTTTACCCTTAGCAATTTTAAAATCTGAAATTTAATGCTGGAAATGAGCTAAGTAGATGTCTACAAGCCTGAAGCTATGAGCACATTGACTAGTTCTAAAATTTTTGTCCCGTAATTTTTTTTTCACACATGGTCTTATCTTTATGACCAACCAAAAATACTTTTTCAATGTTTGTTTAAATTAATCAATTAAAAGCTTAAAATTTTCACTTGTTTGTTGATAAACTACATTTTCTCATTAAATGTAAATGTTTCGCAAATATATTTCGATTAAAGTAACAGTATTTTATATCTTTTTTAAACCCTTTTGTATCTGGTCTTAAGATTTTGACCAGGAGGGTAGATAGAAAAACTAGAATAGTTAACCTTGGTTTAGTCCATAATGTTCTGTCAAAGGTCTCTATAATCACGACTATCATGTTTTTCACAAACAATAGTATAGTAGGACACTTATTGCATTCCAACTTGCAAGAGAGGTCTAGAAAATTCAATAGTCTAACTTACGTACAGGAAACATTCATTAATCAGATAGTCACGTGAATTAAGTTGTTGGACGCGATGTGTGCATTAGCGTTAATAGAATAATACATTTTATTATTTTATATTAATTTCTGTGTTAATATGTCAAATATGTTCACCGAACACAAGTTTTATTCGGATATATTTGTGGTAGCCAGCTAGGGGTACGCTAAGTGATGTATAGTAATTGTTAGGAGTACTGTCCCACTTGTTTGCAACTAGGTGATAAAACTTTGCATTTTATATCCACAATATAAATCAACCCTTAGTTTTGGAAATTCTTTATAGGCTTGTAAACTTGACGTCTGCCTATCTATCTATCTATCTATCTATCTATCTATCTATCTATCTATCTATCATTCAATTCATTTATTTGATTATCTCTTATGGTAAAAGTGAGATTAACCGCTACCATACAGAAAACATTTATAAGTCGAACACTTAGCCTCTGTACCGTTCGCAAGTTATACCATTTTTCGCTTCCAACAGTCTTCACGAAGTAGCATTATGAAATTCACTGCTACCATTCTTCAATGGAGGTTTCCTTCCTAATCTTTCATTTAATGTCACGTGGAAAGTCGACATATTATGTCAGTATTTTATTCTTTAAGTTTCATCTGCTATCCATTTTAGTTGTTAATACGCACACACACACGCACACACACACAAATATATAAATATAAAATGGATTACTTTTTCAATGTTCTGTCTATGAATTTTTCCAATCGACTGTTTCATAGAAAATACCCAAAACTCCACCGAATTTCAAATTAATTTCTTCGTAGATTGTTTTAACATTTAGATATTTATCAAACATTAATCTCCCAAATATGCACATTAAAATAACGCGAATTAACAGCGTCTAAGAATTTGAATGAAACCTGTCGTGTAATTGATTGGGGTTGTTGTAACTTCTTCCTTTAATGTCGTTCTTATCATTCACCCCTTAGCCATCTATATCTAGAGACGAGACGCGTTAAATTTGAGCAACATCCATCCGACACACTGGGGTTAAAATAGGAAACTAAAATGATACATATGACACACTCATATCCTCTCTCCCACCTCACTCCCTCACTTCGTTAATTTTACGTATACTTGATGAGGTCCGTCAAAAACGTGTGAATTTCTTTTCATTTTTCATTTCAGCTTTTGGAAGTAAAGTCTGATGATCCAGAACCCTGTTAAAGGGGTTATGGTGAAATAGCTTATCACATGGAATCTTAACGTGGTCTGTCTTTTATTCAAACAAATATATATATATATATATATATATATATATATATATATATATATATATATATATATATATATATATATATTTGAGTTTAGCTAAGCTTAATCACAATACCTTGTCAGTGGTCTTTAATGAAACAACATCACGTGATGTAAAGCACCAACCAGTGACGTCATGGCTTAAAGTACCAGCTGTTGGTCGCGATGACTGATTAATAGTAGCATTAATAGAATACTTGATTTGCGTTATTATTTTATTAGCTTATATTAATTTATCTGTTAATTATGCCAAATATGTTTATTAAACACAATTTTTAGTGGGATATATTTGTGGTAGCCAGCTGGGGGTACGGTAAGTGATGTACAGTAATTGTGAGGAATACTGTCCCACTTGTTTGCAACTAAAACTTTACATTTTTTTACTCGACTTATAAGTCGACTCCGAGTTTTGAAACAAAAATTAGGCTTGAAAAATCGACTTATACACCGCAATTTATGGTAATACATTATCTACTAAAAATAATTTTGATAAAATCAAGAATCAGACTTCGTGTAATTTTACCTAATACAATTTTAAAATTTTATCTATTTTAATGGTACCATAAGGCGTTAATGATACCATTAGGTGTTAATGGTACCATTAGGCGTTAATGGTACCATTAGGCGTTAATGGTACCATTAGGCGTTCTGGTGCAGTGAATATCGACTCTGAATAAAAGATCGAATGTGCCGAGTTTGCATTCCAGTTATTGCATTACGCGCAAATACTGTTGGGAAAGGTATGAATCCAGATCTGGGTTGAATAGCAAAACAGACTGGGTCCTATAGCCTTGGTTGGCAACCAGCCTATCACAGAAAGAATTGGCAAGCTACTGCAGGTCAATCGTCTGCCTAGTAGCGAACCACTCTCATTCCCTTTACATATTTTTGGTGAAATGTAGTTTCCACTAGAGCAGCTTCTCTCACGGGCCGCTGCTCTGTGGAAACGAATCCAAAGAGGATGATATCCCGATCAGTACAATCTTAATCTGTTCAAGTCTAGTTATCTTCCCCACATATCCACATAAACTATGCCTTTTACTCTGTAACTATCTACCTCGAGTGACTCTTGCACAAGGTGATCATCATTGTAAAAAAAAGGTCAAAGAGATTTAACAAATGAAAAAAAAAATACATCCCTTGAACATGTTCAACAGCAAAATTGTGTAAAATAGTTAACGAGAAGAGAAAAATTTGTTAACTTTCCACCCTGCCAAAAAAAAAAAAAAAAAAAAAAAAGATTGGGAAAAAAACCCATCAGTATTAGAAAGATCTATAATATTTATTGGATCTGAGAAAAGAAATTACAAGCTACAGCGGGAAAATTGTCTGCCTAGTCAGCCATGCTTCGAAAGAGACATTATCTTCTCTTGTGGCATCCTCCCTCCAATGAGTGGATTGTGGACTCTTCCACTAAGTATAAGACTGGCTGGAGATTAAGGCGAGCGGAATGGTTCAGCGTTCTCGCTCTGTCTTAAGACGTGTAATAATATTCTGTTCAAACTACTAGTTATCTGAAAACCCTTTTTTTTTGTTATTCAGTAACCATTTATTTGGTCACAATATCATCGAAGCATGCACCACGTATCGCGCTTAAATGAATGACTGAATGATAAAATTAACCGTTTCCATTCAGGAAACATTCGATATTCATTGACCAAAAAGTCAGTATCAGTGCCAAAGAAATTAAAACTTTCAAATATATATATATCGTTTTGTTCGTTTAACGGCATTTTAATATGTTATTCTGCTTTCACAATTGAATACATGGTAGATAATTCTCAGCTTTTGTTTATATTCATGTTTGCTTAGGCATAACTACTACAAAAAATTATTAAAAAAATATTAGAATAGAGCAGCCGGTTATATTTAGAAATTTCAACAGTGAAATGATAAGACTGTGTTGACAATTTAGCATTACGCTTAGATTCATGAAGTTGAGTTATCAAAGAAGAAGGTCACCAGAACAACTTCCATGCAGATATTTATAGAAATAGCAAAGTGAAACTACGTTACGGCGGTAGGAAAGGTAATGAAACCGAGATGCCAGGTCAGCTCCGATAATATTACAGAATCTTCTTTGCCAAGAATCTCGAGCTACATAGCAGAAGAACCAGCCGAGATGGGGCAGCAATATTCACTCCCCGGGCGAATAGCAGACGTATAAATGTGAAAGACATATTTTTCCCCACAAGAAGAAAATGTCTAGAAGGAGTTAGTCAAACCATATTTCCTAGCAGTAAATTTAACAATTGAATCGATCTAAATTTTCCAATTCATATCAATGGAAAACGTTAGATCAAGAGGGCGTAATAAGTTACTCTCTTGATGGTTAGCATCAGATCGATTGGTTGATTTGTTTGTTTAACGCCATAACAACGCCTTATGAGTCATTTAATGCCGAAATTTAATTTTCTTGGTAGCTTTGGAGTAATAAAAATATGATATATTTTATTCTGCTTTCACAATTGAATACATGGTAGATGATACTCCGCTTTTGTTCATATACATGTTTGTGTAGACATAACTACTAGAGTCGTTGATGTGTGTGATTTATGCTGTAGTTTTGTAAAAATTATATTTTGGAATACAATTTCTTTTAAAACATTATAATATATTATATGGATTAATGTCATGAAAGTGTTCTTTCATGTTGGCTGTTTGATTTAGCGACATATCAACACCTCTATGGGTTATTCAATGCCAAAATCTAAATATTTTGAACGCAATCGTAAGCCTTCAATGACAAATAAAATGTATTGTTGTTCATTTTACTATAAATTGGTTTTGTTGGTATTTTTTATCTAAAAATTATTGCTGTTATTTTTACTATAAAAAGGTATTTTTATACTTTTATAGTGTTTTGGTTTTGTTTGGGTGTTCACTATTTGCTCATATCTTAGACCCTAACAGGTTCTACCACCCTGGTCAGCGTGGACCTGGGAAGAACAGTAATTATGAGGTAGTTCCGCACTTTCTGCCGGATCAAGTTTATCGTCATACCGAGGAATATTTTTATATTGATGGGAGCTTCCGTGGAATTGAATGGACACGAACACTGTTTCAGAATCATGAGTTCCTAAAATAAAGAATCCAAAGAAACCCTCTGAGATTGTTTGCAGAATACCCACATTTACTGCCACGAACGCCAAAACTTTCTCAGCCACCAAGCTAGCAAAGAATTTCTAACTCCCTTCAATCTCTGTCTTCCATCACAAAGTCTGATGCTATCCTCTAAGAAAGTGACTCATTGTATCTTCTCGAAGTAAAGTTCTCAGCTGACTTCAAGTGAAATGGCTACATTCAATCCATCGCTAGATCAACTGCCAGGAAAGTAGGTTTACTGTGTCGAGCGAGACAATTTTTCTCTCTACAATTTATCTTACACATATATAAGTCTACCATTCGTTCACAATTAGAATATTGCTGCCATATATGGTCCGGTGGCCCTGCTATTTTCCTGGAGCTACCCGATAAGATCCAAAGAAGAATCAGCAATATTACTGGACCTAATCTAGCTGCTCAGCTTCAATCACTTGCCCACTGCAGTAAAGTTGCCTCTCTGTGCCTTTTTAATAAATACTTTCACGGGTGAGCTCTTCGCTATGTCACTTAGACTGTATGAATCTAAATGCAAAGCTAGACTGGCGAGATCACATTAACACAGAAAAATGTACAATAAAAGGAAGTTGTGGGAAAAAATAGCAAAAGGAACTAAAGACAAATGACAACGAGCCCCAACAAATACTCACATTGTTTACACAGAGAAAGCTTAAGGGACCCGATGTAAAGTGCCTCCAGAACCTTTAGATGAAATAAAGAGTGCGACCGGGACAACACTAAATTTGGCTGCACAATCTCTGTTCTTTAATAGGTGCATATATATTAAATAAAAGCAGACCACTTTAAGGTTCCATGTAATAAATTATTTCACCACAGACCTTTTAAAAGGACTGCGGATCATCAGACTTTACTTCCAAACAAAACATTTTTTTTTTTTTATTTTTTGTTTGGAAGTAAAGTAATGATCCGCAGTCCTTTTAAAAAGGCTGTGGTGAAATAATTTATTACATGGAACCTTAAAGTGGTCTGTTTTTATTTAAATTATTTGTTCTGGATTTACATTGAACTCTCTGGATTTTATCCTCCTTAGATTTATCCACACGGATTACCTAGTTTTTCATAAACTATATATATAAGGAAGTTGTGGGAAAATACAGACAGACTGTTTCGCTGCTCATCAGTGTGGCTAGACATCCGGTTGCCTCTAGCTAGGATCGAAACCCGACTGAATTGTTGTCAGTCGGAGATTCTACCACTAAGCTGTTCGCGCACGAAGGTGAATTTTAGTGTATTTATTTTTAGAAACACACACAGATATATATATATATATATATATATATATATATATATATATATATATATATATATATATATATATATATATATATATATATATATATATATATATATATATATATATATATATATATATATATATATATATATATATATATATATATATATATATATATATATATATATATATATATATCCTGTGTATATATATATATATATACAAAACCTAATAAGCTCCAATTTATAAAATCGTGCAATGTGATAAATGTCTAGAATCGAAATATCTGTCAGCGGATATGCAGGGGAAGATTATAGTCATATAGATTTATTTTGTTTTTCTTCTATTAGCACTGTAGATGGGACATCTAATAAAATAAAGGTTTTTTTTTTGTTTGCTCGTCTGCTATTGACTCAGAAACTACAGAGTGAATTTCAACCAAGTTGTGCATGCGGATAGGGTGTGCTAAATATTGCTTAAGGTTAACCTAGGTCAACCATGAAGGTCATTAAAAGTTTAAAATATCACGTGTACAAGGTATCAAGTCTCTCCATCTTATATAACCCAAAGTCCTTACGGAAAACACAATTTATAAGGCAGATCTTCACAATAAATCTAAGTTAATTTTTGTTAAATTGTATGGCGGCTCACTTTTATACATACAGTGTATCACAAAAGTGAGTACACACCTCACATTTGCCAGGGATTTAGCTTTTAATGGCTATATTTTGAGTTATTTTGAGGGGAAAATAAATTAACTCTGTTATATATGCTGCAGACAGACTACTTTTCATTGTGTCAAAAGGTAATTTTTTCAGTGCTGTCCCATGAAGAGATATACTTAAATATTTGAAGAAATGTGAGGTGTACTACTATTGTGATACACTGTATATATATATATATATATATATATATATATAAAAATTAAAAAAAGGGGAAACCAACATACATACACAATTAAAAGTGACTTTTAATTGTGTATGTATGTGTTGGTTTTTTTTTATATATATATATATATATATATATATATATATATATATATGTGTTGGTTTATATATATATATAAAACCAACACATTTAATTAAAAAGGGGAAAAACTAATATATATATATATATATATATATATATATATATATATATATATATATATATATATAATTAATTAACCAATTACATACACAATTAAAAGTCACTATTAATTGTGTATGTATGTGTTGGTTTCCCCGCTTTTTTTTCCTAAAGGGCCGTGGAGATGTTCCCTGTCTCGTCACTTTTTTTTGTGTGTATATATATATAAATATGTCTGAGTGCTTATGTATTTCATTTCATCTGATTGTGTTTGTGTTGTTTTACGCGTGAGTTTAGAACCCCATTCACACACTTGGGATTAAAATGTATTCATAATGTTAGAGGACTGGATGACATATTAGCGTCTATTCTAACGTAATTTCAATGAAGAAATAAATTGAATAACATATGTATTTCTTCTTTTCTCCTCAGTAATTTTATAGTTTTAAAATTAATAGCGATTAAATTTGGATTTTAAAATTGGCAGTTTTTAATTTTAATATCAAATTTTATCATATAATTTAATAATTATTGGTTAGAATAAATTCTTTTTTAATATTACCCGTATTTTAAAGATCTGAATCTTTATTATAACATGACTTCTTTGTCAAGCTTTTTGAATTTTCTTATACTTGTATTTTGATTGGTCATTCTAGCTTTTGGAACAACGTTTTCCCCTTGCAAAGGATCGTTAATTAATTTGAAACTTTTAAAATCGTTTATTTTACATTCAACATCATCACTTGATAAGACATCGGGGGTGTTGAAACAAAATGGTTATTTTTGTAGTGATTTTATAACATATTTATGTTATAATTTTTTAAAATAAATAATTATATCTGCTCTACTTTGTATTGAGCGCTCTTTTTAAGAATAGTAATTGTTGGTTACTGGAATTCATCCCGTATACACCAATCATATACTTGGGTATATATATATATATATATATATATATATATATATATATATATATATATATAGATAATATTAGTGGAAAATATACATACATATGCAATATATATAAAAAATTCCCATACATGTATATTTTCAGAAAAAAAAAAATTTCAAGAGGAAGGATCCAGGTAGAACTCAATGTCTAGGACAGAGTAAGGATATAATAAAAGGCTTAAACACTAATATTCCATGGTCATAATTTATTCCAGGAGGGACATGAAACCTTAACAGAGAGAATTTTAGGAGATTCCTCCTCATACTTACACTTTCTCTAAATTCTGTTTTGATTTCCGGAGTTGTTTTTTTCTGTTTTCATTTTGAATTTGTAGGTCTGATGATTTGGATCGTATTTACGATTCCAATGGAATAAATTATGACCATGGAATATTAGTGTTTAAGCCTTTTTATATATATATATATATATATATATATATATATATATATATATATATATATATATATATTCATACGTTTCATTAAATAATATAGACAAATGTTGTCTATTTATTTTATATATAAGACGCTAGAAGCGAAAATCGCACCGCATCTCATGACGTCACACATGACCACGTAAGAGTGAATTGGAGAAGTATGAAGTATGGGAAGCCGTTGGTATAAATTACCAATTATAGACATTCTTCTAACGTCTTATATGCACTTGCTTATCTTTTCTTAGAAATCATCTATGTATATATATGCCTGTGTACTTTCGTGCGTGTGTGTTCTACATTCCTGTTGAAATAATATTCCATGAATAATAATATTAATCATAATAATAATAATACTAATTACATCGGACATTCAATAAAACCTGTATAAAAGATTGGATTGCTGTCCAAATACACAATATAGATTGTGAATTTAGGCAGCAAATGTTTTTTAAGGTAGTTATTATTAAAGGCAACGTTTTGTGTCGATTAATTTTATTGATCGACTTTTCCATATTACGAATAATCGTTCGATAAGAAGTGAATTCTGTCAGAATATATATATATATATATATATATATATATATATATATATATATATATACGTGTGTGTGCGTGTGTGTGTGTGTGTGCGCGTGTGTGTATGATAAAATAATGAGAAAGAACACTATTCAAAGGAGCCTTTTGAAAAAATCTTTGTGCATAAAATTGGAAATAAAACATCAAATTAAAGATGCCAAAAACACTCTGTCATTAAAAAAAAAAAAAATCGGACGACATGCGAGAAACAGATGCCCTCATTTGTTGAACAGGTACCCCTAACCTACCTTAACTTAACCTGATTTTGAAAGTTGCTTAGATTTGATACAGAGGTTGTCGATGGAAACGAATACCCTACCACACCCTATTAATAGTGATTAAATTTCCCGCAACCTTGACAACTAATAATATCAAGATTTTTTGTGCAAAAACCCAGTAAATTTCAAAATGAGTTATTCCAGAAATCGCTTGAAAATGAATCAGAGATAAAGATTTTAAATTTAATTCTATAATTAAATTAAAGGTATTGTTTCTGTTTTTCAAACATGGTAATTCCTGTGTAGCGAAGGAACCATATTTTAAATTAGTAAATTTATAAGATATATATATATATATATATATATATATATATATATATATATATATATATATATATATAACTTTAAAAATCAGGAGGTCAGTTGAATCCACTACCTTGGTTCCAACCTTACGGTATCCTCAGTCGATTTTTATCATATGACTTCTTAACGTTTTTTTTTTTTTTTAAATAATGATAAAATATATATAATATGATTACAAATCAATATTATTATTAAAAATAATAAAATGTACTTTTAAAAATAAATAAACAAATGCACGACGTTGGGTGTAATACAAAGGGGAGGATGTGAAGAAGAATGAAGAAGGGTGAAGAGAGAAAACGAAGGGTATTATACATGTCCTGGTGGGAGGGGTTAATTGAAATGTACATTATGGTTTACTTTTTTTTTTTTTTTATCCAGCCTCATATATGCTTAAGAAGAATTTTCTAATATGTAACAAGGACATAAGACTTCGGTTATACGAAGACTTTATGGTTATAAAGGTTCTTTGGGTCTGGAAATGTCACACATATATATATATATATATATATACTTTAAAAATCAGGAGGTCATTTGAAATCGCTACCTTGGTTTCAAACTTACGTTATCCTCAGGAGATTTTTATATAAAAAACAATTTGATAAAAATCTGACGATACCGTAAGGTTGAAACCAAGGTAGCAGATTCAAATGACCTGATTTTTAATGGTCGATCATGGAGAATTGTAATTTAAAAACAGTAAAGTCGACCTTGCTAACCGAAACGCTCCTCTGTGGCTCAATGGGTAAAATCACGTCAGGCTATATGACGATTCCGTATAGGGTACAGGTTCCATTCCTGTCGGAGGACGCATATTTTCTATGAAAATTTCTCTGATATTCAGGCCGGTAAATGTTGTTAATACTGTTTATTAGAAACAGACCATTTACTTAAATATTTGTATATCTGTAAAAAGAACCTATAAACATAAAAACTATCTTAAAATAATTTTCGGACATTGTACAATTCATAATATATATATATATATATATATATATATAGAGAGAGAGAGAGAGAGAGAGATGAAAAGTGTGAGAGTGATAGAGAGTATATGAAATGGTTATCTGCTTTATGTGATTGCCAGGATAGAGAGAGGAGAACTTTCTTCGAAGAATGTCATCAAAAATCAACTAAACTTCAGCCACGCGGTAACTGCCCTTGGGCGACTGTTTCGGTACAGGTTTTTATTTTGCTACTGACGAATCATTCTTTCTACCTTATAAAATGGATTTGTGCAGCGGACGTCTCAAAATACACTCACAGAAGCACAAACACACACACACAAACACACTTTTGATGTCAGACCTATGAAGAAAAATACGCATCTTTAAAAGACATGTTCAAGTGAGTGATTAAAAAGAAGCTAGTAACATCATAAAATAAAGCCTCAAATGATAAAGGTCCTCCCTGTTTTCTTATAAACGTCACCTGACCTTTAACCGTCTCCGGAATCGTTGACCTTTTCCCAAGCCCAGTGCAATGAATTGTGAACATTAACAGAACATAGATAAGTCATACAGAAATGACTAAGATGTTTGAAATCGATTGTTCGAGAGAATGTTGAAAAGTTCTCAGCCCATCCAAGAACGGATTAAAATAAAAAAAAAATTCTGGTGTCTAATCATTCGGACCTGTTTTAGGAAGTGTATCGAACCTGTAATTTTTCAGTTTCTGTGCGTACTTGTGGTGGTACTAAGCCCAAACAACTGTTTTAGAATAGGTTACACTAGTGGAACAATAGATACTAGATATATATACCATTTTTGTAAAGCATTTCAACTCAAGCAAGACGGGTGTGCCCCTAGCACGCAACGGGTTACAAGAGAATTAAAGCAAGAGTAAAGATGGGTGTTGGAGGAAAGCATATATAGAAGGATGGGGATCAGTATCAAAACATCAGTCGATGTCGATTGACATTACCTTTGAATATTTGAAGATTATAGCTATCAGGGAAACAAATAAGAGGAAGGGAGTTCTACTGTGGGGAAGTGCAAGAGAAGGTGTCGGAGTAGAAGAGGCGGTTACATTTAACGGTTTCGAAAATGAATATGTAGGACCGAGATGCCAACCAACTAGCACACTTTGGGCACCTGTGAAAGTATCTTGTCAGAGCATATATATATATATATATATATATATATATATATATATATATATATATATATATATATATATATCATTTCACCTCAAGCAAGGCGGTTACAGTGAGTGAGAACAAGAGTAAAGAGGGGGGTGATTGAGGAAAGGATATAAAGAAGGACGTGGATCAGGATCAAGGCATCAGACGATGTTGATTGACATTACATTTGAATATTTGAAGATTATAGCTATCAGGGAAACAAGTAAGAGGAAGGGAGTTCTACTGTGGGGAAGTGCGAAAGAAGATGCTGTTGGAATAGAAGTGCCGGTTGCATTTAACTTTTTCAACAGTAAAAGGGTACGACCGAAATGCCAATCGAATAGCACGCATAAATTCATGTATTTGGGGTACCGGTGGAAATAACCCGTCAGAGCAGTGGCCATGAAAATATTTGTAGAAAAGACAGAGATGAACCACAGCATATCTGAGAAATAGTGCCTGTAGACGAGATGCTAGATCAGGACCTATAACATTGCCTATCCATCTCTGGATTTTGTCGAGGGTCTGTTTGGTTTTTAACCAAAGACCAAAATTCAAACGAGCGAAACACTTTCAAAAAAATATTTTTGGTTATTCAAGATTTTCTTTTTTTTTAGAATATTTTATATTTTTTTATTTATTTTATTTTCTTCTACATACCTCGTCCCTTCAGGGCGTTGGCAATCATGGCTCTTCATCACCTCCCATCATTTCTATCCCTTGGTTAAGTTTGGCCATTTACCAAACCTCCCGCCCCAATTTCTCTTGCTCTTGATATGCCCTATGAGTTTCAAATTCTCTAAGCCCTGCTTCTTTATTCTATGTTAAATCTATTTCAGCTGATTCTGATTCTATAAGTGTGCGTTTTGTTTAACTTTGTCTTAAATCTTCTTCGTTGCTTACTCGTTTCGTCCATAGAATTCTCAACATCCTTCTGCAGAACCACATCCATCCGGCCTCCAGGTTTCTCTTCATCTGCTGAAGAGATTGTCCAGTATTCACTGCCATACAAGAGAATAGATATAACAATTTCTTAAAACTTGAGGAGACACGTTCTTAAAGTTTTTTCCTTTACTTCTAATTCCCAGCTTAGATATATTTTAAGAAACCTCTTTATCGTTCAATAATTATTGCGAATCTCCTTTGATATCTCCAATGTGGACATTCCGTCATTCAATAACTTTGTTATTGCCTCATTTTCAGCATGTCTTAGATTCTTTGCATTACCCATGTGTCAACATATATTACGGAAAAAAAGAAAAACTTAGTTTTTATTATAGTTCAGAGGCCTTAAAATATTAGTTTAATCTGCATAATAACCTCAGTTTGCAGTTTTTATAAGTCCAATAACGTTAATAAAACACGTTGAAACTACCTAAAAATTTAACTCGAACTTTGTTTTGTTTTGTTTTACGGCATATAAACCTCAATGGGTTATTTAATGTCGACAAGATTTTTATTGCTGGTAATATTTTTCTCAAAAATGTATTGATGCTAATATTTTTTTCCAAAAGTATATTGCTGATAATATTTTGTCTTCAAAAATGTACTGCTTTTAATATTTTTTCTTCAAAAATGTATTGCTGGCAGTATTTTTTTCTTCAAAAATACATTGCTAGTAATTTTTTTTTTTCAAAAGTGTATTGTTGGTATATTTTGTTTTTCTTCAAAAATGTATTGCTGGCAAAATTTTTTCACTTTAAAAATGTATTGCTGGCAATATTTTTTCCTTCAAAAATGTATTGCTGGCAATATTTTTTTCCTAAAAAAATGTATTCCTTGTAATAATGTATTATTGGTAATAATTTTTTCTTCCAAAATTTATTGCTGGCAAAATTTTTTTACAGAAATGTATTGCTGGTATTAAAACCTATTTTTCCACTTTTATAGTGTTTTGACCTCAGTTTAGGAGTTAACTATTTACCCATAACTGGGACCCTAAAAGGTGCTACCACCCCGAGCCAGGATGGACCTGAGAACATCAACAATTAAGGGGTAGTTCCACGCTCCTCGAAACCTCCTGATTAGAGGCCTGTCTGTTGGACGTAGTTTATCGTCTTATTCAGGACGACTCGCGTTTTGTTTTGACGTCTAAATTAATAGTTTCATTTTTGACAAATATTTATCAGCGGAACTTTGAGTGTTTGCGGTCTTTGTGATTTGCATAATAACTTCAGACGGACTGTAGATTTAATAACCGCGTACCTAACGTACTTACTGTATACTTAGTGAACACTGCTGAAATAAAATAAAGCTTTCTCGCTAATTAGTTTTACTGTGGCTTTATTTTGAAAAAAAAAACAAAAAAACCCGGAGAATCACGAAACTTCACGCAGTTTTTCTTGGGTTACGGTGTGACTTTATAATAACTGTCTTTCATGTCTCTCTGTTACCACACGCCATCGTTTCGTGAGACTAGTTTATAACTAAATTCATTTCACAACATGTCAGGAAATACGAATTCTTGAATTCAATAATTCAAAGGATGGATTTACACATAAAAAAACAAAACAAAGAAAAAACACGAAAGTTTGAGTACATAGCGTGATTATTCAATGCAAGGTAAAAAGTTTGATTGGAGGTGTCCATTGGAAAGAAAAAAGATTCCTTTAAAGACCTTTTTCCTTGAATTTCAAGCAACTCTATGGAAGATAATGTCTTTAGAGAACGCGTGGAAAATGAAGGCATTTTATTGAAAGGTTGAAGAAAACATTGTCGAAAGCACGAATAGATTTTGTATGTTGGATTTGAGAGATTTTATTCATGAATTTTGTAAGGAAGGCATTTCCTGAAATTAATCAAAAAGTTAAATATTAGAGAACTAGGGAATTATTATTTGGAGAAAGGACAGAAAAAGAGACAGTCTAAACAACCAAGAATTGAAGAGAGATCTCATTGCGAAAGAAAGAAAGATTAGAAGAAAGAAAGATATAAGGATAAAGAGAAAGAAGTAAAGATTAGAAAAAGGATTAAAAGAAAGGAGGACAGACTGAAAGAAAGGTTACAAAAGGAAAGACAGAGAAAGAAAAAATGCTTAAAAGAAAGAAAGAGTCAAAGAATTGAAGGAAGAAAGCAAACAAGAAGAAAGTAAAAAAAAACAAAAAACAAAACAGAATGATTAAAGGAATGAAAAAAAAAACAATTTCAACAAAGTTTGAAACAATGTGAGAAAAGATTAAAAGAAAGAGAAAAAGAAAAAAAAAATCCCACAAAGATTTAAAGAAAGAAAGCAAAGAGAAAAAAGAAAGAAAGGAGAGAAGGAAGCAGAAAGAGTAAACGAATGAAGAACCAAAATAAAGCTTGAAAAAAAAAAAAAAAAGAAAACACAGTAATAGAAAGAAACATTGAAAGTAAGATTCAAAGAAAGTATGAAAGAAAAAAGATTGAATGAAACATTGAAAGAAAGAAAAAGAAAATGAAAGAAAGGGAATAATCCATCAAGTTAACATTCTTATTGTTGACCTCAGCTACAAGTGACAAACACAAAAACAGCTATTTTTCTTCCGGGAACACTCAAAATATTTTCCTATAAGAGCTAATAAAAAAAAAAATCTTTGTTCATTTTACTATATTTGGTCTGTAAATTTAGTTTTTGGAAACTAAGCTATACCTGTACATAGTTATCTATCGTATAGTTAAATTCCCAGATGAAATAACGACATGAAAAAAAATAAATAAATAAATAATAATAATAATAATAATCCCTTACTATAAAGGTAATTTACACTAACCAAAAAAAAAAAAAAAAAAAAGCTTAGACACAAGCGTCTATCTTTTTAAATTTGGATTTTTAATGTAACTATAATAACAAAAACATTTCGATTTCATTTTTGCCTTGAAAAAGTCGGAAGACGAAACGCGTCGGCAAAATGTAAGATTTTTTTCCAATTGTCATTTGATACCATATCTATCGTAGTTATTGCATTTTTTTTTGGCTACACATGATATTAGTATTAGGCGCAAATCATACTAACATCATTACTCATAGATAATTATAGTCATTTTATCGTTTTTAAATAGTATTTAAGGAAAATAACATGAAGACAAATTCAATATTAAAAGACAGGAAAATTTCAATGGTATCAAATCGACAAACAGAGACCGTATTAAATGTAAAACCAATTTTCATTGGCTGATTTCCAAAACGAGGCAGACCAATACAAAGGTCGGCCAAATGTTATGGATTCAACCAAGAGATGTGGAGAAGCTGGCCAGGAGGTGATCTATTCTGGTTAAATCGCCTGGAAGAGGGCTTCTAGTGACTTTAGAGACCCCAAGCAACTCAATGACGCCAGGAAAAATAAAACATAACAGATGGAGCTTCCCTGGGAATCGCAAGTGTGTTTGAGACACGTGCACAGACTGGGAAATACAGAACAGTCAAAATAGTTTAATTTTTCAATTAATGATAATCGTTTCTTCAGTTTACGCCATTTTGAATAGCAGACAACATTCACTAATCTACAGCTTTCGTAAAAGTGAAGTAACGTAAAATGAACAAACCGGGAATAACAGAACGGTTGAAATATTTTACTATACAATTTAACGGTAATTACTTATTTATTTTACGCCATTTCAGACATTAGGAAAAATCTGCACTAATCTACAACTTTCTTAAAAGCGAAGTAACGTAAAATGAACTTTCGAAAAGCCAGCTACACATATATATTGATAGATACGGATAAACTGATAAAGACAGAACGGTCAAAATAATTTCCTATATCAATTAATAGTAATTATTTCTTCACTTTATGTCATTTAGGAAAGATGGTGAAATTCTACTAATGTTGATCTTCTTAAAGGCGAAGTAGCGTATAATAATCTTTCGAAATGGGAGCATTTTGAATGTATCGATAGATATGGACAGACCGGGAAAAACAGGACGATTAAAATATTTTACTAGACAATTTAATATTAATTGATTCTTTGCTTTGCGCCATTTCGGATAGTATGAAAAACCTGTACGGGCCTAAAACCTTCGTAAAAGCGAAGTAACGTAAACTGAACAGACCCAAAAAAAAAAACAGAACTGTTAAAATATATTACGATACAATTTCATATTAATTTCTTCTTTGCTTTACGCCATTTCGGATAGTAAGGGGAATACAACACTAATCTACAACTTTCGTAAAAGGAAAGTAACATAAAATGAACAGACCAAAAAACAGAACTGTTAAAATATATTACGATACAATTTCATAGTAATTTCTTCTTTACTTTACGCCATTTCGGATAGTAGGGAAAAACTGCACTAACCTACAACTTTCGTAAAAAGGAAAGTAAACGTAAAATGAACTTTTGAAAAACCAGCTAGTCCTGTATATTGACAGATATGGACAAACCGATAATGGCAGAACGGTCAAAATAATCTCGTATATCAATTAATGGTAACTGCCTTTTCGATTTACGGCACTTCGGACAGCAGGGGATTTTCTTTTACAAATGTAGAAGTGATGTAAGCCTTCTAAATGCAAGCAGTTGTTGTCTTTCAATAGATATGGACAGAGCGAGAAAGTCATATATTGGAACTGACAAAGCTAGATATGAAAAGAACTTAACTGGTTGGTTGACAGGTACAAATAGATGTGAATAAATTTGACAGATATTCACGTGTTTTCTTGGATGAACGGCGAAGTAGACAGATTCGAAACAATGTAGATAGATTTGAAAAGACCTTGCCAGCGAGATTTAGATAGATAGGTGCAGAAAAAAACATAGATGGCTCGATAGTTATTTATTAAAATTTCCTTTGGCACGAGACCACATGATGATCGCACACCTTTTCAAAGATTCAAAGAAAGTATGAAAGAAAAATATTGAAAGAAAGAAGGAAGCATGGAAAAAAAATGAAAGAAAAGGGAATAAGTCATCAAGTTAGCATTCTTATTGTTAACTCCAGCTAGAACAGGCAACATGTTCTCATTCAGGTTGTCAAACATAATTTTTTTCATCCGGGAACACTCAAAATAACTCCCTAGAACAGTTAATAAAAATAATAAAAAACAGAACTGTTAAAAGATTTTACGATACAATTTGATAGTAATTTCTTCTTTACTTTACGCCATTTCGGATAGCAGGGGAAAACTGTAGTCAAAATTCTTTATTTTTGTCAATTAATGATAATCGTTTCTACAGTTTAATTCTTTATTTTTGTCAATTAATGATAATCGTTTCTACAGTTTAATTCTTTATTTTTGTCAATTAATGATAATCGTTTCTACAGTTTAATTCTTTATTTTTGTCAATTAATGATAATCGTTTCTACAGTTTAATTTTTTTATTTTTGTCAATTAATGATAATCGTTTCTACAGTTTATATTTTGTCAATTAATGATAATCGTTTCTACAGTTTAATTCTTTATTTTGTCAATTAATGATAATCGTTTCTACAGTTTAATTCTTTATTTTTGTCAATTAATGATAATCGTTTCTACAGTTTACGCCATTTCGGATAGCAGACAACATTCACTAATCTACAGCTTTCGTAAAAGTGAAGTAACGTAAAATGAACAGATCAGGGAAAACAACGGTTAAAATATTTTACTATACAATTTAATAGTAATCACTTCTTTACGCTTCAGAAAAAAAAACCTGCACTAATCAACAACTTTCGTAAAAGCGAACATAAAATGAACGTTCGAAAAGCGAGCTATACATATATATTGATAGATACGGATAAACTGATAAAGACAGAACGGTCAAAATAATTTCCTATATCAATTAATAGTAATTATTTCTTCACTTTATGTCATTTAGGAAAGATGGTGAAATTCTACTAATGCCGGTCTTCTTCATGGTGAAGTGCAAGCAATTCTACCGTATCGATAGATATGAACAGACCAGAAAAACCAGAACGGTTAAAATATTTTACTATACAATTTAATATTAATTGATTCTTTGCTTTACGTCATTTCGGATGGTAGAAAAAACCTGCACTAACCTAGAACTTTCGTAAATTGAAAGTAACGTAAAATGAACAGACCGGAAAACAGAACTATTAAAATATATTACGATAGAATTTAATAGTAACTGATTCTTTGCTTTACGCCATTTCGTATAGTAGGGAAAAACTGCATTAACCTACAACTTTCGTAAAAGCAAAGTAAACGTAAAATGAAGTTTCGAAAAGCGAACTATACCTATATATTGATAGATATGGAAAGGCCGATAATGACAGTAAAGTGTAGATGTCAAAATCAAGCAAGTATAGAAATTTGAATATGCGGGAACTTTTTTTTTATGGAACTCCATTACAGAATTGCAGTAAAATCCTATAGATTTAAGAAGTGAAACTGGAAACTCATGTGCCCCCGCTATAGGTACTCGACAAAATCCAAAGACGGATATGCAATGTGACAGGTCCTAATCTGGCATCTAGTCTACAGTCGCTTTCTAAGAGACGTGCCTTGGCTTCCTTCTGACCTCTTATTTGTCACGGCAACTGTTCCGACGAGTTGTTTTCTCTGGTTCCCAAACTGCATGAATTTAAGCGAGCTACTAGGTTGGCATCACGTTCCCACGCTTTCATTGTTGAAACAAGAGTAACCGTCTCTTCCACTTAAACAGCTTGTGGCGGACTTCACTACATTAATTTAACTTTAGATCAGGAAACAAAACTGACGTGAAAATGCTTAAGCAAAAGACACCATTACACATAAAATATGTATTTAACAAGATGTACAATATCAAATAAAGATGTGAAAGAAAGCATGCATTTAAGTAAGAAAAGGTTGAATAAAACAAGAGTTGTCTCTCTTTAACTATTATTTGTATTTCAAAGTTCACTGAAAGAAACTTTATGAGACTTTCTTGTAATAATTGTTCTCAGCAGATTTGCTGTGTATGTAAAAGTTATGTGAGTGTATAAGGAATGTTCAGCATGTGAGTGGTGATGTGAGTGAGACAGTTGGCGCATGGTTTCAACTGGATTCGTTTCACAGCTGAATCCTCACTAATTAGCTTAGACTATTTCTTGCTTATATAGGTAACCATAGGCTCCAAATCGCTGCGCGGGAAAAATTATTCTTCATGTGCAGACGATCTGGTCGGTTGGCATTGACTAATCAGCGAGCGAATTTTGGGGAGACTTAAGAAAGCTTCTGTGATCCGTTTCTCTCAAAAGTGCACAAAACTGACTACATAAAAATAGAGCGATTACAAAATTGTCGCATTGCTGCGATTTGTAAATTGTCTGTAATAACGTAGTAGTGATTTATTAACCAATGAATGCTTGGCGTTGTATGTAATTTCTAGTTGTGTATATATGTATGCATGTGCGATACAGATCGGTACAAGTTTCTTGTCTCGCATTTCCCGTCTGTGCATTTCCCTTCTTTTTTTTCTTGCTTCCCTGATAAGTATAATCATCAAATATTCAAATGTAATGTCAATCGACATCTTCTGATACTTTGATCTTGTTCCCCGTTCTTCTCTTTATCCTCTCCCCCAAACCGCTTCTTTACTCTTGTTCTGTACCACCTGTAACCCCCTTACGTGCTAGTGGCACTCCCACCTTGCTTGGGGTGAAATACTTAAAAAAAATAAAATAAAATAAAAGCGATCGTTCACTCATCAATGGTTCCTGTCGAAGGTGAAAACTGGTGTAACTGCTTGTTTTTTGTTTTTTTTTACTCTTACTGCTATTTCGTCCGAAATTATTGCATTCATTTTCGCATTTGCAGTCCATCTTTTCCTTTCCATTAGTTATATGTTAAATAGTTGTGTAAACTGAAGTCTGTAGCCTTGGCAGTGCAAAAAAGAACATTTTGACTTCAAAACCTGAGGTAAGGCAACAGGAAACCATTCTAATATATTGCTAAAGAACTGATGATAATTCATGCATAATAAAGAAAAGAAACAGTGAAGAGTCATGACTGCCTACGTTCTGAAAGTAGCTGGAAGGAAAAAAATACCTACTTGAGCAAGATAGTTATGGGAGAGTGATTCTGCACATGTGATTAGTTATGTACTTTTGATCTCCGTCACACATTGTGACATGCTAAAAACGATGCATATTTGCCAAGGTTTCCTGCGATGAGACAGAAAGAGAAAAAAAGAGAAAAAGAAAGATAGAGATAGAGATAGAAAGAAAAAGAGAAAGAGAGAGAAAGAAAGAGAGAGAGAGAGAGGGAAAGAGAGAGAGAGAGAGGGAAAGAAAAAATAAAGAGAGAGAGAGAGCAAAAAGAGAGAAGGAGAAAGATAAAGATAAAGAAACAGAGTGAAAGAGAGAGATAGAGAGAAAGAAATGAAGACAAAGAGAGAGTGAAAGAAAAAGAGATAGAGAAAGAAAAGGAGACAGAGAGAGAAAGATGAAGAAAGAAAAAGCGAGTAAAAGAAAAAGCGACAGAGAGAGAAAGAAAAAGAAAGAGGGGGAGAAAGGAAAGGCAGAAAGAAAGATCTAGAGAGAGGGAGATAGAGAGAAAAAGAAAAGTCAGACAAAGAAAAAACGACAGAGAAAGAAAGAAAAATAGAGAAAGAGAGGGAGAAAGAAAAGAGAGAAATAAAGATCTAGCGGGAGAGAAAGAAAAGAGTGAAAAAGAGATAGAAAGAGGGGAGAGAGAGAAAGAGAGAGAGAAAAAGAGAGAGAGAGAAAGAGAGGGCATAGTGTGTATAGTCGCTTTTCGTAATGGCCTTCGTGTTGAAAGAATGTAAACACCCTCAATTGAAATATGTACCTATCCCGTCTGCTGTACAGATAAAAGTTACACAACGCAAGTCAACTGAAAGATACCAATGACCACATAATTACATAGATAGATCAAACCTAAGAAATAATTGGCATGGAAAAAAAAAAACTTTCCAACTCTCTCATCATCATTAGAGCATTTTCGACTTGAACGCATACTGTAAATCAGCGTGATTTCTCATCGTCAGCAACTTTGTAAATATCTCTTATTAGTCCACTGTAAAACTGCCTCTTCTTTGCTAACTTACGAAAGTGCTACAGGTCTTCCAAGTTCTTTTATAGGGAAGGATGAAATTATACGGATATTTTTTTTGATGTCGTTGTTCAATTTTTATACAATGACTGTTCGATACATTCACTTCATATCAATATTAATTTTCTTCTGTGTATCTTAAAATATATACCTTTAGTCTGAATACGTTCATAGTGTTTCATTTTGAAACTCAAAACTGATATTCTGTCTGAGATTGTCCAATGTCTATACATGTTATTCTTCTGCTGATTAACTCAGTCATTAATATCAAGTCCTTCTTTGATTTTGGTTTCTTGAAGATAACAGTAGTGTTATAATTATCAGTTGGGCACCACGACGTGGTGTAATGGTTAGACAGCTTGTCTTGCTAGATCTATTACGACTGAGTAGTGAGTTCGATCCTCACTGGGTGCCCCATACTTTAGGCCTTATGCTATATCTAAGCCGGGCTTAGAAAATCCTTATAATTATCAACGTCCCGACCCAATAATTTCTGCTTTTGTTTTTTTCACGATTCGTCTAATTTTAAATTTACCGATGGTAAAATCTTCATATGTCTACAGATACAATTAACAAAGTTTGAAATAAGAAAATGTCATCTTTTAACGTCTATAAACCAAAATTGTCATTAATTGGTCTGATAAAAGAAGAATAAAGACGTTTCAGGCTTTCATTCAGAGACAAGTTTTCAAAAATGAGCGCTACAAAGTTTTACATACAGCTAATAAAAATGAAGACGGTGGAGACAGAAAATAAACAAGAAGAATAATAATATCGATATATATGGACAGAAACGAAGAAGAAGAAGAAGAAGAAGAAGAACAAGAACAAGAAGAAGAACAAGAAAAAGAAGAAGAAAATTATGTATAGATATAGACAGAGAAGAAGAATAAGAAGATATGGACAGAAAAGAAGAATATCAAAGAAGAAGAAGAAGAAGAAGAAGAAGAAGAATTATATCGATAGATATGGACAGAAAAGAAGAATATCGAAGAAGAAGAAGAAAAAGAAGAAGAAAAAAAGAAGAAGAAAAAAAGAAGAAGAATTATATCGATAGATATGGACAGAAAAGAAGAATATCGAAGAAAAAGAAGAAGAAGAAGAAGAAGAAGAAGAAGAAAAAAAAGAAGAAGAAGAAGAAGAATATTGCTCGATATAGACAGAATAAAATAATATAGAAGAAGAAAAAGAAGGATATTGAAAAATAAGGAGACAGAAGAAGAATGTCGAAGAAAAAGAAGAAGAAAAAAGAAGAATATTAATAGATATGGACAGGAAGAAGAATATTGAAGAAAAAGAAGAAAAGAAAAGAAGAAGAATATTGATATATATATATATATATATATATATATAATATATATATATGAAGAAAAAGAAGAAGAAGAAGAAGAAAAAGAAGAATATTAATAGATATGGACAGGGAAGAAGAATATTGAAGAAAAAGAAGAAAAAGAAAAGAAGAAGAATATTGATATATATATATATGGAAGAAGAAGAAGAAGAAGAAGAAGAAGAAGAAGAAGAAGAAGAAGAAGAAGAATATTAATAATATTAATAGATATGGACAGGGAAGAAGAATATTGAAGAAAAGGAAGAAAAGAAAAGAAGAAGAATATTGATATATATATATATATATATATATATATATATAAGAAGAAGAAGAAGAAGAAGAAGAAGAAAAGAAGAAGAATATTAATAGATATGGACAGGGAAGAAGAATATATTGAAGAAAAAAAGAAAGAAAAAGAAAAAAAGAAAGAAGAAGAATATATATATATATATATATGGAAGAAGAAGAAGAAGAAGAAGAAGAAGAAAAAAGAAGAATATTAATAGATATGGACAGGGAAGAAGAATATTGAAGAAAAAGAAGAAAAAGAAAAGAAGAAGAATATTGATATATATATATATATATATATGGAAGAAGAAGAAGAAGAAGAAGAAGAAGAAGAAGAAGAAGAAGAAGAAGAAGAAGATTCGACTTGAATTAAATATCTTTGAAAGTATGTGTTTTCTGTGACTTCAACCTCGGGGAGATGGGCTGACCAGTTTTGAATAGGAAGAATTTAAAGGTCATCGTAATACTTAGTTAGCCAATGAAACTTTAAAATAGACAGCAGCACCACAAGAAACCATTTGTCACGAAAAAGGAAATGAAAAGAAAGTTCAGCCTGGAATGGAAATAAATGCCATCAGCAAATCCAATTGAAGAGTGGAGCATTTTGATAATGCGACAAAGTTGTGGCTAAGAGCTACCAGATTACTTACAGAGAATTAAAACACTAATTTAACTAATTTAATATTTGCTTACATTAATCAGTCATCTCTTGTAAAATGCTATGATTTCCGAACGACTATGTAACGCCAGTAAACGATATGCAAGAACGACAAGAGAAATAACTGTTGGTCAACTATAGGAAAACAATGTTTGGCTGTATGCAGTAAGGACGGCCCAAGACGCGAGTTGCGAGATGCCAATGTCGAAATCAAGCAAGTGCAGAAATTTCAATATGTGGTTTGTTTGTTTTTTGTGTTTTTTTTGTGAAAACCCGTTACATAATTGTAAAAAATGCTATAAATTTAAGTATTGAAAGTGGAAACTCATTTTTTGTGCAAAACCGGCTCACAGAGAATATTTGATTTATTTTTGTGCTTTTTGTACGCTTCAAATTTGAATTTCTAAATTCGTATATTTTAACCAATCCATGACCTCATATGAAACGCGCTTTAGCCTTTGAATTTACAGAAAAATAATATTTCAAGGCTCACTCCAAAAAATAATCAACAATATTTTCCTCCCATACACGAATATTTAAAAATTGGGTAAATATTTTTTAATCAATAAACTTAAAAGTTATCTAACCTTCAAATTTTTGCAGCCTATGATTTTCTTATAGATATCATGATATTAAGTGAGTAAATTAGTTTTTGCACTTAACCTTTGACCAGAGTCGATTATTCGTTGTTAAACAAGCTAAAACTCTCAAATGTTAATTAATTACTCACATTTTCGCTTATTTATTCGAGTATACTATATTACAATATGACTTAAGGACATTGAGTTAAGTAATACAAAAATCAATCGAACCGAGTTACTTGGCTACGTTCTAACATACTGTTACAAGGAAATTACACACAGACTTAAAACTACGCAAATACGTGACACACTCATTGCAATATATAGTTGCATCCCGTTTTCTATAATAATGCAATTTCTTCGGTTACATTGTAAAGAAAGAAAGACAGAAAAGTATTTTTTGTGTAAAGTTGTTTCGTAAAGAATCTTTGTAATTCATTTGTTTCAATCTGAAAGAAAATTAATGCTCAATAATTGTTATGGCTCAGGTTCCTTGTACCTCGGTGATGGTCCAAGGTTAGAACCAATGAAAGAATAACACGAACACAGGTATGGAATACAAAGATATATTACAACAGAAATATAATACAAAGAAGTAGAAGTATTAGTAATGACTATCAGATTTGGTTAGAGTGAACTATGTTGTCTCCACAAGTATCACTATTCCAATGTCCTTACAATATGCTCTCAATTATCTTTCCTCGTTTTACAACATCCTCATACCTCTTGAGAGGCGCAGTATTATAATGTCAGGAATAGTTCATTATTATTATGGGCAAGTTCCCATAACAATAATAAAAGTTTATTTAAATTTGTAGAGATGTGTTGAAGATTGTTTATTTCTTCGTTTTATCCACGCATATCCCTCTACATGCACGACGGGAAATGCGACACGGAAATCCGAAGGCGCACAATGGAAGAAGGAAAAATGCCTTAAGTTAAAGAAAATATTGAAAAAAAAAAACAAGAAAAAATTGTTAGAAACAAAGAAAAGAGTTGTCACCTGTTATATAATATCAATCATCCAATACGGCAGTAAATACTGAAATTTTCCACGCACATGAAACGGAGATTTGAGGTAACAGAGATGCGGTTGTACAAATGGATGCTGAGAATACTATGTGAGCAACAAAGAATCTGTTATGGAACCTTATGGACTATTCCATACGTAATAAATACTGCGCCTCAAGAGGAAGCAGAGAGTTCAGTCCGAAGTCGGGCGACCGGCTGATCGGCTGATCGGTTGAACTCTCTGTCTTCGGGCGGGGAGGAACCCGAACAACGCTACGCCTAAGGGCGGAGTCTCTTTCGGGGAGGTAAACAGACCCTGAACCCGTTTATACGGGTTCAAAGGGTATACTTTTGGCCGAGCCCACGGGATCGGAGATCCCACGTTAAACCGGCCTTGTGCCACATGATGCCCTCGTTGTGGGTGACTAAATACCGTTCAGTCCGAAGTCGGGCGACCGGCTGACCGGCTGATCGGTTGAACTCTCTTCCTTCGGAAAGGGAGAAACCCGAACGAGGCTACGCCGAAGGGTGGAGTCACTTTCGGGGAGGTAAAAGTGCATATTTTTGGCCGAGCCCACGGGCTTGGAAATTCCACGGGCTCGGGGATCCCACGTTAAACCGGCCTCGTGGTGGGGTGACTATATATCGTTCAGTCTGAAGTCTGGAGTGAGGTCCGTCAGGAGTCTGTCAGACAGTCAGAGCGAGCGAGTCAGTCAGTCGAGTCAGAGGCAGTCCGAAACAGAGTCGCGTTCAGACAATTACTACTAAACCTGATTGTTCGTACTAACACTTTCTACTTCTCTGTATATATTCATGTTTGTAATATATCTGTGTTATTCCATATACGTGTTCGAGTTCGTCTTTATTGGTTCTACCTTGGACTATCACCGTGGTACAAGGAACCAGACCATAACAGAATCATTAAGCAAAATTGAGACAAAAAGGACGCCTTATTTAATAATTTTTCACCTAATAAAAGGCTCATTAGGTAGAGGGTTACTTAAAGACTTGCGTAAATGGACATAATGACTGTAAACTATGAGGATAGGTAGCATATATAACGGTTGACCCGAGACTTGAAGCGTTTATGATTGCAGAAGTTAGGGAAGGATATTTGCGGAAGTCTGTTTCACAATGTAGCACCTTCTGGGAAAAAGCTGTCCAAATATAAATTCCTTCTTATCAATAACGACAAAGGAAATGAGCAGGAATTTATCCTGTGTACACGTGATGGTGAGTCTTAACTGTAAGGTTTTGAATTGGTAGAACTAATGAATATAGCTCGATTAAACATATTCCATACAAATGGCGATAGGCTTGCAACGTGCAACTTAACATAGCTAAGTTCATAAAAGAAACCCTTTTTCTTCTAATTTTATGACCAATGACAATCCCCTAATATGAAGTTAAAACCTTATCCCAATTTGGCTCTTGAGTGCGACTGTCCAATAACTTTATCGAAACACTGAAATCTTATACATACTATTCTTGGTACAACAGTCTTCAACTTTACTATTTTTTGCTGGATGGTTTCACATGCAGCGATTGTAAAAGTTATACTGTCCACATATCCTGAGTTAGAATAACAGGAATAAAAAAAATACGAGATGAAATAACATTTTTTGAAAATTTCCAATTATGTTACAGTCCCATAGAATTGTGTAATGTGCATATATGCAAGCTCAAATATGATAAGCAATATGTGCGCATGCTCATCAGCTTGATATTTTAAACAAACTAAAGAAATTCAGTGATGAAGAATATCTGCCCTAAAGAATAATCCAGAATATAAACTGAACAGAATTTGAAGCTAATAGCTACTTGCCTGAAAGGACTGGAAATTGCCGTTGGGAAAAACGGCTGATTCGACAAAGCAGTAAGCTCTATTTGATTCTGCTTTACGTCAGCTACTGAATATAATATTCTTCTTTTATGAATACACCTTCTATTATTTCATACAAATGCATTTGCCAAAATTTTTCTTCGTATTTTCTGTTGTAAATATGAAACTTACATTTGGCATAAATTTGAGGTAAATACAGTACGTGTCCGTAAATAATGCATCAAACTATAGTGAATATTTGTTTCCCTATATATATATATATATATATATATATATATATATATATATATATATGTGTGTGTGTGTGTGAAAAATATATAGAAAATAGGAAAAGAATTCGTTAGGTAAATAATCCAAAGTTCTTTAGTATTTTTGTTATTATTTTAAAAAAATAGTGCTCGATACAAAAGTAGAGCATAAATATAATTATTTATTTAAAAATATGATTCCAACACGCTATATAAGAGTTCTCATGTTTCAAAACAAGAGCCGAAAACTTCAATAAAATTATTTGAATTAAATTGAATTAAAGTAAGCTCTGTTCCATCTTCAAGCGAAATTTTTTTTTGGAATAACTTGTTTCTGAAATTTACGTGTTTTAATAGCATATTCATTATTGAAATCAAAATTTCTATGGTAACGGCTAGAGCAATTGTTTAAATATTGAAAAATATATAGAAAAACATTATAGAAAAAGGGTATCGCACCCGGCCGGAAGTTACTGCCGGCTACTCAAACATCCGAATGCCGTTAACTTCCGGTGACTCAGCGTTTTTTTTCAGAGAACGATACACAAAAAGTAAAACAAATGAAACCTAAACATACACAAGTCCTCCTAACTAAAAATAATAACCGGAAACTACTGTAAATACACATGGTGTCCAAAGGAAACCCATCTGTACAGTCAAAATGCGGAAGTTAATTTTTAGTCATCAACCATAAGATATTGCCAACCGGCGACGATGCTAACTGCAGCCGACATAAATACAGCCGATTTCTTCCACCAAGCAACTCCGGGGTAGAGCGACGTGCTCCCCCTCCTTGAAGGGGTGTACGCGGTTTATTTATCATCTCTCAGTTGCGTCTCTGTCCTTGGACAGAGTGCGCTCAGGAGATTCTCTGTCTAAGGACAGAGGGGCCACTGAGAAAATAATACTGAAGAGGTGCCCAGCCCTGGGGAACAGCCCGAGGGCCGCGCCCTCCCATTGCACAAGAGGGAGGGATCGGTTCTCGCACCGAGGCCAGAGCAACCGACGGTTGCGGTGGCTGAGGGGAATTTTTGTCCCTACCCGGGTGTACACGCTCGGGCCCCCACATTAAACTGACCTTGTGTCACATCTCGTTCTAGTGGGGGAACGAGTAAATAACAGCGGGACGTGCTCCCCCTCTCAACTTCACCTGGCCGACCCTCGTGGAAAATAAAAAAAGCAAAGTAGATTTCCTATTTGTCCCTTATCCTATCATTCTCTTGCATTCCTATCTATATGTGATCTTAATTCATATATATATATATATATATATATATATAAAGAAATAAATAAAAAACAGATGCAAAATATGCCTGGAAGAAAAAAATAAAATAAGTAAAAAAATACAAGCCAGTTATTGAACCAGAGATATGAAATTATACTTAAATGTCATCATAAAAATAAGTTTATATAGTCTTAAAAATAGACATTTATTTTGCATCAAACATTGAAAAATATATATTAGGTTTGTAACTATGTAAGTTTATATGTATGTATATATGTATGTGTGTATTGTATATGCGTGTATCTATCTATTACTTTTATTACTATTATTATTACTTTAAATATATATATATATATATATATATATATATATATATATATATTATTACTATTAAATGATGTTTAAATGAATAGCAACATTGATTGCATTTCTGTGCTTTTTATTACTGGTTGCGCAGTTAAAGTTTTATCCATAAAATTTTCCCCTGCCTTCCCATACTGCAATATTCTCAAAAAATCTAAAGTAGGATCTGTAATCTAATCGGTACTGAATTATCTTCTTGACTTCAGCTGCTTTCTCACAGACGTGATGTGGCTTCCCTCTGTCTTTTCTACAAATATTTTCATGGCAACTGCTCTGACAAGCTATTTTCACTGGTGCCCTGACTACATGAATTTAAGTATACTACTAGATTGAAATAGTTAAATGTAACCGCCCTTCTAACAGTTTCTTTCCTCGCACTTCTCCATGTTGGAACTCCATTCCTCTCACTTGCGCTCCTGATAACAATCATCAAAAACCTAAATGCAACATCAGTCACCATGTTTTGTTGCGTTGATACCTATTCTTTTTTCCTTTCTTCAATCCCCCCTACACCCACCTGTTTTCTCTCATTTTCACTCTCCATAACCCCTGTGTGATAATGGCACTTCTGACTTGCTTGGGGTGAAATGCTTAAAAAAACCCCCCCAAAACATTGAATATAAAATAATTAGGGTACTGACAAAAGCACCTAATAAAATAATTAGGGTACTGAAAATAGCATCTACCACAATCAAAGGTAAAGCTCTCCCTACCAACAGCTAAAATGATAAAAGTGCTCAATACAATATATATATATATATATATATATATATATATATATATATATATATATATATAAAGGCAGGATGTGTGTGTGTGTGTGTGTGTGTAACGAAGGCACGGTCGCAATTTTCGACGGATTTGCACCAAAATTTACATGCACATGCTCCAAGTTAGCGGGAAGGCCAAGACTGACCTTGCATTTCCCAACTTCCATCGATAGTGGAAATAATCGATTTTTTCATGCTTCTACGGCAGTTTTCATGTAGTTTGGGGCTATTTTATACTGGCCACAGTGAGAGCCTATAGCTGGCTGCCATGAATAGGCAGGAAGATTCTACTGGCCAGCATGAGAGCCAACAGCTGACTGACACGTATGTTAACTACAGTACAACTCTAGACAATACCCCACTCTTTCTCTCTCTCACACACACACACACACACACACACACACACACACGCACACACACACATATATATATATATATACTTAGATTTGTTTCTTCTGTAATTGTAATATATATATATATATATATATATATATATATATATATATATATATGTATATATATATATATATATATATATATATATATATATATATATATTTGGGGTGATTGTCAGAGTCCTGACTTAACACACCGCCACTTTCTGACACACACACGCACATACACACAAACAAACACACATACACACATATATACATTTAGCTGACTCGTTCTGTCGAATGAAGATGGCTCAGTGGTAGAAGCTCTGACTGGCAACAAATCGGTTGTGTTTCGATCCGGGCTTGAGGCATTCGGTTGTCTAGTCGCACTGAGGAGTTGTGATACAGCGAAACAGTACTGTCAACGAATGACATAAATTTAGCCCTTGAAAATTGAGCACTGTTGAATGACAATATAATTCTAAAAACAATGGTCACCTGCGTAAATCGGACGCTCTTTAGTAACATGAATGGAGAACTTTGGCTGCTTGGCGTTTGTTTACGTTTGTAAAAACAATACGCTAGATTTAGCTGACGCGTTCTGTCGAGTGAAGATGACACCAAATCTGTTGGGTTTCGATCCGGGCCTTGAGGCATTCGGTTGTCTAGTTGCACGGAGAAGCTGCGAAACAGTACTGTCTGCGAATGAAAGACACACACACACACATATATATATATATATATATACTTACATTTGTTTCTTCTGTAATTGTCTCTCTCTCTCTCTCTCTATATATATATATATATTTTTTTGCTCTTCAATATCGTTTATATTCTTTTCGCTAATCCAACGATTGTCTCCTGATGAGATGTTGGCTGAAAGGGCCCTAGAGACTTTTAAAATTAAAATCAATGCATTCCTTGTTTATAAATTTTGTACCTCTAAACATTTGTATATATATATATATATATATATATATATATATATATGGGTGATTATCTGTGAATTTTTTCTTTGGGGTTGGTTAAAGGAGCAAGTCTACTATACGAAACCAAGACTTTGGAAAACTTGAGAGGCGAATACAAGAAGTTATGTCTTCCAGACCACAAGAGTTCCTAGTGAAATCAGTTGATGCGATTCCTGGGCGGCTTGAGAAGCTGGAAGCGAAATTTCAATAAAATCTCATGCTAAACGCTTTCATGTCATATTCATTTCTTGTAAAAAAAATGTAGTTGATAAATAAATTATAAGTATTTTAGAATAGAGAGTTACTTTGCAGTCAGTATACATATATAATAAGAATTGTCCAATTGTGCCAGGTCCCGAGTTACGGGGTTTTCAGAATCAACTTTTTCTGTAAAGTTAATCAATGCAACTATGTGTTTGTTTAACTTTCCATCGCCGTGTATCTGGCGTTATGAGGTTGGTTCGCTGTTTTGCTCCTGTCAATGGAGCCAATCCAGTCGTGACCACGTGGAAAATCTGCTCCTCGAAAATGCCCTCCTCAAGCACTTGATCGAAAGGCTCTCTGGATATCAACTGAACATGATAATTAAATTTGGATTTGCTTCAGGGGCATATTATTTCGCTGATTCTCTTCCGTTTCTAGCTTGCTTATTGCAATTAGGCAATCCAAAAATATTGGTCAATCTAACTTATATACTACAGTGACCAACTGCGAACAAAATACATATCGCACGCACGCACGCACGCACAAACACACACACACATATATATATATATATATATATATATATAGGATGCTTTGGCAGAATGTTTTCATTGAGACACGTTTCATTGAATAATTTAGCCAAGTTTTGTCTACTTATCTTCAAGCTTCTGGATGTCGTTATTAAAGGAAGAAAGAAAATTTATGTGTTCATACATATACATTTATTCCGAGTACTTTCGATATTAGCACAATGTCATCATCAGAGTATTGCTTTTTTCTAAGACAAATATTGTGTGTTTGTCATTTTTCTAAGATAAATTTGTTGTGTTCATCTGAAAGTTTAATTTTTTTAACATGTGAGGTGAAAAATGCTATGGTTATGTGCTGTATAATTTAGCTTTGTGTAAAGAGTAAGGGAGGTAACTAAGTTATGAGGGTTTGTGCGTTTTTTTTAAGTATTAAAAATTATTAGTACACACCTAGATAGTTTAAACTAACTGCTGTAAAAATGTTAAAACATTTGTGCAGTATTCATAATTAATTTTATTAAGGGTTGGTTTCAATTTTTCTAAAATAGATTGCTTCAAGAATTTTTAGTTTATTTTCAGTATTTTCATGAAAAAGTATACATGCATCTTCGACAAGAATGTCCTTAAATTGCGGATATCGTCAGGCATGCTGTTGTCAACGTGGAGAAATGATAGACACATCATTCAAGTGAAACCACGCCCTAGTCTAAAACTATAGTCTATATATATATATATATATATATATATATATATATATATATATATATATTAAAAGACATTTTATGTTTAACATAATAAATTGTCGTACTTTGTCCATTTCTTAATATATATATATATATAGACACAGGCACACACACACACACACACACACACATATATATATATATATATATATATATATATATATATATATATACCCATATATATATATATATATATATATATATATATATATATATATATATATATATATATATATATATACATTGGGTGTAACAGCAAAATTGTACAAATCATGTAACAACATGGGATAATTGTCCATCCCAGAAAATGTTTAATATCTAAAAACAACCAAAAAAAAAAACCGCTAAACTAATTAAGGTTCTTTATTCCAGGTTTTCAGATGAGGCCATTTGCTGTAAAATCATTAGAAAAACCCTTTAAGTTATTCAACTAGAAAGAGAACAGCTTAAAATCAATTTGTCAGCCCCAACTGAGCAATGGTGAGAGGAAAGGAATCATTCAGGCTATCAGTAATGGCTTCCATCTACAAAGTCCATTCAAGAACCTATCAAGAGAACGGTGAATAAGTTTAAATAAGAGGGGACAGCAGAAAGGAAAACTGGATCAGGAGGTCACAACAGCAAGAGAGATCAC
>CAHIKZ030005183.1:662500-722500 GCA_903632075.3 Acanthosepion pharaonis | reverse complement strand
CGCGACCCTAAACAAGAAACAAGCCTTGACTCTTGTTTAAAAGACCTGGAAGGAGTGGGAACCGGGCGACAGGCATAACATATTGAAGGCAAGGAGGGGTCGGAGAAATAATGAGCAAAGGAACTTGTGTAAACGGATGGTAGAACAGGAATAGATACAAACATTTTGGGGCAGGCGATGAGGAAAGAAGACGTGACGAACGTAACATTCAGAAGACATAATATATGGAAGACAAGCAGGGAAAAAGAGAGTAACATTTTTTCTTTTCTTATGTTTCAAGCTCGGCTTCCATATTCAGAGTTTCCAATTTGTATGTATGTATGCATGTATCTGTGTATTGCATTGCGCTGTATGTGTGTTGTTCTGTATGCGTTTGTTTGTGCTGCCTAAGTGTGTGTGTGGTTTGTGAGCCAGCATATTTTCCTTCCTGGTATTACTGATATTTACTCAGATAAGTTACTGGGCTAGTTTGGGTGGCAACTGCGTGGCAACGGAAGATTATGTTACGCTTTTCTACGAGTGGAAGATTCAAAATTCCTATTAGAAATCCTAGTTTGTTTTCATTTATTACCTAAGTTCCAACAAAGTTTGGTGACCTGTGGGGACAACGAAAAAAAAACCAAACTATTTCAGTAAAGAAGCCTCACTTCTGACCCGGCAATTTCTTATCAACATTAAGTCCAAAATAGAATCGCCGTGTTAATCTATGTGATCCTTACACTTCTAATTTTCGGAATCCTTGAAAATGCTTCTGCCCATGGATAGGAAACAATATGGAAGATTTCCGATTCTCATTTTCTCTCAGTGTCTCTTTCTTTCCTTCTCTTTTTTTCTCTCACACATCCACCCACATTACACTTCTCTCACTCTGGCTTTCACTTTTTGAAGAGAAAAGTGCGCCTTTTTTGAGTCAGAAAGAAACGGAAGATAATTTATGTAATCAACGGCTAGAAATATATCACCAGAGATAAGAGAAAGTAATTTTCAATTTCGTTCTGTTTCTTTCTTTCTTTCTTTCTTTCTTTCTTTCATTCATTCATTCACTCTTTCTTTCTTTCTTTCTGTTCGATTTAATCAAGTCTATTTCTTTCTTTCTTTCTTTCTATCTTTCTTTCTTTCATTCATTCATTCACTCTTTCTTTCTTTCTTTCTTTCTTTCTTTCTTTCTTTCTTTCTGTTCGATTTAATCAAGTCTATTTCTTTCTTTCTTTCTTTCTTTCTTTCATTCATTCTTTCACTATTTCTTTCTTTCTTTCTTTCTGTTCGATTTAATCAATTCTATTTCTTTCTTTCTTTCTTTCTTTCATTTATTCATTCACTCTTTCTTTCTTTCTTTCTTTCTTTCTGTTCGATTTAATCAAGTCTATTTCTTTCTTTCTTTCTTTCTTTCATTCATTCATTCACTCTTTCTTTCTTTCTTTCTTTCTGTTCGATTTAATCAAGTCTATTTCTTTCTTTCTTTCTTTCTTTTTGTTCGATTCAATCAAGTCTATTTCTTTCTTTCTTTCTTTCTTTCTTTCTGTTCGATTTAATCAAGTCTATTTCTTTCTTTCTTTCATTCATTCATTCACTCTTTCTTTCTTTCTTTCTTTCTTTCTGTTCGATTTAATAAAGTCTATTTCTTTCTTTCTTTCTTTCTTTCATTCATTCATTCACTCTTTCTTTCTTTCTTTCTTTCTGTTCGATTTAATCAAGTCTATTTCTTTCTTTCTTTCTTTCTTTCATTCATTCATTCACTCTTTCTTTCTTTCTTTCTTTCTGTTCGATTTAATCAAGTCTATTTCTTTCTTTCTTTCTTTCTTTTTGTTCGATTCAATCAAGTCTATTTCTTTCTTTCTTTCTTTCTTTCTGTTCGATTTAATCAAGTCTATTTCTTTCTTTCTTTCTTTCTTTCATTCATTCACTCTTTCTTTCTTTCTTTCTTTCTTTCTGTTCGATTTAATAAAGTCTATTTCTTTCTTTCTTTCTTTCTTTCTTTCTTTCATTCATTCATTCCTCTTTCTTTCTTTCTTTCTTTCTGTTCGATTTAATCAAGTCTATTTCTTTCTTTCTTTTCTTTCTTTTTTGTTCGATTCAATCAAGTCTATTTCTTTCTTTTCTTTCTTTCTTTCTGTTCGATTTAATCAAGTCTATTTCTTTCTTTCTTTCTTTCTTTCATTCATTCATTCACTCTTTCTTTCTTTCTTTCTTTCTTTCTGTTCGATTTAATAAAGTCTATTTCTTTCTTTCTTTCTTTCTTTCTTTCATTCATTCATTCACTCTTTCTTTCTTTCTTTCTTTCTGTTCGATTTAATCAAGTCTATTTCTTTCTTTCTTTCTTTCATTCATTCATTCACTCTTTCTTTCTTTCTTTCTTTCTTTCTGTTCGATTTAATAAAGTCTATTTCTTTCTTTCTTTCTTTCTTTCTTTCATTCATTCATTCACTCTTTCTTTCTTTCTTTCTTTCTGTTCGATTTAATCAAGTCTATTTCTTTCTTTCTTTCTTTCTTTCATTCATTCATTCACTCTTTCTTTCTTTCTTTCTTTCTGTTCGATTTAATCAAGTCTATTTCTTTCTTTCTTTCTTTCTTTTTGTTCGATTCAATCAAGTCTATTTCTTTCTTTCTTTCTTTCTTTCTGTTCGATTTAATCAAGTCTATTTCTTTCTTTCTTTCTTTCTTTCATTCATTCATTCACTCTTTCTTTCTTTCTTTCTTTCTTTCTGTTCGATTTAATCAAGTCTATTTCTTTCTTTCTTTCTTTCTTTCTTTCATTCATTCATTCACTCTTTCTTTCTTTCTTTCTTTCTGTTCGATTTAATCAAGTCTATTTCTTTCTTTCTTTCTTTCATTCATTCATTCACTCTTTCTTTCTTTCTTTCTGTTCGATTTAATAAAGTCTATTTCTTTCTTTCTTTCTTTCTTTCTTTCATTCATTCATTCACTCTTTCTTTCTTTCTTTCTTTCTGTTCGATTTAATCAAGTCTATTTCTTTCTTTCTTTCTTTCTTTCATTCATTCATTCACTCTTTCTTTCTTTCTTTCTTTCTTTCTGTTCGATTTAATCAAGTCTATTTCTTTCTTTCTTTCTTTCTTTCTTTCATTCATTCATTCACTCTTTCTTTCTTTCTTTCTTTCTTTCTGTTCGATTTAATCAAATCTATTTCTTTCTTTCTTTCTTTCTTTCATTTATTCATTCACTCTTTCTTTCTTTCTTTCTTTCTTTCTGTTCGATTTAATAAAGTCTATTTCTTTCTTTCTTTCTTTCTTTTTGTTCGATTCAATCAAGTCTATTTCTTTCTTTCTTTCTTTCTTTCTGTTCGATTTAATCAAGTCTATTTCTTTCTTTCTTTCTTTCTTTTTGTTCGATTCAATCAAGTCTATTTCTTTCTTTCTTTCTTTCTTTACGTCATTTGTTTCTTTCTTTCTTGCATTCTTCCTTTTTATCTCTCTCTTTATTTCTTGCGTTCTTTCTTTCTTTCTTCCTTTTTTGCTCTTTTCCTTTCTTTCTTTCTTTCTTTATTGCTTTTTTTCTTTCTTTGCTTCCTTTCTTGCTTGCTTTTTTGCTTTCTTTCTTGCTTTCTTTCCTTGTTCCTATTTTCTTTCTTGCTTTCTTTCTTTCTTGCTTTCTTTCTTTCTTTCTTGCTTTCTTTCTTTCTTTCTTGCTTTCTTTATTTCTATCCTTCTTGCATTTCTTGCTTTCTTTCTTTCTTAATTAATCGCTTTCTTTTTTTTCTTACATTATTTCTTTCTTTCTTTTTCTTTCTTTCTTTTTTGCTTTTATTCAGTCCTTCTTTCTTTCTTTCTTTCTTTCTTTCTTTCTTTCTTCCTATCTTTTTCTTTCTTTCTTTCTTAATTGCTTTCTTTCTTTTATGCTTTCTTTCCTTTCTTCTTTCTTTCTTTTTTGCTTTCTTTCTTTCTTTTACTTTTTTCTTTCTTTTTCTTTTTTCTTTGTTTTTTCTTTCTTTCTTTCCTTCTTTCTTTTCTGCTTTTATTCATTCATTCATTCCTTCTTTCTTTCTTTCTTTCTTTCTTTCTTCCCCTGTTCTATTATCATCCTCTATCATTTTATTTTATACTTTTTATTTATTTATTTTTTTTTTTGTTGACATTGTTCTGTTAAAACTTTCCTGGTTTCTACCTTCTTCTCCGTGCAAGCAATTTTTCCAAAAGGAAACCACTTCCGTCTTCTTCCAAAAACTTCTCCTACTGTTATTTACTTCGATATATTATTTCCGATAAGATCGATTCTGAGAAACGTTACCATTAATTTTATTATCAACATCGCGTATTTGTGCTGTCATTACAATTAGCAACACCGCCATCTTTATTACAAAGTATTTCCGGGGTCGTTTTTTTTTTATCTTACGAAGAGAATAACAAATTCTTCGGAGAATTTGACAAAGACAGAGATATTTGTTGTTGTTTTAATTTTTATTTTATCCACTTATGTAGAATTAGTGACAAATGAAAGCGATAGCCGAAAAGATTAAAACGTTAATTACTGAATTTGGTGATATAATATCTGTTCAGTTTCGTAGCCGAAACGTAAACACGACCACGTTTTCCTTATAAAGATTTCTCGGGTGCGCAGGCCCATAAACACAATAGAATAATAAAATAACAAACGGGGCCTCTATTTTAAATACGACGATGCATTATGATAATGTCATTGCATTCTTTCTTGCTTTCTCTCTCTCTTTCTTTCTTGTTTGTTTTTTATGCTCTCTTCCTTTCTTTCTATTTTCTTTCTTGTTTTTTTTCTTTTTGCTTTCTTTCTTTCTATCTATCATTCTTTCTTTCTTTCATTTTTCTTTCTTGATTTTTCGATCTATCTCTCTTTCTTTATTTTCGTGCTTGCTTTTTTCGCTTCCTTCCTTCCGTTCTTTCTGTTTCCTTTCTTGCTTCTTTTTTTTTCTTTCTCTCTTGCTTGCTTTCTTTCTTTCTTACATTTTTGCTTTCTTTCTTTCTTGCTTTTTTTCATTCTTGGATCGTTTCGTTTCGTTTCTTTCTCTTTCTTGCTTGTTTCTTTCTTTCTTTTCATCATAATAACGTTTGAAGTAATGAAAATATCAGATTAAAAATAAATCCTTTAATTCTTTAGAAATTGCTTTGTTTAAGTTTCGGATACGAAACTAAGATGTGGGCTTTGGAGAAAATCTGACCAAGAAGACGGAAATATAGGCTTACTGAGCATGCCCAATTCTAATCTGTCAAAGGTGGATAAATAGTGTTTAACTTTTTTCTTATAAATTCTTAAGAACAAAAATATGAATAAATTCACTTTCATTATATTTTTTGGGTTTTATTACAATTCTAATCATCGCTTTTCAAACCAATAAACATTATTGAGAAGTAGTTAACGTAAAAGCGGTGTAATGGGAATAAACGTCCTTTTGACACTACGTTTTGTCAATTCTTTTTAAGGCAAATATTATGAGCTGTGATTCTTTTGCCTGCTTATATGTTTTAGAGAAATCTTTTCTTTTTAATTTTAATAGACTCATTATAGAAATAATTAATTTAACCTAATGTACACAGTAACGTTGTGTAATATCAAAATTATAATAAAATCCCGGTATTAATTAAACAATTCTAAAATAAAGCATGTATTAAGAATGCGTTTATAAAAAATCCAGCATTAATTATAACGATTTCATAAGCTTATTATTTTTCCACGGCTGATGCTAACCTCCAAGAGAGTAACTTCTTAGACTAAAGTTATCCGCTAACATGAAGTGGAAAGACTATATTGAATCAATTGCTAAGTTTGCAGGTAAGAAATTTTGTTCACTGTGTCGCGAGAGAGAATTTTTCTCGACGGAATCTATCTTACATACAGTGTAACCCGGATATAAGAGACCCGGATATAAGAGAAACCCGGATATAAGAGAATTTTATCTGGTCCCAAATTAGAGCCTGTGTTAATGTATATAAAATAGACCAAACCCGGATATAAGAGAAACCAGGATATCCCGACAACTCTCTTATATCCGGGTTACGATATTGAGTCTCCCCTCCCCACCACCACCACAACCACCACTGGGGCAACATGTGACACAAGGTCGGTTGTTTATTGTGGGTTTTCCGAGCCCGTGGGCTCGGCCCAAAAATATGCCCGTTTGAACACGTATAAACAGGTTCAGGGCCGGTTTTACCTCCCCGAAGGAGACTCCGCCCTTCGGCGTAGCCTCCTTCGGGTTCCTCTCCGTCCGGAGACAGAGAGTTGAACCGATCAGTCGCTCAGAAAGTGAACTACTGACTCACTTATATCCGGGTTACACTGTATATAAGTCTACCATTCATCCTCGCTTTGAATATAGATGCCACATCTGGTATAATGTTCTTGCTACATATTTAGAGAATCTTGAAAAAATTCTAAAAAAGAATCTGCAATATTATTGGTCCTGATCTGGCATCTTGTCTTCAGTCATTTTCCTACTGCCGTAAAGTTGCTTCCCTCTGCATTATTATTTTTTTTTATAAATACTTCCATGGTAATTGTTCTGATGAATTTTCCTCCATGATAGCTAAACTTTAAGAATTTAAGCGCAGTACTAGACGGGGGGGGGTAATTGTCTCATCATTTTACAGTTTATATAGCTAGATGCAAACCGCGAGTCCTATGCTAAAGTTTTCTTCAATCGCACTTCTTGCTTGTGGAAATCTCTTTCAGCTTCTTACATCCCAGTCAACTTCTTTCTTCTAAAATGTAAATGCAATGTCAATCGTTATCTTCTGTCTTCTTAAATTTTGTTCTTTTATTGCCCTCTCTCCTTAATAGTATATTTTCTCATACTCTGCAATACTGAGTAATCCTTTGCGTCTTAGTGGCTTTATTGCCCTGCTTGAGGTGAAATTATCTAAAAAGAAAGCTGTAGCCCAAGACCGAAATTATAGAGCATCCAGTTAGCGTCGAGAGCACTACTCAGTCGTAATTGATCTAGAAAGACAAACTTGTTAAACATAATATGACACCACGTCGAAGTGACCACATGTCATTAATTATAGCTGTCAGCCTATAACACATTAATTATAGGCGTCAGCCTATAACACATTAATTATAGGCGTCAGCCTATAACACATTAATGACCATCATCCCCAGAAAAAAGAAAGAAAGAAAGCAAGAAAGAAAGAATGTAAAGCATTATTATTTACACTGGAATTATTGTTCTTGTATCTGTCATATCCTTTCGGGCGCGGCTAATCATGGTTCTCCACTCTTTCCTGTTCTCTTTATGCTTTAAGTATCTTTCACTATTTTTTTTTATCCTTCTCCTGTCATACATTCACACAAAGTTAATTTAGTTACTCTCTTTTTTCCTTGCTTATCTTCCTACATAATTTGCTGTGAGTGTTATGTTCTTCAAATCTTCTTTCCTCATAACTTGTACTAAAATTTTCGACTTCATTTCTGATTGTAAACGTTAATAATGTCAATACACAACGCAAAAATAAAGAAAACAGAATTCCTTATTCAAATTAATTTTGAAAAAATGTGAACAATAAGATATAGATATATCGGGTTTATATTTCTTTTTTATTCATTGATTGATTTATTCATTTTCTACAGCTTTTCAACACATTACAGGTTATTTAAAGCCAGAAAAAAAACTTATTTTTTATATTGTAAGAGTTTTGTTGGGAGATAATGATTTAGTGATAAAGATCTTACTAATTAGCCCATAGCTGGGGGAGAAGAGGTGGATTCATGTCTTTTCCAAGGGTATTTGCGCGTAACAATTCCGAGACGTTATCTACCCGAATAACCAAGCTTACAACACCTGATATTCTCAAGCGGTCACCCATCGAAGTACTGACCAGGCTTGACGTTACTTAACATCGGTGTTAGTAGAAGAATCTTTGTTTCAAAGTGATCTGGACTTAAGTCTCACTCAAAATAAGACCCTCAAGATAGAAGGCTAATGAAGATTTTCTACGGGCATAAGAGAACATGAAGGATAATGATTGACTCTAGATTAACCCTGTTTTTATAAGTTAGTTCTGAAGTGATTTTTTGTATATATGAGTTATTGATTCTAAGAATTTAAGAAGATGATTTATAAATTCTTTTCCCATAGTGAGCATCGATAAAAGACACCAGTTTATTGTACAGTTTAATTTACTTAGATTTTATCAAATACCAAAATAAGTCATTAGTAATTTACTTTAACAATTTTTGTAAAAATCGAGTTCACACTATACAAGGTAGTAAAGCCCCTAAGACACAAGAAGTTACTGGGTGTGAAAGAATTAGAAAAGATAAACGTTATTAAGGAGCGCGAAGAAAAGAAGAGTAATCAGGAAGACAGTAAATAATGATTGATACTGAATTTAAATTTTTGAAGATCAAAGTTAGCTGCAAAGCATGGAGCCGGGAGAATGATTCAAAGGGGAGATATACGAGAGAAGAAACTGTTAGCATAGAACTTACGGCTACATATAGCCAATTCAACTGTAAAATGATGAGACCTTGCTGCCAATTTAATACTGAGATTAAAGTAGAGGTAGCACTTCAAAGAGTTCATCCAAAACACCTACCATGATAATATTTATAGACAAGGCACAGAGAAACAACTTTACGGCTGTGTTGAAGTGACTGAAGCCGAGATGCCAGGTCAGGACCAATAATATTGCATATTCTTCTTTGTATCTTATCAAGAATCTCTAAATATATAGCAGGCGACCCAGACTATATGTGGCAGTAATATTCGAAGCATAGACAAATGGTAGACTTATAGATATGTAAGATAGATTTTCTCGGGAAATATTTTCTCGCATGACACAGTGAAGCAACTTTCTTAGCAGCAGACCTAGCAACGTATACAATATAGTTTTTCCACTTCATGCCAGCTGAGAAGGCGTAACGAGTCATTCTCCTGGGGGTTAGCATCAGCCATGCTGATGGAAGACATAAAAGGTGTCTCAGATTATTAATAGTGAGCAGTTTTGTTTTGGAGGCGTTAAATTAAACAAGCCATTCTTTGCCCCAGTTAACAACAGACAGTTGGTCATTTTTCAGAGCTGCTGTCACTTTGATCTTATCGAACTGATCTGACTAACTATCAAGAGAGGAATAAATCGTTGTGTCATCAGCATGGATAAAAAGTTGAGAACTGATATTAAAATATGCATATATGAAAATTTCTTGCTCCCAATAATGAAATCTCCTGACGAGTGGGGTGAACAAGTGCAAAAATTGTTCGGATGCTGAACATCGGAGTTAAAGTTCTGAATATAATATCAATCAGCTAAGTAACAAATTTCATATTAGTATTAATCCTTTATAGAAACACTGACAGCTTTAACGCCGTGAAATGTTTTCGCTCCTATCCATTTTCCAAAATCTGACCAAATCAACCAGCATCGGAATTTTTAAAATACATTCCTGTGAACTTTTCATCACCCAGCTCGTATTTTCATTTTTTTTTTTGCTTTATAGTGTATATTTTCGTCTCATAATGATACATATATATATATATATATATATATATATATATATATATATATATATCCTATATAATACAGTGTCACAAAGTGAGTACACCCTCACATTTCTTCAAATATTTAAGTATATCTCTTCATGGGACAACACTGACAAAATGACACTTTGACACAATGAAAAGTAGCCTGTCTGCAGCATATATAACTTAATTTAATATATAGAGTTAATTTATTTTCCCCTCAAAATAACTCAAAATATAGCCATTAAAAGCTAAATCCCTGGCAGCAAAAGTGAGTACACCCCTTAGGAAAAAGTTGTCAATATTAACATACAACATGTCAACTGTCAATATTTTGTGTGGCCTGTCATTATCCAAAACTGCCTTTACTCTCCTGGGCATGAGTTTGCAGAGCTTCATGAGTAGTCACTGGAATGCTCTTCCACTCCTCAATGACGACATCGCGGAGCTAGCGGATATTTGAGACTCTGCGCATCTCCACCTTCTGCTTGAGGATGGCCCTAAGATGTTCTATTGGGTTCAAGTCTGGAGACATGCTCGGCCAGTCCATCACCTTTACCCTCAGCCTCTTCAGTAAATCAGTGGTTGTCTTGGATGTGTGTTTGGGGTCATTGTCATGCTGGAACACTGCTCTGCGACCCAGTTTCTGGAGGGAGGGGATCATGCTCTGCTGCAGTATTTCACAGTACATGTTGGAGTTCATGTTTCCCTCAATGAAATGTAACTCTCCAATACCTGCAGCACTCATGCAGCCCCAGACCATGACATTCCTACCACCATGCTTGACTGTAGGCATGACACACTTATCTTTGTACTCCTCACCTGGTCGCCGCCACACATGCCATCAGAACCAAACAAATTAAATTCCGTCTCATCAGACCATAGGACATGGTTCCAGTAATCTATGGGTTTTGTTGACATGTCTTCAGCAAACTGTTTACGGGATTTCTTGTGTATTGCCTTCAGAAGAGGCTTCCTCCTAGGGTGACAGCCATGCACACCAATTTGATGTAGTGTGCGGCGTATGGTCTGAACACTAACAGGCTGAATCCCAATCTCGTTAATCTCTGCAGCAATGCTACCAGCACTCCTACGCCGATCTTTCAAAGAAAGCATTTGGATGTGACGCTCAGCACGTGCGCTCAGCTTCTTTGGACGACCTACCCGAGGCCTGTTCTGAGTGGACCCTGCTCTTTTAAAAATGCTGGATGATCTTAGCCACTGTGCTGCAGCTCAGTTTCAGGGTGTTGGCAATCTTCTTGTAGCCTTGGCCATCTTTATGTAGTGCAACAATACGTTTTTAAGATCCTCAGAGTTCTTTGCCATGTGGTGCCATGTTGGAAGTTTCAGTGACCGGTAAGAGAGAGTGTTAGAGCTGCACTACAAATTTGAATACACCTGCTCCCCATGAACACATGGGCATGGTTACACTAATGAGTCACATGACATTTTGGGGGAAAATGAAAAGCAGTACTCAATTTAGACATTTAGGGGTGTAGTTTCTTGGGGGGGTACTAACTTTTTGCTGCCAGGGATTTAGCTTTTAAATGGCTATATTTTGAGGGAAAAAAATTAACTCCGTTATATATGCTGTAGACAGACTACTTTTCATTGTGTCAAAAGGTAATTTTTCAGTGCTGTCCCATGAAGAGATATACTAAATATTTGAAGAAATGTGAGGGGTGTACTCACTTTTGTGGTACACTGTATATATGTATATATTCATATATATATATATATATATATATATATATATATATATATATATATATATATATTCACCATTTGTGCGCATGCGTGCTGCAAATGACTATTCTTCCTACCAGGCAAATTATTCTCCGAAACGTTTTGTCGTCTGCGCGTTCCAATATTTAGCTAAGCTACTTGATAATTACGGCTAGAAATTTGCCTGAAAGTTTTCAGGCGGAAGAATAACAAATCTGCCTTAATAATTCCATAGCCATTGCCTCCCCGCCAGCGACATGACACACGACTTGGACGTGCGACATCCTCTGAGTATAGGAAATGGGCAAAAGGGGAAATAAATCTCAATGGTATCGGCCAACATGAATTGCATTCGACTCGCGATTGTAGATTTAGAAATGTGAAACAGATGGCGAATTGATAGACAGAGAGATATGAACACACTAAGATAGATAATATAAACAGATTGATATTAATAGATAGATAGATACGAAGAAACTGAGCTAGATAGATAGATAGATAGATAGATAGATAGATAGATAGATAGATAGATAGATAGAAAGAAAGATAGATATGAATAGAGTGAGATTATGTAGATAGAGAGATAAATAGATGAAGAGATTGATATGTACATAGATATGTAGTGACTGAGATGGATAGTTAGATACATTGATAGCTTTAAATAAATACATATATATATATATATATATATATATATATAGAAAAGAAAAGTGAAAGAGCGGGAAAGATCGATGAACATACAGACAGACAGACAGACAGACAGATAGATATGAATAGACTGAGATTATGTACATAGATAGAGATATAGATAGATATGAACAGAGATTGTGTAGATAGAAAGATAAATAGATATGAATATCGAATCTTATCAAAATATAAATCAGCGTCCCGGACTTTTTAAATACAAAAATATGCATGTTTTGTTGTAAAAAGATTTATGAAATGCATTAGTCATACATAGAAATAAATTCAACCACAATTTTGATCTAAAGAATGCTACACTTATCAAAAGAGAAAGTAACTTACTTAGAAGGAAAATTCTTAAGAGTGCCGCTATTGAATCTTACCTAAATATAAATCTTCGCTCTAGATTCTTTCAAAAACCCCCCTTCCGGAAATAAATACCACTTTCGCAAACCAACATACATGACTAAATGTTAAAATATTGAAAGAAAACGGTTAAATTCAAAAGCTTTTATTATTTAAAAATATAAAACATAAATGAATCCAAGTAATCACAAATTAATCCTAAAATAATATAAATGTCACTTAGAATATTAAAACAAATTCAATAAGAAAACCCACTCTTATATTATTATTATTTATTAGACATTAAATTTCATCCCTTAGCATCCAGCCTTTTTACTCATACTAATTCAATTAGCCTGATGTATAGTTGTGAGCGTTGTTAAGTTTAAAAGTTTGAAAAACTAACTGCATTTTTACTTTTGTTTATGAATATTGTTGCAAAATATAATCCTCAAATTTGCCTTGATAAAGTTTATCAGAGGTCGAAATAGATCAGCTAAGCTTTCCTTTGTCTTATTCACATTGTCTTTTTATAGATATATTCACGTTATATTTGAAACACCTCTCTCACGTCCCAAACGTCTTATGAATTGAGTTGGATCTTTTCTAATTAATCTCTCTACCTATAAGTTGAAATCATGATCCCTCTTCATGTGGTGACCTCCTGATGCAGCTTTCCTCTTTATTGTCCCCTCTTTTTTTAAAAAGAATTATTCGCCGTTCTCTTGATGGTTCTTGAATGGACTTTGAAGATGGAAGCCAGAGTTTGAATGCTGGTACCATTACATATTACCACATCAGCGTATGAATATTGGTATAATTACTGAAGGCCTGAATGATTTTTTTTTCTCTCAGCATTACTTAGTTGGGCAGAGAGTGGTGCTGACACAGAGCGATTTTGACCTCTTCTCTTTCTAGTTGAATATCTCAAAGAGTTTTTCAGTGATTCTTACGGCAAGTGGTATCAAGATGGCTAAACGTCTTATTAGAAAACCTGGGAAAAAGATAACATTTTGTGGGATGCCCAATTATGCTGTTACTCCCGCTATATATATATATATATATATAATAGCATATAATATAATATATAATATTGCTGATTGATTCTATGCGTGATTATTTCTTTGTATATAAATTATATGCTGCCTAATGTTTTTATATATATATATATATATATATATATATATATATATATATATATATATATAAGTGAACATTGACGTCAACATTCAGAGGCGACAGACTTTTTCATGCCGGATGCAGTTCCATAATAATAACAAAACTAGAATTTAGAGAACATTATTTTCATACTGTTAAATGAAAAGTATGTCAAGTACTGTCACGTGTGGAGATATTGTTTTTATTGCTGTGTTGACGGATTCAACCATTTTTTTATTTCTCGATACTATTGTGTACGTTTTCTTGGAAGAGTAGTAATTCTGGTAAGAAAGGTGAAATACGGAAAATTATTATTAAAATATTATTAGTTACTTTGTTTAATAAATTTATTTCGCTTTTGCCATGAAAAAGTCCACATTGGACGAAACGGGTCGGCTACTATTACGGTTTTCCTATTGTCTTTTACATTTATAAATAAATTTAATCTTTAATACTTCAAGATATTTCTACATTCCTTAGTTCGACTAATTTGAACATTCACACCTAAGACCCACTATACCACATACATTGTTGTTAACTACCCTCATTCTCTTCATATTCCGTTGGTGAGATGAACGCCTCTTGCCACGAATCGCTACTTCATGGAAGATTTCATGACTCCTGAGAAGATACATTCTTGATGACAGCAATATTAACCTGTTCAAGCCTAAACGTTATCTTCTGCATATATCGTCATAAAAATGTGCCTCTTACCTTTTAATATGTATATGTGAAGAAATATAGTTTTCACGTGTGTTATATTTATGGGATAAAGTGCTCAATATCAGATATAGTGCGTATGTAAATATAGATATAAAAGTGAACATTGAAGTCAACCCTTTATAAAAATAGTCGAGAAAAATCCAACACTCGTGGCCTGACTATTGCGTCTAGCATGAAACACCATGTGGCCAATGAGTGTTGACTTCAATGTTCACTTCATATATATATATATATATATATATATATGTATCAGAATGTTCGATATGCGTGTCAAATTCTCTAAGCCCACCGTAGGCCGATCCCATCGTGCATAAAAACCATGTCACGTGTTGAATCAAGCCCTGTAAGTGAAATATATATATATATATATATATATATATATATATATATATATATAGAGAGAGAGAGAGATAGAGAGAGAGAGCCACGTAGTGCGTATATATTTGCATGCGAACTTATGGAATATAAGTGCTTGGATTTCTTCTGTCACGCATGCATGAAAGAATATTTATATTACTTTCGAAGAAGCTGCACTATTCATAGAATAAAAGCAAAATGAAAATCTGATGGAAAACCTTACGACAAGAAAAGTGAAGATATTATCCAAGTATCGATCGCTGATTCTGAAAATCCAATCATGTATCAAACTAATATAGAGAAGAGGTCGAATAGCTTTCTTGTCGATAGCTTGATCTTTTTGCAAAGCCGCAAATTTTGTGCGAGAGACAAAAACGTAACTAAAAGAAGAAAAGAACCAAGACAAAATTCATTCAATCAGACTCAAAAGCGAAATTGTAAGTCGGAAGAACCAAATGAAACAAGTTGTAAATATGAAAAAAAAAAAAGACACCTTTCCACTTTGAAAGCAAAGTTGCCCAGCTGAATATAGAGTTGTTTTTCCCGTCTATAGTGTAATAAAATCCTCAGCTTCTGCCGTGCCAATCTGATTGTAGGTTTAAAGCCCGTGTTGTTGTTCGGCGTATTCTTCTTTTATGTGCTATGTCGTTACAAGACGTAGGTGACTATGGCTCTCCATAAGCTCCTATCCCTTGCAGCTCTTAGTAACGTTTGCTCCTTTGCCAAGGCTCCTACCCTTTGTTCTGCCATCCATTCACACACGCTTTTGAAGGAGGGAGTCCACTGCTTTTCCCCGTGCATTTTACTTTCCATATGAGTGTCAAATTCTCCGAGCACGCTTTCCTCTTTATGTGTTCAAGAAATTTCTGTCGTGTCTTACTAATTCTGAATATCTGTCCTTTTTTTTCATTTTCATTAAAACTTCTTAAAACTTGCATGCCGTCCATGGAATTCTCAGCATCCTTCTGTAGAATCAGATTTCTGCTGCTTCCAATTTTCTCTTAATCTTTGACGAGAATATCCAGGATTGATATTAAATAAATCTCTTTCCTTTATTTCTAACGAAATTTGCCCGTTTCCTAAGACTTTGCTTAGCTTTTGGAAGGCATCTTTTATTATTCCAGTTGGCATTTGGATTTCGGTGCTGTATTTTCCATCTTCTGTCCAAACATATAACTCAGTTGAGGCCTTTATGACTTGTTTTGCAATTAAACAATTGGTTGGTTAGACTCGTTACAAATGAGACACAAGAAAGAAGGGAAAATGGTTACAGGAATATCTCCCAGAGAATCTCTTAGCCCATTACATCTTACTCCCTGATCAAACGATTAAAAAAAAAAGTAGATGCTTTTGTTGCCGAGTTGGCTAAAGCGCCATCCAAGTGAGATGGGCTCTCCAGGAATGGTCATGCAACTCTGAATCTCATAGCTACCTTTTATTTTCTGATTTCGCGCTGTCTACTCGCTGTGTTGAGTGTGCGGGTAGAGTAAAGGTTATCGTATTGGGAAAGAGAAATCTGTGGCCCGAGTTCGAAATCTGGTCGAGGTCGTTATGTTCCTTTTCGTAAAAATACACATGGGGGTGGTATGGTTATTTTTTTAAGCCTAGCTTAGATGTGGCAAAATCATGAAGCACCCAGTGAGGATTGAACTCATTATTCAATCGTAATTGTTCTAGCGAGACAAACTTTGCTAACCATTACATCACGTCAAGATGTCCCTTGGGGATGGTACGAGTCCTTATCTTCTCCCACCATCCGTGGATTACTTAGCAGGGTGGACTAGACTATCTTGCATTGAAGTGGCAACCAACCTGGGAAAAGGAAAAGTTAGAATTCAAAAGCAACCTGAAGATGGATGGAATTCTTCAGATTATCTTATCCTGACATACTACTGCTGCTATGTAGTAGTTCTGTGATCCAAACAGGTTACGGAACCCATTATCGGCAATAATAGAATGGAGTAAAGTTCATAATAGAATATTAATAGTTTTGGGATGAAAATTAACATCAAGATGATGTAAAACTGGTAATAAATTAAGAGCATCGTCTGACTCTTGTAGTAGAAAAATAAATACTTATATGATAGGGTAAAAGCTAGTAATATAATAGTTTGGGTCCCCACTCCTCTCTTTGAGGCTTTGGCATCACATTTTTTTCATGCTTGTCTTTGGCACTGGTCTTTTATTCTATGTTAGTAGTTGGTTCTTCCTCTTATTCTATGTCTTTGTCAACCCCATTTCTTTCTGTTTTCCTATGTCTGTCTTTTGCTGCCGTGTCTCACTTCTCTGTCTGTTTTTGGCTTCCCCTCCGTATTTTTGTCTGTCTTTTTGTTCTTCTTTTCTATCTTTGTTCCTCTATGGCTCCTGCCTCTCTACGTCAGACTCTCGTTGGCTCCTCCACACATTTTTATCTTTACCTTCTGCGTGTCTATTTCTCTTTGTCTATTGTTCAACCGTCTCCAACTTTGTCTCTCTTTGGCTAACCCGTTCCTATCTCTGTTTGTCTTTGGCTACGCCGTCTCTATCTCTGCCCCTCTTTGACTCATCCATCTCTATTTCCGTCTTTGTTTGTCCGCACCCAGTTATATTTCTATTTGACCGTGGCTCTCTGTCCGTCTTCGATTTAATACCCTCTATTACTGTCTGTCTTTAGCCTGCCCATCTCTTTGACTCTCCCGCCTCTATCTCTATCTCTCTTTAGCCTATCTATCGCTTAGGTTTCCCCGCCACTATCACTGTGTCTTTAGCCTGTCCATCTCTTTGCCTTGCCCGCCTCTATCTCTGTCTATATTAGCCTGTTCATCTATTTGTCTTCCCAACCTCTATCTCTGTCTGGCTTAAACCTGTCCATCACATTGTTTTCCCTACCTCTACCTCTGTCTGTCCATGTCTTGACCGCCTCTATCTCTGTCTGTATTTAGCCTGCATTCTCTTTTGCTCCACCGCCTCTATGTATATCTGTCATTAGCCTGTCTATCTCTTTGGCTTTCCCGCCTCTATCAATGTCTTTATACTGTCCATCTCTTTGGCCACTCTGCCTCTATCTATGTGTGATTTTACCCTGTCCATGTATTTGCCGCCTCTGCCTCTATCTCTGTCTGTCTTTAACCTATCCATCTCATTGGCTTCCCTGCCTCTATATCTGTCAGTCTTTAGCCTGTCCATCTGTTTGGCTCCCCCGACACTATCTCTATGCGTCCTCAGCCTGTCCATCTCCTTGTCTTCCCGCATCTCTGTCTGTCTTGAGCCTGTCCGTCTCTATGGCTCCACCGCCTCTATCTCTGTCTGTCATTAGCCTATCCATCTCTTTGGCTTCCCACCCTTCCTCGCATTTATCTCAGTATGTCTTTAGCCTGACCATCTTTTGGCACCCCGACTTTAACTCTTTCTGCCTTTAGCCTGTCCATCTTTTTGGTTTCCTTGCCTTTATATCTGTCTTTAGACTGTCCATATCTTTGACCACCCTTATCTATCTCTGGCGGACTTTAGCCTGTCCATCAATTTGGTTCCCCCGCTTCAATCTCTGTCTGTCTTTAGCTTGTCCATCTCTTTGGCTCACCCTCATCAATCTCTATCTCTATTTAGCTTGTCCATCTCTTTGGCTTCAATCTATATCTGTAGCCTGTTCATCTCTTTGACTTCCCCGCCTCTATCTCTGTTTTAGCCTGTCCATCTTTTTGGCACCTCCACCTCAATCTCAGTCTGTATTTTGCCTGTCCATCTCTTTGCCCCCCACCGCCTCGCATTTATCTTTGTCAGTCTTTAGCCTGTCCATCGTTTTGTCTCCCCCTCCACAATCTCTATCTGTCTTTAGCCTGTTCATATCTTTGCACCCCCACCCTCGCCTCTATCTCTGTCTTTAGCCTGTCCATCTCTTTGTCTCCTCCGAATCTATCTATGTCTGTCTTTGACATATCCATATCTTTGGTTTCCCTGCCTCTATATCTGTATGTCTTTATCCTGTACATCTCTTTGGCTCCCCCTCATCTATCTTTACATGTATTTAGCTCGTAGATCTCTTTGGTTTCCCCGCGTCTATCTCTGTCTTAAGGATGTCCATCACTTTATCTTCCCCGCCTCTATCTCTAGCCCAATACATCTCTATGCCTTCCCCGCCTCTATCTCTATCTTTAGCCTGTCCTTCTCTTTGGCCCCTCCGCCTCTATCTCTGTCTGTAATTTTGCGCGACTTTCTTTTTGCCCCCTACGCATTTATCTTTGTCTTTCCTTAGCTTGACCATCGTTTTGGCTCCCCCACCTCTATCTCTACCTATCTTTAGGATGTGCATGTCTTTGTCTTCCACTATCTCTGTCTTTAGCCTATTCATCTCTTTGGCCCCTCCACCTCTATATCTATCTATCCATATCTTTGTCTCCTTCCGCATCTATCTCTGTCCGTCTTTAGCCTCTCCTTCTTTTTGGCTCCCGCAACTCTATCCCTGTCTTTAGCCTGTCCATCTCTTTGCCATCCCCGCTTCCATCTCTCTCTTTAGCTTGTCTTTCTCTTTGGCCCCATTTGCATATATCTTTGTCTGTCTTTAGCCTGTCCATCTCTTTGGCATTCCCGCCTCTATCTCTGTCTGTCATTAGCCCGTCCATCTCTTTGGCTTTCTCGCCTCAAATTGTATCTGTCTTTATCCTGTCCATCTTTTTGGCTGCAGCGCCTCTATCTCTGTCTTTAGCCTGTCCATCTCTTTGCCTTCCCCGCCTCTATCTCTGTCTTTAGCCTGTCCATCTCTTTGCCTTCCCCGCCTCTATCTCTGTCTTTAGCCTGTCCATCTCTTTGCCTCCCCCCTCTATCTCTGTCTTTAGCCTGTCCATCTCTTTGCCTTCCCCCGCTCTATCTGTCTTTAGCCTGTCCATCTCTTTGCCTTCCTGCCTCTATTTCTGTCTTTAGCCTGTCCATCTCTTTGCCTTCCCCGCCTCTATCTCTGTCTTTTAGCTGTCTTCTTTAGCCTGTCTCTCTTTCTCTGCCTCCCTCTCTTTGCCTTCCCCGCTATCTCTGTCTTTAGCCTGTCCATCTCTTTGCCTGTCCATCTCTTTGCCTTCCCCGCCTCTATCTCTGTCTTTAGTCTGTCCATGTCATTGCCTTCCCCACCTCTATCTCTGTCCTCTCTTGCCTTCCCCTCTATCTCTGTCTTTAGCCTGTCCATCTCTTTGCCTTCCCCGCCTCTATCTCTGTCTTTAGCCTGTCCCTCTTTGCCTTCCCCGCCTCTATCTCTGTCTTTAGCCTGTCCATCTCTTTGCCTCCCCAGCCTCTATCTCTGTCTTTAGCCTGTCCCTCTTTGCCTTCCCCCTCCTCTATCTCTGTCTTTAGCCTGTCCATCTCTTTGCCTTCCCCGCCTCTATCTCTGTCTTTAGCCTGTCCATCTCTTTGCCTTCCCCGCCTCTTTTTCTGTCTTTAGCCTGTCTATCTCTTTTTCCCCCTCCGCTCTATCTCTGTCTTTTAGCCTGTCTCTTTTGCCTCCCTTCCTCTATCTCTGTCTTTAGCCTGTCTATCTCTTTGCCTTAACTGTCTCTATCTCTGTCATTAGCCTGTCCATCTCTTTGCCTTCCCCCATTCCTCTATCTCTGTCTTTAGCCTGTCCATCTCTTTGCCTTTCCCCCAAGCCTCTATCTCTGTCTTTAGCCTGTCCATCTCTTTGCCATTCCCTTCCTCTCTGTCTGTCTTTTAGCCTGTCCATCTCTTCGGCCTTCTCGCCTCCTCTATCTCTGTCTTTAGCCTGTCCATCTTTTTGCCTTCCCCACCTCTATCTCTGTCTTTAGCCTGTCCATCTCTTTGCCTTCCCCCCGCCTCTATCTCTGTCTTTAGCCTGTCCATCTCTTTGCCTTCCCCCGCTCTATCTCTGTCTTTTTGCCTCTCTGTCTTTAGCCTGTCCATCTCTTTTTGCCTTCCCGCCTCTCTCTGTCTTTATCCTGTCCATCTCTTTTGGCTCCCCCACCTCTATCTCTGTCTTTAGCCTGTCCATCTCTTTGCCTTCCCCACCTCTATCTCTGTCTTTAGCCTGTCCATCTTGCCTTCCTGGCCTCTATCTCTGTCTTTAGCCTGTCCATCTTTTAGCCTCCTCTCTGATCTCTGTCTTTAGCCTGTCCATCTTTTGCCTTCCCTGCTCTATCTCTGTCTTTAGCCTGTCCATCTCTTTTTGCCTTCCCCCCGTCTATCTCTGTCTTTATGTCCATCTCTTTGCCTTCCCCCGCCTCTATCTCTGTCTTTAGCCTGTCCATCTCTTTTTGCATCCCCCTCCGACTCTATCTCTGTCTTTAGCCTGTCCATCTCTTTGCCTTCCCCGCCTCTATCTCTGTCTTTAGCCTGTCCATCTCTTTGCCTCCCTCCGCCTCTATCTCTGTCTTTAGACTGTCCATCTCTTTGCCTTCCCCGCCTCTATCTCTGTATTAGCCTGTCCATCTCTTTGCCTTCCCCACCTCTATCTCTGTCTTTAGCCTGTCCATCTCTTTGCCTTCCCCACTCTATATCTCTGTCTTTAGCCTGTCCATCTCTTTTGCCTTCCCCGCCTCTATCTCTGTGTCTTTAGCTGTCCATGTCATCTCTTTGTCCTCCCTCCGCCTCTATCTCTGTCTTTAGCCTGTCCATCTCTTTGCCATCCCCGCCTCTATCTCTGTCTTTTAGCCTGTCCATCTCTTTTGCCTTCCCCGCCTCTATCTCTGTCTTTAGCCTGTCCATCTCTTTGCCTTCCCCCCAGCCTCTATTGTCTTTCCTGTCCATCTCTTTGCCTTCAGCCTCTATCTCTGTCTTTAGCCTGTCCATCTCTTTTTTGCCTTCCCCATACTCTATCTCTGTCTTTAGCCTGTCCATCTTTTTCCCCCCATCTCTGTCTTAGACTGTTCATCTCTTTGCCTCCCTCCGGCCTCTATCTCTGTCTTTAGCCTGTCCATCTCTTTGCCTTCCCCCCTCTATCTCTGTCTTTAGCCTGTCCATCTCATTGCCTTCCCTCTCTCTCTCTGTCTTTTAGCCCATCTTTTTGCCTTTCCCGCCTCTATGTCTGTCTTTAGCCTGTCCATCTTTTGCCTTCCCCGCCTCTATCTCTGTCTTTAGCCTGTCCATCTTTTTGCCTTCCACGCCTCTATCTCTGTCTTTAGCCTGTCCATCTCTTTGCCTTCCCCGCCTCTATCTCTGTCTTTAGCCTCCATCTCTTTGCCTTCCCTCCGCTCTATCTCTGTCTTTAGCCTGTCCATCTTTTGCCTTCCCTGCCTCTATCTCTGTCTTTAGCCCGTCCATCTCTTTGCCTTCCCCGCCTCTATCTCTGTCTTTAGCCTGTCCATCTCTTTGCCTTCAACGCCTCTATCTCTGTCTTTAGCCTGTCCATCTCTTTGCCTTCCACGCCTCTATCTCTGTCTTTAGCCTGTCCATCTTTTGCCTTCCCCTGCCTCTATCTCTGTCTTTTAGCCTGTCCATCTCTTTGCCTCCTCCCTCCTCTGTCTTTGGCTCTATCTCTCTCTTTTTGCCTTCCTGTCCATCTTTGCCTTTTGCCTTTCTATCTCTGTCTTTAGACTGTCCATCTCTTTGCCTCCTCCGCCTCCTCTCTGTCTTTAGCCTGTCCATCTCTTTGCTCTATCTCTGTCTTTAGCCTGTCCATCTCTTTGCCTTCCCCGCCTCCTCTGTCTTTAGTCCTCTCTTTTGCTCCATCTATCATTTTAGCCTCCCTCTTTTCCCTGCCTCTATCTCTGTCTGTTTAGCCTGTCCATCTCTTTTTGCCTTCCCCCACCTCTATCTCTGTCTTTAGCCTGTCCATCTCTTTTTGCCTTCCCCACCCTCTATCTCTGTCTTTAGCCTGTCCATCTCTTTGCCTTCCCCTGCCTCTATCTCTGTCTTTAGGCCTGTCCATCTCCTTCCCCCGCCTCTATCTCTGTCTTTAGCTCCGTCCATCTCTTTTTGCCTCCCTCCCTCTATCTCTGTCTTTAGCCTGTCCATCTCTTTGCCTTCCCCGTCCTCTATCTCTGTCTTTAGCCTGTCCATCTCTTTGCCTGTCCTATCTCTGTCTTTTAACCTGTCCATCTCTTTTGCCTTCCCCTGCCTCTATCTCTGTCTTTAGGCCTGTCCATCTCCATTTGCCTTCCCCTCCTCTGTCTCTGTCTTTTGCCTGTCCCCTTTTGCCTCCCTCCGCCTCTGTCTTTAGCCCGTCCATCTCTTTGCCTTCCCGCCTCTATCTCTGTCTTTAGCCTGTCCATCTCTTTGCCTTCCCCGCCTCTATCTCTGTCTTTAGCCTGTCCATCTCTTTGCCTTCCCCGCCTCTATCTCTGTCTTTAGCCTGTCCATCTCTTTGCCTTCCCCGCCTCTATCTCTGTCTTTAGCCTGTCCATCTCTTTGGCATTCCCCTGCCTATCTCTGTCTTTAGTCTGTCCATCTCTTTGTCCCTCTATCTCTATCTCTGTCTTTAGCCTGTCCATCTCTTTTTGCCTCCTTGGCCTCTCCTTTAATTGTCCATCTATCCTCCATCTTTTTTCTTTAGCTCTATCTCTTTCCTCTATGTCTGTCCATCCGTCTCTCTTTCTCTCTGTCTTTAGCCTGTCCATCTCTTTTATTCCCCTGCCTCTATCTCTGTCTTTAGCCTGTCCATCTCTTTGCCTTCCTGGCTATCTATCTCTGTCTTTAGCTGTCATCTCTTTGGTCTTCCCCCGTTCTCTTTTTAGCCTCCATCTATCCTATCTGTCTTTAGCCTGTCCATCTTTTTTGCTCCATCCCTCTATGTCTGTCTTTAGCCTGTCCATCTTTTTGCCTTCCCTCTATCTCTGTCTTTAGCCTGTCCATCTCTTTTTGCCTTCCCCGCCTCTATCTCTGTCTTTAGCCTGTCCATCTCTTTTGCCCCTCCGCCTCTATCTCTGTCTTTAGCCTGTCCATCTCTTTCTCTATCTCTGTCTTTAGCCATCTCTTTTCCCTTCCCCGCTCTTCTTTAGCCTGTCCTCTCCCATTCCCGCCTCTATCTCTGTCTTTCATTAGCCCTGTCCATCTCTTTTGCCTTTTGCCTCAAATTCTATCTCTCTTTTATCCTGTCCATCTCTTTTGCCTTCCTCGCCTCTATCTCTGTCTTTAGCCTGTCCATCTCTTTGCCTTCCCCTGCCTCTATCTCTGTCTTTAGCCTGTCCATCTCTTTGCCTTCCCCGCCTCTATCTCTGTCTTTAGCCTGTCCATCTCTTTGCCTTCCCCTCTCTGTCTCTATTTCTGTCTTTAGCCTGTCCATCTCTTTGCCTTCCCCCCTTCCTCTATCTCTGTCTTTAGCCTGTCCATCTCTTTGCCTCCCTCCGCCTCTATCTCTGTCTTTAGCCTGTCCATCTCTTTTGCCTCCATCCGCATTCCATCTCTTTTTCCCTCTCCATCTCTTTGTTCCCCTGTCTCTGTCTTTAGCCTGTCCATCTCTTTGCTTCCCTCCCTCTATCTCTGTCTTTAGCCTGTCCATCTCTTTGCCTTCCCCCTCTCTATCTCTGTCTTTAGCCTGTCCATCTTTTGCCTCTTTTCTGTCTTTAGCCTGTCCAATCTTTGCCTTCCCCCCCTCTATCTCTGTCTTTAGCCGTCCATCTCTTTTGCCTTCCCCCGCCTCTATCTCTGTCTTTAGCCTGTCCATCTCTTTTGCCTTCCCCTGCCTCTATCTCTGTCTTTAGCCTGTCCATCTCTTTGCCTTCCCCTCCCTCTATCTCTGTCTTTTAGCCTGTCCATCTCTTTTTGCCTTCCCTGCCTCATCTCTGTCTTTAGCCTGTCCATCTCTTTGCTCCCTATCTCTATCTCTTCTTTAGCCTGTCCATCTCTTTGCCTTCCCCCCTCTCTATCTCTGTCTTTAGCCTGTCCATCTCTTTTGCCTTCCCCTCTATCTCTGTCTTTAGCCTGTCCATCTCTTTTGCTTCCCTCCGCCTCTATCTCTGTCTTTAGCCTGTCCATCTCTTTTGCCTTCCCCATCTTTTATCTCTCTGTCTTTAGCCTGTCCATCTCTTTGCCTTCCCCGCCTCTATCTCTGTCTTTCCATTAGCCTGTCCATCTCTTTTTAGCCTCCATCTCGTTCCCCGCATCTCTGTCTTTAGCCTGTCCATCTCTTTTGCCTTCCGCCTTTATCTCTGTCTTTAGCCTGTCCATCTCTTTTTATTTCCCCTCCTCTCTGTCTGTCCATTTAGCTCTGTCCATCTCTTTTTGACTTTCTCGCCTCTAATTCTATCTGTCTTTATCCTGTCCATCTCTTTGCCTTCCCCCGCCTCTATCTCTGTCTTTAGCCTGTCCATCTCTTTTTTTGGCTCCCCTGCCTCTATCTCTGTCTTTAGCCTGTCCATCTCTTTTTGCCTCCCTCCGCCTCTATCTCTGTCTTTAGCCTGTCCATCTCTTTGCCTTCCCCTCTCTATCTCTGTCTTTAGCCTGTCCATCTCTTTTGCCTTCCCCGCCTCTATCTCTGTCTTTAGCCTGTCCATCTCTTTTTTAACCTCCCCCGCCTCTATCTCTGTCTTTAGCCTGTCCATCTCTTTGCCTTCCGCCTCTATCTCTGTCTTTAGCCTGTCCATCTCTTTGCCTTCCCTCCGCCTCTATCTCTGTCTTTAGCCTGTCCATCTCTTTGCATCCCCGCCTCTATATCTCTGTCTTTAGCCTGTCCATCTTTTGCCTTCCCCTGCCTCTATCTCTGTCTTTAGCCTGTCCATCTATCTTTTTGCCTTTCCATCTGCTCTATCTCTGTCTTTAGCCTGTCCATCTCTTTGCCTTCCCCCTGCCTCTATCTCTGTCTTTTAGCCTGTCCATCTCCTTCCCTGCCTGCTCTGTCCCCTGTCCATCTCTTTTTGCCTTCCCCGCCTCTATCTCTGTCTTTAGCCTGTCCATCTCTTTGCCTCCATCCGCCTCTATCTCTGTCTTTTGGCCTGTCCATCTCTTTGCCTTCCCTGCCTCTATCTCTGTCTTTAGCCTGTCCATCTCTTTTCCCCTCTATCCTGTTCATCTCTGTCTTTAGCCTGTCCATTTTTTGCCTCCATCCCCCTCCACCTATCTCTGTCTTTATCTCTGTCCATATCTCTTTTCCCCCTATCTCTGTCCATCCTGTCCATTTGCCTTCCCTCCTCTATCTCTGTCTTTAGCCTGTCCATCTCTTTTTGCCTTCCCCGCCTCTATCTCTGTCTTTAGCCTGTCCATCTCTTTGCCTCTTCCGCCTCTATCTCTGTCTTTAGCCTGTCCATCTCTTTTGCCTCCCCCACCTCTATCTCTGTCTTTAGCCTGTCCATCTCTTTGCCTTCCCTGCCTCTATCTCTGTCTTTTAGCCTGTCCATCTTTTTTGCCTTCCCTGCCTCTATCTCTGTCTTTAGCCTGTCCATCTCTTTTGCCTTCTCCGCCTCTATCTCTGTATTAGCCTGTCCATCTCTTTTGCCTCCCCCCTCTATCTCTGTCTTTTAGCCTGTCCATCTTTTGCCTTCCCCCACTCTTATCTCTGTCCATCCTGTCCATCTTTGCCTTCCCTGCCTCTATCTCTGTCTTTAGCCTGTCCATCTATTTTTTGCCTTCCCTGTCTATCTCTGTATTTAGCCTGTCCATCTCTTTTGCCTTCCCTGCCTCTATCTCTGTCTTTAGCCTGTCCATCTCTTTTTTGCCTTCCCCCTGTCCTCTATCTCTGTCTTTAGCCTGTCCATCTCTTTGCCTTCCCCCCGCCTCTATCTCTGTCTTTAGCCTGTCCATCTCTTTGCCTTCCCCCCCCTCTATCTCTGTCTTTAGCCTGTCCATCTCTTTGCCTTTAGCCTCTATCTCTGTCTTTAGCCTGTCCATCTTTTGCCTTCCCCGCCTCTATCTCTGTCTTTAGCCTGTCCATCTCTTTGCCTTCCCCCGCCTCTATCTCTGTCTTTAGCCTGTCCATCTCTTTGTTCCATCTCTCTCTGTCTTTAGCCTGTCCATCTCTTTGCCTCCCTCCGCTTGCTTCTCTGTCTTTAGCCTGTCCATCTCTTTGCCTTCCCCTGCCTCTATCTCTGTCTTTAGCCTGTCCATCTCTTTTGCCTTCCTCCGCCTTTATCTCTGTCTTTTAGCTTTCTCCATCTGTTCCTTGCCTCTATCTCTGTCTTTAGCCTGTCCATCTCTTTGCCTTCCCCGCCTCTATCTCTGTCTTTAGCCTGTCCATCTTCTTTTTGCCTTCATCCCTGCCTCTATGTCTGTCTTTAGCTCTGTCCATCTCTTTTGCCTCCCTCCGCCTCTATCTCTGTCTTTAGCCTGTCCATCTCTTTGCCTTCCCCGCCTCTATCTCTGTGTCTTTAGCCTGTCCATCTTTTGCCTTCCCCGCCTCTATCTCTGTCTTTAGCCTGTCCATCTCTTTGCCTTCCCCGCCTCTATCTGTCTTTAGCCTGTCCATCTCTTTTTGCCTCCCCCGCCTCTATCTCTGTCTTTAGCCTGTCCATCTCTTTTGCCTCCCTCCGCCTCTATCTCTGTCTTTAGCCTGTCCATCTCTTTTGCCTTCCCCGCCTCTATCTCTGTCTTTAGCCTGTCCATCTCTTTTGCCTTCCCCTACGCCTCTATCTCTCTGTCTTTAGCCTGTCCATCTCTTTGCCTTCCCCTCCTCTATCTCTGTCTTTAGCCTGTCCATCTCTTTGCCTCCCTCCGCCTCTATCTCTGTCTTTAGCCTGTCCATCTCTTTGCCTCCCTCCGCCTCTATCTCTGTCTTTAGCCTGTCCATCTCTTTGCCTTCCTCTATCTCTGTCTTTTAGCCTGTTCTCTATCTCTGTCTTTAACCTGTCCATCTCTTTGCCTTTCCTATCTGCCTCTATCTCTGTCTTTAGCCTGTCCATCCCTCCCCGTCTCTATCTCTGTCTTTAGCCTGTCCATCTCTTTGCCTTCCTCCGCCTTTTATCTCTGTCTTTAGCCTGTCCATCTCTTTGGCCTTCCCCACCCTCTATCTCTGTCTTTAGCCTCCGCCTCTATCCTTTTGTCCATCCATCTCTTTTTAGCCTTCCATCTCTTTTTCCTCCTGTCTTTATCCTGTCCATCTTTCTCTGTCTCTGTCTTTAGCCTGTCCATCTCTTTGCCTTCCCCTCAAATTCTATCTCTGTCTTTTACTATGTCCATCTCTTTTTCCTTCCCTCTTTGCCCGCATCTATCTCTGTCTTTAGCCTGTCCATCTCTTTTTGCCTTCCCCCTCTATCTCTGTCTTTAGCCTGTCCATCTCTTTGCCTCCCTCCGCCTCTATCTCTGTCTTTGTCCATCTCTGTCCATCTCTTTCTTTAGCCTTCCCTCTTTGCCTTCCCAACCTCTATCTCTGTCTTTAGACTGTCCATCTCTTTGCCTCCCCCGCCTCTATCTCTCTGTCTTTAGCCTCCATCTCTTTTATCCTGCCTTCCCCCGCCTCTATCTCTGTCTTTAGCCTGTCCATCTCTTTGCCTTCCCCGCCTCTATCTCTGTCTCTTTAGCCTGTCCATCTCTTTGCCTTCCCCCCTCTATCTCTGTCTTTAGCCTGTCCATCTCTTTTTGCCTTCCCCGCCTCTATCTCTGTCTTTATCCATCTGCCTTCCCCCATACTCTATCTCTGTCTTTAGCCTGTCCATCTCTTTGCCTTCCCTGCCTCTATCTCTGTCTTTCTCTTTTGCCTTCCATCTCTATCTCTTCTTTAGCCTGTCCATCTCCCTCCCCCTATCTCTGTCTTTAGCCTGTCCATCTCTTTTGCCTTCCCCCTGCCTCTATCTCTGTCTTTAGCCTGTCCATCTCTTTGCCTTCCCCACCTTTATCTCTGTCTTTAGCCTGTCCATCTCTTTGGCATTCCCTGCCTCTCTCTCTCTGTCTTTAGCCTGTCCATCTCTTTGCCTTTTCTCCCCCGCCTCTATCTCTGTCTTTATCCTGTCCATCTTTTGCCTTCCTTGGCACCTCTATCTCTGTCTTTAGCCTGTCCATCTCTTTGCCTTCCCCGCCTCTATCTCTGTCTTTAGCCTGTCCATCTCTTTGCCTCCCCTGCCTCTATCCCTCTTTAGCCTGTCCATCTCTCTTTGCATTCCCTGCCTCTATCTCTGTCTTTAGCCTGTCCATCTCTTTGCCTTCCCCGCCTCTATCTCTGTCTTTAGCCTGTCCATCTCTTTTTGCCTTCCCCGCCTCTATCTCTGTCTTTAGACTGTCCATCTCTTTGCCTCCCCTGTTCCTCCCTCTATCTCTGTCTTTAGCCTGTCCATCACTTTTGCCCCCCTCTTTGTCTTTAGCTGTCCATCTCATTATCCTTCCCTGTCCTATCTCTGTCTTTAGCCTGTCCATCTCTTTGCCTTCCCGCCTCTATCTCTGTCTTTAGCCTGTCCATCTCTTTTGCCTTCCCCTATCTCTCTGTCTTTAGCCTGTCCATCTCTTTGCCTTCCGCCTCTATCTCTGTCTTTTAGGCCTGTCCATCTCTTTGCCTTCCCTGCCTCTATCTCTGTCTTTAGCCTGTCCATCTCTTTGCCTTCCCCGCCTCTATCTCTGTCTTTGGGCCTGTCCATCTCTTTGCCTTCCCTGCCTCTATCTCTGTCTTTAGCCTGTCCATCTCTTTGCCTTTTCCCTGTCCATCTCTTTGCCTGTCTATCTCTGTCTTTAGCCTGTCCATCTCTTTGCCTTTCCCTGCCTCTATCTCTGTCTTTAGCCTGTCCATCTCTTTGCCTTCCCCCCTATATCTCTGTCTTTAGCCTGTCCATCCCCGCCTCTATCTCTGTCTTTAGCCTGTCCATCTCTTTGCCTCTATCCGCCTCTGTCTTTTAGCCTGTCCATCTCTTTGCCTTCCCTGCCTCTATCTCTGTCTTTAGCCTGTCCATCTCTTTGCCTCCCCCCGCCTCTATCCCTTTTCTCTGTCTTTAGCCTGTCCATCTCTTTTTTGCCTTCCCCAGCCTCTATCTCTGTCTTTGTCCATCTCTTTGCCTCCCTCCATCTCTTTTTGCCTTCCCCGCCTCTATCTCTGTCTTTTTAGCCTGTCCATCTCTTTTGCTTCCCCTGCCTCTATCTCTGTCTTTAGCCTGTCCATCTCTTTGCCTTCCCCGCCTCTATCTCTGTCTTTAGCCTGTCCATCTTTTTGCCTCCCGCCTCTATCTCTGTCTTTAGCCTGTCCATCTCTTTGCCTTCCCCTGCCTCTATCTCTGTCTTTAGCCTGTCCATCTCTTTGCCTTCCCCTCCGCCTCTGTCTTTAGCCTGTCCATCTTTTTGCCCTATCCCTGTCCATCTATCTCTGTCTTTAGCCTGTCCATCTCTTTGCCTTGTCCCTCTCCGCCTCTATCTCTGTCTTTAGCCTGTCCATCTCTTTTTTCCCCTGCCTCTATCTCTGTCTTTAGCTCCATCTCTTTGCCTTCCCCCCTGCCTATCTCTGTCTTTTAGCCTGTCCATCTCTTTTGCCTTCCCTGCCATTTATCTCTGTCTTTAGCCTGTCCATCTCTTTTGCATTTCCTCTCTATCTCTGTCTTTAGCCTGTCCATCTCTTTTGCCTTCCCCTTGCCTGTCCATCTCTTTATCTATCTCTGTCTTTAGCCTGTCCATCTTTTTGCCTTCCCCCTACCTCTTATCTCTGTCTTTAGCCTGTCCATCTTTTTGGCTCCCTCCTCTGTCTTTAGGCTGTCCATCTCTGTCTTTTAGCCTGTCCATCTCTTTTGCCTTCCCATCTGCCTTCTATCTCTGTCTTTAGCCTGTCCATCTCCTTTGCCTCTATCTCTGTCTTTAGCCTGTCCATCTCTTTTTGCCTTCCCCTGCCTCTATCTCTGTCTTTAGCCTGTCCATCTTTTTTTCTCGCCTTCCCTTTATCCTGTCCATCTTTTGGCTCTCTGTCTTTAGCCTGTCCATCTCTTTGCCTTCCCGCCTCTATCTCTGTCTTTAGTCCCATCTGCCTTCCATCTATCTCTGTCTTTAGCCTGTCCATCTCTTTGCCCCCGCCTCTATCTCTGTCTTTAGCCTGTCCATCTCTTTGCCTTCCCCCCTCTATCTCTGTCTCTGTCCATTTTTGCCTGTCCATCTCTTTTTAGCTGTCTATCTCTTTCCCTCCGCCTCTATCTCTGTCTTTAGCCTGTCCATCTCTTTTGCCTTCCCCCGCCTCTATCTCTGTCTTTCCATCCTCCCCCGCCTCTATCTCTGTTTTAGCCTTCCATCTTTTTTCCCCTGCCTCTCTATCTCTGTCTTTAGCCTGTCCATCTCTTTTTTGCCTTCCTTTATCTCTGTCCATCTCTTTCCATCTCTTTGCCTTCCCCCCTCTATCTCTGTCTTTAGCCTGTCCATCTTTTTTGCTTGCCTTCACCTGCTCTATCTCTGTCTTTAGCCTGTCCATCTCTTTGCCCCCCGCCTCTGTCTTTAGCCTGTCCATCTCTTTTGCCTTCCCCTGCCTCTATCTCTGTCTTTAGCCTGTCCATCTCTTTGCCTCCCCCCCCTCTGTCTCTGTCTTCTGTCCATTTAGCCTGTCCATCTCTTTTGCCTTCCCACCTCTATCTCTGTCCATCTTAGCCTGTCCATCTCTTTTGCCTTCCCCCGCCTCTATCTCTGTCTTTCCATCTCTTTGCCTGTCCATCTATTTTTTAGCCTGTCCTCCGCCTCTATCTCTGTCTTTTAGCCTGTCCATCTCTTTTTGCCTCCCCCCTGCTCTATCTCTGTCTTTTGTCTTTAGCCTGTCCATCTCCTTTTGCCTTCCCCTTCCTCCATCTATCTCTGTCTTTAGCCTGTCCATCTCTTTTTAGCCTGTCCATCTTTGCCCTCCTGTCCATCTCTTTGCCTCCTCCTTTGCCTCTATCTCTGTCTTTAGCCATGTCCATCTCTTTTGCCTTCCATCTCTTTGCCCCCCCCTCTATCTCTGTCTTTAGCCTCCATCTCTTTGCCTCCCTCCTCTATCTTGTCTTTAGCCTGTCCATCTCTTTGCCTCCCCATCTTTGCCTTCCCCGCCTCTATCTCTGTCTTTAGCCTGTCCATCTCTTTGCCTTCCCCACCTCTATCTCTTTAGCTGTCTGTGTCTTTCCCATTTTGCCTCTGCCTCATCTCTGTCTTTAGCCTGTCCATCTCTTTTGCCTTCCCCCGCCTCTATCTCTGTCTTTAGCCTGTCCATCTCTTTGCCTTCCCCTGCCTCTATCTCTGTCTTTAGCCTGTCCATCTCATTGCCTTCCCCGCCTCTATCTCTGTCTTTAGCCTGTCCATCTTTTTGCCTTCCCTGCCTCTATCTGTCTTTAGCCTGTCCATCTCTTTGCCTTCCCCTGCCTCTATCTCTGTCTTTAGCCTGTCCATCTCTTTGCCTTCCCCCTGCCTCTATCTCTGTCTTTAGCCTGTCCATCTCTTTTGCCTTCCCCGCCTCTATCTCTGTCTTTAGCCTGTCCATCTCTTTTGCTCCCCCTGCCTCTATCTCTGTCTTTAGCCTGTCCATCTCTTTTTGCCTTCCCCTGCCTCTATCTCTGTCTTTAGCCTGTCCATCTCTTTGCCTTCCCCTCCCTCTATCTCTGTCTTTAGCCTGTCCATCTCTTTGCCTTTTCCCCTCTCTATCTCTGTCTTTTAGCCTGTCCATCTCTTAGCCTGTCCTTCCCCGCCTCTATCTCTGTCTTTAGCCTGTCCATCTCTTTGCCTTCCCTGTCTTTAGCCTGTCCATATCTCTGTCTTTAGCCTGTCCATCTCTTTTGCCTTCCCTATCTCTATCTCTGTCTTTAGTCCTGTCCATCTCTTTTTTGCCTTCCCTGCCTCTATCTCTGTCTTTAGCCTGTCCATCTCTTTGCCTTCCTGTCCTGTCCTCTCTCTGTCTTTCTAGCCTGTCCATCTCTTTGCCTTCCCCTGCCTCTATCTCTGTCTTTAGCCTGTCCATCTCTTTTGCCTTCCCTTTTGCCCTCTATCTCTGTCTTTAGCCTGTCCATCTCTTTGCCTTCCCTGCCTCTATCTCTGTCTTTAGCCTGTCCATCTCTTTTGCTTCCCCCTCCTCTATCTCTGTCTTTAGCCTGTCCATCTCTTTTGCCTGTCCATCTCTTTGCCTGCAGCGCCTCTATCTCTGTCTTTAGCCTGTCCATCTCTTTTGCCTTCTGCCTCTATCTCTGTCTTTAGCCTGTCCATCTCTTTGCCTCCCTCCGCCTCTATCTCTGTCTTTAGCCTGTCCATCTCTTTGCCTTCCCCGCCTCTATCTCTGTCTTTAGCCTGTCCATCTCTTTGCCTTCCCCGCCTCTATCTCTGTCTTTAGCCTGTCCATCTCTTTGCCTCCCTCCGCCTCTATCTCTGTCTTTAGCCTGTCCATCTCTTTGCCTTCCCCGCCTCTATCTCTGTCTTTAGCCTGTCCATCTCTTTTTAGCCTTCCCTCTTTGCCTCTATCTCTGTCTTTAGCCTGTCCATCTCTTTTGCCTCCCCCGCCTCTGTCTCTGTCTTTAGCCTGTCCATCTCTTTGCCTTCCCTGCCTCTATCTCTGTCTTTAGCCTGTCCATCTCTTTGCCTTCCCCCGCCTCTATCTCTGTCTTTTTAGCCTGTCCATCTTTTGCCTTCCCCGCCTCTATCTCTGTCTTTAGCCTGTCCATCTCTTTGCCTCCCTCCGCCTCTATCTCTGTCTTTAGCCTGTCCATCTCTTTGCCTTCCCCGCCTCTATCTCTGTCTTTAGCCTGTCCATCTCTTTGCCTTGCCTCTCTCCCCTGTCCATCTATCTCTGTCTTTAGCCTGTCCATCTCTTTGCCTTCCCCCGCCTCTATCTCTGTCTTTTAGCCTGTCCATCTCTTTTTTGCCTTCCCCGCCTCTATCTCTGTCTTTAGCCTGTCCATCTCTTTGCCTTCCCTCTCCGCCTCTATCTCTGTCTTTAGCCCATGTCCATGTCTTTGCCTTCCCTGCCTCTATCTCTGTCTTTAGCCTGTCCATCTCTTTGCCTTCCCCGCCTCTATCTCTGTCTTTAGCCTGTCCATCTCTTTGCCTTCCCCGCCTCTATCTCTGTCTTTAGCCTGTCCATCTCTTTGCCTTCCCCCTCTCTGTCCTATATCTCTGTCTTTAGCCTGTCCATCTCTTTGCCTTCCCTGCCTCTATCTCTGTCTTTAGCCTGTCCATCTCTTTGCCTCCCCCGCCTCTATCTGTCTTTAGCTGTCCATTTTAGCCTGTCCATCTCTTTTTTGCCTCCATCCCCTGCCTCCTATCTCTGTCTTTAGCCTGTCCATCTCTTTGCCTTCCCCGCCTCTATCTCTGTCTTTAGCCTGTCCATCTCTTTGCCTTCCCCGCCTCTATCTCTGTCTTTAGCCTGTCCATCTCTTTGCCTTCCCCGCCTCTATCTCTGTCTTTAGCCTGTCCATCTCTTTGCCTCCTCTGTCCCTGTCCATCTATCTCTGTCTTTAGCCTGTCCATCTCTTTGCCTTCCCCTCCTCTATCTCTGTCTTTAGCCTGTCCATCTCTTTTTTAGCCTTCCCCCTTCTCTATCTCTGTCTTTAGCCTGTCCATCTCTTTGCCTCCCTCCGCCTCTATCTCTGTCTTTAGCCTGTCCATCTCTTTTGCCTTCCCCCTGCCTCTATCTCTGTCTTTAGCCTGTCCATCTCTTTGCCTTCCCCCTGCCTCTATCTCTGTCTTTAGCCTGTCCATCTCTTTTGCCTTCCCCTGCCTCTATCTCTGTCTTTAGCCTGTCCATCTCTTTGCCTTCCTCCCCTCTATCTCTGTCTCTGTCATTTTAGCCTGTCCATCTCTTTGCCTCCTCCGCCTCTTCTCTCTGTCTGTCCATCTCTTTGCCTTCCCCTGCCTCTATCTCTGTCTTTAGCCTGTCCATCTCTTTGCCTTCCCCCTGCCTCTATCTCTGTCTTTAGCCTGTCCATCTCTTTGCCTTCCCCTCTGCTCTTTTGTCTCTGTCTTTAGCCTGTCCATCTTTTTGTCTTTCCCGCCTCTATCTCTGTCTTTTAGCCTGTCCATCTTTTGCCTTCCCCCTCTATCTCTATCTTTAGCTGTCCATCTTTTTTGCCTTCCCCCGCCTCTATCTCTGTCTTTAGCCTGTCCATCTTTTTTGCCCATCCGCCTCTATCTCTGTCTTTAGCCTGTCCATCTCTTTTGCCTCCCCTGCCTCTATCTCTGTCTTTTAGCCTGTCCATCTTTTGCCTTCCCTCCGTTCTATCTCTGTCTTTAGCCTGTCCATCTCTTTGCCTTCCCCTGCCTCTATCTCTGTCTTTAGCCTGTCCATCTCTTTTGCCTTCCCCCGCCTCTATCTCTGTCTTTAGCCTGTCCATCTCTTTGCCTTCCCCCGCCTCTATCTCTGTCTTTAGCCTGTCCATCTCTTTTTCCGCCTTCCCCCATCTATCTCTGTCTTTTGCCTGTCCATCTCTTTTGCCTTCCCTGCCTCTATCTCTGTCTTTAGCCTGTCCATCTCTTTGCCTATCTCTGTCTTTAGCCTGTCCATCTCTTTTGCCTTCCCCTGCCTCTATCTCTGTCTTTAGCCTGTCCATCTCTTTGCCTCCCTCCCGCCTCTATCTCTGTCTTTAGCCTGTCCATCTCTTTCTCTGTCCCATCTTTTGCCTCCCTCCTCTGTCTATCTCTGCCTTCCCCCGCCTCTAGCCTGTCCATCTCTTTGCCTTTAGCCTGTCCATCTCTGTCTTTAGCCTGTCCATCTCTTTGCCTTCCCCGCCTCTATCTCTGTCTTTAGCCTGTCCATCTCTTTTCCCTCCCTCCTTCCCCCATCTCTTTTTTCTCGCCTCTATCTCTGTCTTTATCCTGTCCATCTCTTTGCCTGTCCTCTATCTCTGTCTTTTAGCCTGTCCATCTCTTTGCCTTCCCCCATCTCTATCTCTGTCTTTAGCCTGTCCTGTCCATCTCTTTTGCCTCTCCCCTGCCTCTATCTCTGTCTTTAGCCTGTCCATCTCTTTGCCTTCCCCTCCTCTATCTCTGTCTTTAGCCTGTCCATCTTTTTGCCTTCCCCGCCTCTATCTCTGTCTTTAGCCTGTCCATCTCATTGCCTTCCCCGCCTCTCTGTCTTTAACCTGTCCATCTCTTTGCTTCCCCTGCCTCTATCTCTGTCTTTAGCCTGTCCATCTCTTTGCCTTCCCCGCCTCTATCTCTGTCTTTAGCCTGTCCATCTCTTTGCCTTCCCCTCCTCTCTGTCTCTATCTCTGTCCATTTTTGCCTGTCCATCTCTTTGCCTTTAGCCCCTCTGCCTCTATCTCTGTCTTTAGCCTGTCCATCTCTTTGCCTTCCCCGCCTCTATCTCTGTCTTTAGCCTGTCCATCTCTTTTGCCTTCCCCTCTGCCTCTATCTCTGTCTTTAGCCTGTCCATCTCTTTGCCTCCCTCCGCCTCTATCTCTGTCTTTAGCCTGTCCATCTCTTTGCCTTCCCCGCCTCTATCTCTGTCTTTAGCCTGTCCATCTCTTTGCCTTCCGCCTCTATCTCTGTCTTTAGCCTGTCCATCTCTTTGCCTTCCCCGCCTCTATCTCTGTCTTTTAGCCTGTCCATCTCTTTTGCCTCCCTCTCTGCCTCTATCTCTGTCTTTAGCCTGTCCATCTCTTTGCCTTCCCCATCTCTTTGCCTGTCCATCTCTTTTTGCCTTCCCCCTCTCTGTCTTTAGTCTTTGTCCATCTCTTTGCCTCCCTCCGCCTCTATCTCTGTCTTTAGCCTGTCCATCTCTTTTGCCTTCCCCCGCCTCTATCTCTGTCTTTAGCCTGTCCATCTCTTTTTGTCTTCCCCCTGCCTCTATCTCTGTCTTTAGCCTGTCCATCTCTTTGCCTTCCCTGCCTCTATCTCTGTCTTTAGCCTGTCCATCTCTTTTTCCTCTTCCTGCCTTTAGCTATCTCTGTCTTTAGCCTGTCCATCTCTTTTGCCTTCCTGCTCTCTATCTCTGTCTTTTAGCCTGTCCATCTTTTTTGCCTCCCCCGCCTCTATCTCTGTCTTTAGCCTGTCCATCTCTTTTTGCCTCCCTCCCCTCTATCTCTGTCTCTATCTCTGTCCATCTTTAGCCTGTCCTTTTGCTGTCCATCTCTTTGCCCTCCGCCTCTATCTCTGTCTTTAGCTGTCCATCTCTTTTGCCTTGCCCGCCTCTATCTCTGTCTTTAGCCTGTCCATCTCTTTGCCCCTCCTATCTCTGTCTTTTTGCCTCCATCTCTTTTTGCCTCCCTCCCTTCCCCCGCCTCTATCTCTGTCTTTAGCCTGTCCATCTCTTTGCCTTCCCCCTGCCTCTATCTCTGTCTTTAGCCTGTCCATCTCTTTTGCCTTCCCCCTGCCTCTATCTCTGTCTTTAGCCTGTCCATCTTTTTGCCTCCCTCCGCCTCTATCTCTGTCTTTAGCCTGTCCATCTCTTTGCCTTCCCCGCCTCTATCTCTGTCTTTAGCCTGTCCATCTCTTTGTCTTCCCAGCCTCTATCTCTGTCTTTAGCCTGTCCATCTCTTTGCCTTCCCTGCCTGTCTCTCTCTCTGTCTTTAGCCTGTCCATCTCTTTGCCTCCCTCCGCCTCTAAGTCTGTCTTTATCCTGTCCATCTCTTTTGCTCCCCCGCCTCTATCTTTGTATGTCTTTAGCAACTCCTTCTCTTTGTCTCCCCCGCCTCTATCTCTGTCGGTCTTTGCCTCAACCGTCTGTATCTCTTTGGCTACTCGATCCCTGCCTGACTTTGTCATTTTTATTTTCCAATAGACCATTATTCACCCTACAGATTATACTACTTAATTTGCTACAGTGTTACTGTAAACACGCATTAGGCTTCATAGTGGGTGCATTTTGAAATTTGGGCATTATCTTTAGAAAAGGGGTTTAAATTAGAAAAGTGTATTTACAAAAATGGATAATGACAGTCGAAGAAGATTTCGTTAAGCAAATATGATGTGTTAATGGAAATTCCCTGAGTTTTTAAGTTGTTTTTTTTTAATCATTTCATCCCTAGCAAGGCATTAAAGCCACTAAGACACAAGCGGTCACTGAATGCGAAAAAAATAAGATTAAACTGTTAACCTTTGAGCCCTGATCACCGCTTTACATGTGGTATAGAAACAGTAACGGTTGAACAGTGGTAGAGAAAAATAACGTAATGCCTTGTTACCGGTTGAACGGTGGGTAAACATTATTTTTATATCTAACGTGAAGCATTACATACCAATTATTTGCGAATTTTGACTCAGGGTCTCAGGCAAATAGATTAAAATTGTTCAGGAACACAGGGCTCAAAGGGTTAAGCGAGACCAATAGAAGAGTAATTGAGAAGGAAGCAGATAATGATTGTAATTGCATTTAAATATTTGAAGAACAAAGTTAGCTGGAAAGCAAGAAACCGGAAGAGAATTCCACGTGTGAGAAGTGTGAGAAATTTAGCATAGAATTTACAGTTACATTTAATCAATACAACAGTAAATCGATGAGAGCTTTTTGCCAGTCAAGTAATGCGCTTAAATTCGTAAAGTCTGGCTACCATAGTGTTGTGAGCAAGTAATTGGTTATGGAATAACAAAACAAGAGGTTGCAGATAAATAGTGTATTGAACAACACATACAACAGAAGTGTGTTACATAACTTGGGAATGTTTGTCGGTTGACCAGCGTTCCGTCTATATCACTGCACCCCCGCCCGAGGCTTAATTTCCTACTATTTTATAATAGGTGGAAGAGTCCACAATAGCCTCATTAGAGGGAAGACACCACAACATATAGTGAAGAGTAACATCCGAACAATTTCCATGAAAGTATTTCTAGAAAAATTCTTGGGAAGCTAGATTATGGCAATAGGAAAGTGACTGAAGTCAAGATCAGGATCAATTAATTAGTTAACTCTGCTTTGGATTTTATTAAGAATCTGTCTATATATAGCAGGAATACATGACCATATGTAGCAGCAATATTCAAAGCATTGATGATTAGTAAACTTATAAATATGTAAGATATATTCTGGAGAGAAAAATTGTCTATCACGACATAATGAAGCAAATTGCTTAGCAGCAGATCTGGTAATAATTTCAATCATTTCACCCTAAGCATGGCAGTAAAGCCACTAAGACACAAGCGGTTACTGAGCGTGAAAAAATAGTAAAAAAAAAAAAGTGGAAACGTTATAAAGGAGCGTGAACAATAGAAGAATAATCAAGAAGACAGCAAATAACTTGTCCTGAGTAAGACAATAAACAACATCCAGCAATAAAAGAGTTTGTGAGGATCGTGTAACCAGCTAATAATTGCTGTCTACCTTGACCCGGTGAGATAACATCTGTTAGTGTCCCAACTATGGACTAATAGTGACCCCCAAACACTATAAAAGTACATTTTAATAGTAAAAATATCAGCAATACTTTATTTATATATGTAAAAGAAACGACAATACATATCCAGCAATTATTTAGTTAGTTGTAGGCATAAAATTTTGTTCAAAGTATATTTAGTTGAAGCAATATAATTGTATTTAAATTATTTAGATTTCGGCATTATGCCGCTAAACAAAATCAACCAATCAACAGCAGATAACGATAGACATTGCATTTAAATATTTGCCGAAAAAGGTTGACTGGAAAGCACTGAGCCAAAAGAGAGATCCACAAACGAGAAAATAGACTGTTAGGATAGAAGTGTTCCGTCTAGTCATTTGACCTGTGAATTGATGAGAGCTCATCGCCAGTGTAGTCCTTCGCTTAAATTCATAAAATATATGTACCATAGCGACAAATTCATGTAAGTATTTATATAAAAGGCAATTGGAAGCTACATTACGGCTGCCATTGTGTTTTAAGAACCCCGAATGAATAATACTCGGACAAACCCACAAAACGCGCAAAATTTCTAATCTATCAAGTAGTGTAGCTTCTGAGGTCGGCTGTTAAGATTTAACCATGTCAGTCTATTTACTGCCTTTTGCGTCGAACATTATTCAACACGTTTTATGAAAAATTTATAGAACGCTTAGTTATGATTATGCATTAGTCATTACAATTGTTCCCTTTAAAATGGAGGTTGCTTAGGATTCAACCTAATAAAAAGCCGTCTTCTGATTAACACTTTTTTATATGAGATTAAAACTTTTTCTTTTTAGCCGACTCTCGTTTTTATCTTTCCGTTTCAATTGTTAGAACAAATTCGATTTTCATTCATAAACTTTGATCACGCAACTATATCAAAAATTTTGCAATATTCTTGACGTTTACATTGATTACAAATTCTATTCCGGCTGCGTCAACTACGTCAAGCAAAATAGAAAAAGAATTCTCTAAGGTATCATGTGAGCAATAAAATGTTAAAAAAAAAAAAAAGCGCGTTTCTTGGCTCGTCAATCCGTGAACTGTACAATATGGTATGCTAACTTCTCGTCTGCTTCTGTTCGTGGTAGAAATCTAATATATTTATTGACTGGCGAATATTTCTCGTCAGCAGGGGTGGGGTTGGGAGCTTTGGAGAAAACATCATGTAGGGAATATATTGCTTCTGAGATCCGAAGGAAAAGTGTCTGCAAAGAGAATTTGTCTGAATAAACGAAACAGTAAAATGCGGTTCAGTTGAGAAGCGCAACTATGAACAGAAATTGACTTCAGGCAGAAGACTACATATGATTGTATCGTTTCAGCAGGTTTAAATTATAAAAAATTGAAAACGAATATTTGCACATGTGAAAAGATCACACACACACACACGCGCGCGCGCACACACACACGCGCGCACACACTCACACACACGCACACACATACACACACACACATATATATATTTAACCTGAACAAAATAAACAACGAAATCTCCACAAATATTCATAAATGCCTATAATTAATAACAGAAGCCATTGGTTCATACCAACGTCTTCCCATACTTAATACTTCTCGTTTTCACTCTCGCGTGGTCATATGGGACGTCACGAGCTGCGATGCGATTTTCGCTTCCGCGTCTCGTATACACGAGATTGTCGTTGCTTTGAAATTTTTCATGCAACAAAAACAGACTATCATTATTGTTTCGTCCGAGTATTGTTTGATATATTGAAATGTAATTTTCATCTTTGATAACGGCTTATGTAAGCCGAAAGCTTAGATAGGATTTAAACATGTATCAATATGGTGTTTTCCTTTCGCCCTTCAACGATAATATTATTAAGCTTATCAGACAATACGAAAGGAACTTACTTAAAATAAATAGACAAGACTTGGCTATATTATTTAATGAAACAAGCATCAATGAAAAAATGCTGCCTATATATATATATATATATATATATATATATATATATATATATATATATATATATATACTGAAATCGTTGTATTAGACGGATGAGGGTTCTGCAATTTAGTTCATAGAACCGAACAGCCATACTACCCACACATATGATTTGATTATTGTGGTAAAGTCTTGTGCAGAACCAAACAAACTTTTCGGAAGATTCGAATACAAAGAACTGCTTCATATAGTGTGCCACAAGGCCTACTCAGGTTTTGAATTCAGAGATATTGTTGTTCTAGAATGATTGACAACCAAGTCTAAAGAGTCCAGCCTTCCATACTATTTAACGTATAGCTTGGAAGGGACGTGGGAGAGCGTCTTTCTCTTTATTAAGTCTCTCGAATCTGCAGGCCGGTAGACGATATTTACACACTTTGGGAAACAGTGCGTCTAGTCAAACAAGGTGCAACCATTAAATAAATTTTTGTGTAATAACATACACACACTCATATATATATATATATATATATATATATATATATATATATATATATATATATATATGTGTGTGTGTTTAAAATAGAGGATGTCTTAGCAGTTTTAATACAGTCTTCACTCAATTGTAGCCGACAATAAGTTGATTATTTAACAGTCATTTAACTTGATAAGATTCGACTTGATAACTGAGTCCACCCATATAGTGAAAATACGCGTAAATACCGAAAAATGATGATTTCTACTGGTTTCTTTCTTATTTTTCGTTGATCCTTCAACCAGTTTTCATCAAACTTAACAATTGCTTTATAAATGTATCCTCTTTTACATCCCTGGTATCGCACTAATAAACTGAATTTCAAAAGCTTCAAAATAATTGTGATCTGACGTAGGTCTTTATGTTGCCTGTTTTACCCCTTCATGTCCTCGGCTAACTTCGATTAAATAAATACAGACTACTTCTGTTATATCAGTAACTGCATTAATTCAAAATGTTTTTTAATGAAAGTACTTTAAAGTAATTGAAGAAGATAGACTCTGTTAAACATGATGTTATTTTTGCTCCATTCTAATTGAACGCTTTTTCTGATCGACCAGCTTGGTATGGCCGCTAGTATGTTATATTATATTACTCTTGTCTTTGTTTCTAACGAACATTTCCTGTTCCACAATATTTTGCTTACCATTTGGAAAGCATATTTTTCTATTACAATACGTCTTCGGATTTTGGTGTCGCATTTTTCTTCTGTTAAATCACCGGAAGTCAAATCTTATCTAACACAACGATTTTACCCCATTAACATCATTAGTTTCAACAATATGCAGCATGAAATAAATATCTTTTTTAACAGAGTAAAGAAATGCATCATAATCATCATCAAAACTGTTTCGATTTGAGGTCATGAATTAACATGTTCTCTCATCTTCAGTGGCATTGTATACTGATTCGGCAATATTCTGAAAGCCTTCTCTGTCCTCTGCAAGTTTGCGGAATCGTTGCAGATCTTCCTTCATTGTAAACTTCTCCAAAAGAAAAGTGGGATCATTCTGCCTTGTTCTTTGAATGTCTTGGTTCAGCGTTGTGACTATGGTGGTTTTTGGATGACCTCTGAACCTTTTGAAGTCAGTCTTTTCAAAGTAAAACTCCATGGCTTTACTAGCTGGGCATTCTGGATCAGTTCTGTTTGTTACCATTCCTATGTTTTTGTCTTGAACAGTGAGCTGTATTACAGATATACGATCTGATACTTTATTCCTCCATTTACTGTTGACAACAAACCCGTTTCCATAATGTTTGCATTCTGTCTCTAAACATATTAGCTGGTGTTTGTTTTTGCCGGTGTTACTCTTCAGACAAGGTCTAATTCTTCATTTTCTGAGTATTGTCTTTCTCAGTATGCAACGTCTTAAATAAGTAGTTACTGTGTAGCAGTAATTGTGGCAGCCATTACCTTCTCCGCCAAAGAGAACGCATCCAAACATTTAATTTTGGTTTGGAGTTGTATTTACAAATCGTTAGTTCACTGTCTCCACACTCATGTTTCCTTAGTATATGACTTTATTTAAAATAAATTTCGATTTTTTACTTTTGAATTAAAATGTGGTAGTTATGTTATTTGCGACTTGCATTCGCCTCCATCCGTGCCTATGTATTACTAAAATAGTAATCGCTCTCGTGGATACAGGAAGTGATTCCTAATTTACATGGAATCGCTTGCTGATGAACAACGAATCTTTGATGACCTCTAAACTCTTTGAAGTCATTTTTTTTTCAAAGTAAAACTTCATGGCTTTGTTAGCTGGGCATTCTGGATCCATTTGCAAAATATGTCCAAGAAGTTTCCATCTTGCTTTCAAAATGAACAAAGACAAATGAGATTCTTGAAATCTGCTGCACATGTTCTTGTTGGAGATATTATGAGGGTACTTTTTCCCTATCAGAATTCGCAGTTGTCTTCTATTGAATCTGTCTAGATCTTCCTCTTCTTCCTTTGTAAAGCCCCAAGTTCCACAATTGTAGGTTAAAACTGGCAAGGAGAATATGATCTGTAAATGAACTTATTTCATCAACACATCTGCCGAGGAGTGGTTAAAAAAATATAGCATGAAACTTTGAATACAGATTTAAACAAGATAAATGTACAATTTTATTTTAATATTGATATATTTTTTTACCTTCGACTCAAGTGAGAATTTGTCTGCAAAGGACTGTAATCATCTCGATGCAATAGTGACATTCCACTAATGCGAGCTTCTCTCGCCACTTGCCGGAAGTTGGCATAGTACACTTCCGGAGACACTACATTATAGAGAGTTTCGGATTTTTCAAAATAAAAATAATAACACTAAGAACACCAGTTTTTCATTATCACTTGGCTGCATATGATAAGTACTTTTGCATTTGAGTGTATTAGCTATTTTTAATTCTTCCTCATTTTCAATTGTAATGTACAGGGCATTAGACATATTATATATATATATATATATATATATATATATATATATATATATATATATATATATATATATATATATATATATATATATATATATATATATATATATATATATATATATATATATATATATATATATATATATATATATATATATATATTAGTCTGTATATCGATCTTTTGGTATTAATTTCGAGAATGAGGGGCTGTTGTTTACACTATTTAGTAGTCTATATTTTGGAGATGAAGTATTGTAATTATTTACACTATTAACATTATTCGGACTGTTGTCCTCATCTTCGTTGGCATATTCACGACGTTTCGGCCGTTGTACGCTCCGCCTTTCTTCAGGTGATTTAAATTTTGAACTGAATCATTTATTTCGTTCACGGAGGTATATTGTTCTAGTTACACGTGCCATGCCTCTTCCGGATGTCTCAATATCAGTTATCTCCCTTTAACTTAACTCTTAATTTTTTGTTCACTTCTTCTGTAGCCTCAACTCTGGGTCAAGTTAGTGGATTCAACTAACGCTTTTATCCACAGGGTACAGCTTGAAATTCCAATAACCTGAAGAAGGCCGGAGCATACAACGGCCGAAACGTCTTGAATATAGCAACGAGGATGAGGACAACAGTCTGAACAATGTAAATCGTTTAACTATTTATTTGGTTAATCAAAACGTTTGCTCGGTTTAATAAGTACTTAATAAACGAACGAACGCTTTAGCCAACCCAATAGATTCGGACAATTGTGCTAATGCGTGTTATTATCACAACGTTTCAGCAGTTGTGCCCTCCCACCTTCATCATGTGCGTGTCGATCCGAGTATCTCCTCTAGTTATTATTTACTACTGTCCAGTTATTGCTTGTTCCGTTTCCATGGGGTCCAAGTACAAAGGGCCTGGCACAGAGATTTAAGTTTCAATTTACAACTGATACAAAACTGACGAAGCAAAGATTTAAACCCGCTAGGTTATTGCCCCGTGAAAACGTTGTGATAACAACAGAAAATGAGAATAGTCCTCAGGTAAATAATGTAAACGCATATTAATCTAATAAAAAGAACTGAAACAGTATCGATGTGATGACAACAAAGTTCTGAAAACAACATTAATATGAAACGTGGGCTCCATTTTTCCGAAATTAGATTTAAAACTCATTCGTCCATCGGTTTTACAACTGTATTTCTTCACAGGAAACACACTGCAACATATTCAGGGCTGGATTAGAAACATTTTGTCGCTTTTTTGCTAATGAAAGACGGAACCACCTTCTAAATCGCCCGCACCTGTCTTGAATAGTTTATACAATATATTTTAGGAACATTTACTTAGATTGAAGTAAACTTATTGCAAATTCATTAAATAAACTAGAATAATCTATCTTTTGTTTGTCAATCAGAATATAAAAAAAAAAAATACCGCTGTTTACACTTTATTGCAAACCAAATTAGCAGATATTTCAACCCAACCATAGTAAAGAAAGAACAGATTTTTTATAACAAGCATTATAAAAATAAAACATCCAAAATAAATATGAGTTTGCCATTTTGATATAATTTCAGTTTATGAAACTAGAAATTATAACATCTGCAAAATTAAAATCACTGCTTTTAAACATTCCAAACTAAAATAAAAAAATGTCATCTTTTTGAAAAATAATGACACAAATTAAAACATTCTTTTCCTTGCTTTTTTTTTCTGCAAAGTCAAAGGAATATATAAGACTATTTAGAAGTCTATAAAATCTAGGAAATTAAAATAATTAATTTATAAAAGCTTGAGGAGACTTAGACTGCAGCCTATACTAGTATAAAGGATAATCCAGCCAAAGGCTGTAGCCTATAATAGCCTAAGGGACAATCCGGCCCAAGGCTGCATCCTATACTAGCGTAAAGTTTAATCCGGACCAAGGTAGTAGACTATACTAGCCTAAAGGATAATCTGGATCAAGACGGCAGCCTATATTAGCTTAAAGGATAATCCGGTCTAAGGCAGCAGCCTATACTAGCCGAAAGGTTAATCTGGATCAATGTTGCTGTCTATATTAGCCTAAATGATAATCCGGTCCAAGGCTGCAACCTATACTAGTATAAAGGATAATCCGACCCAAGGCTGCCGCCTATACTAGTATAAAGGATAACCCGGTTAAAGGCTGCACCCTATACTAGTATAAAGGATCATCCGGTCTAAGGCTAAAGGATATAATAGCCTAAAGGATAATCCGGCCCAAAGCTGCAGCCTATACTTGCATAAATGATAATCCGGCCCAAGACTGGAGCCTATAAGAGCCTAAAGGACAATCCGGCCCAAGTGGCGGTTATATTTAGCTATTTCGACAGTAAATGGGTTGGACCTAATTGCCAATCTAGTAGCACGTTTAAATTAATGACGTCGAGGCACCAGGGAACAAACCTCGTCAGAGCAATTGCCATGAAAATATTTCAGAAAAGACAGCGGAAAGCCTCGCCATGTTGGAGAAAATGTGACTGAAATCGAGATGCTAAGTCAGGATCAATTGCATTACACATCCTTCTTTTTCATTATTAAATAGGATATATCAAACTGCTTTTCTTTCGCGTTTGCTATCTTTGCATATGTGTGTTCTTAATAATATAAAAAGCAGGCTTATTTCTTATTGTGACAGTCTAGTTAAATGTATTGAATAAAAAAGGCATTAAATTACTTGTGAAAAGTTATAATTACAAAATTGCGTAAATATGGTCGCCATTTTCTTTTTAGCATTCTTTTGATATTATTAGTCTGATAGAGTAAGCAAAAGCAGCATTTTTTTCTGATAGACGCCAAGAGAGTTGAATTCATAGATAAAATTCTTATATTTCTCATGCTGTAAACAAATAATGTAATTTCAAAATCATTTAAATTCAAACATTACTTTAATGATGATTCACGAAAGCGACTTTGTAAAAAAGATTTCAAATGTTTAACGGATCAAGTGTGGTAAGTTGTCATACTGGCTTTCACTATAACCACTGCTTATTAACCATGAAAAATTACGGATATATTTGAATATCTAGGTCACCTCGACGTAGTGTAATGGTTAACAAGCTTATCTTTCTCGCGCTGTTACGAGTGAGTAGTGATTTCGATCCTCACTGAGTGCTACTTTCGGTCTAAGGTAGACTTAGTAAAACGCTATATTTGAATATCTATGGGATTGCTTATTTAAAACTACTTCACCTGTTCTGCCAAGAAGCCCATTATGCGGCGCTGTTCAGGACTATAAAAATACGGAACCATAAACCCTCTCACACTTTCCGTCTTTTGTAGCAGCGGCAACACGAGCTTTGTACCACCTGGGAAAAATATAATTCGCTACCAACTGAATTTTAAAACATACGCAAATAAAAGCAACGCCTTAAAATATTTCTTCCTCCCTTTTTCAGCTGTCTGTGCACACGCAAATATATTTTCTCTCTTCTTGTACTGTTATATATATATATATATATATATATATATATATATATATATATATATATACCGGAACATACCTATTCTATTGATAATAGACTCTCCCACACATAATAAGTAGTAGTAGTAGTAGCGGTCGCCAGGGAGATCAGAGGAGTTGGTGAGTCAGTCGATGTCGGACCTTAAAGTATCAGCCACCACAACTAGATTGCTGCGTCATTAACTATTATTTCAAGTTCCTAATGTTTTGTACGTCGGACTCTTTTAGGACCGACTTAGTGAAATAAAGCCTCCACTTTGAAAACTACTCTACAACAATATATATATATATATATATATATATATATATATATATATATATATACAAAATTCGTCCGTGGTGAAATTGATTCATTCTAAAAATGTTCAAGATTTCACGCCTCAGTCAAATACAAGTTTATAGACATATTCTCCAGTTGAAACATCGGGCTGAAATTGGTGGGTGTTGGTTCAAAATCCCACGTCTGCTCAAAAAAAAAATTTTATAGGGAAAATTTATTTTTATGACAGATTTACTGTGTGTGGATTATTCCCACCTAGTATGCTAAGGCCCTCGCTAGAAGGCGCGGTTTAAGACTATAAAAATAACTAAATAAATAATTTCTCTCTTTTGCTTCAAAATATAGCAGTCGTAAGACAAGCTTTGTCTCCGCTGGTGGAAATTTCTTTCCACCGGGCGGTCACCTACTAGATTTTAACTTCCATACACATACGCATCTATCGCACTAAACTTATATTTCTTAATAGGAAAGCCTTGCATATTTTTATTCCCTTTTAAGCTACAGTCTACTCACAAATATATTTTCTCACCTATTGTATTTTTATTAATTACTAGCAGCATGGCCCGGCGTTGCCCGTCCTTGATTCAAAAATAGTACGACTCATACAGCAATCGCTATCACTTGACTTAAAATATTTTTGCCCTTCCTTGGCTTTAAAGGAATGCCCTTTGCCGTGCTGATGTTGCTACATGCCTTACTGCAATTTTTTTCTAAGCTCTATACTAAACATTAAATCTGTTACGAAAAAAGAACTAAACAAAATGAACACAAAACGATCAGCTTAAAAAACTACTCATAGCTGGAAAAACCGAATGAAAAAAGAATGTTAACAACAAATACTTTTTCACACCCAAACTTCGGAATCAGAATCAACGTTGAGTTTAAGCAAGCGAATGAGCCATTTGGAGTAAAGTGCCATGCAGATTTAAATTTTTCCCATATGGGACGAATGTAGCTATCGATTTTTTTGCATGCTAGCATGCTAATTAACATTCGTGTCAGTCAGCTGTTGGCTCTCACGCTGGTCAATAGAATCTTCCTGCCTATTCGTGGCAGCCAGCTATAGGCTCTTACTCTGGCCAGTAGAAAATGGCCGCAAACTACATGAAAACTGCTGTAGAAATATGAAAAAATTGATTATTTCCACTATCGATGGGAGTTGGGAAATGCAACGTCGGTCTTGACCTTCCCGCTAACTTGGAACATGTGCATGTAAATTTTGATGCAAATCCGTCGAAAATTGTGACCGTGCATTCATTACACACACACACACACACACACACACACACACACACACACACATATATATATATATATATATATATATATATATATATATATATATATATATATATATATATATATCCGGTTCTCGTTCGATCGGCGAAGTTAAGCAAAGGTCGAGCCTGATCCCTACTTAGATGAGTTTCCCCTTGGGAGTACCAGGTACTTGGATGAGCGGGTGGTGTAATGGATAATGGCTCGGAATTGAAAGTCGCAGAGCCGAGTTCCAATTCCACTTGGGTTCACTTACACGCAAAAAAAGGTATGACTCCATCTCTTCTCGACGCAGCAATAGTAATTCTCTAAGCGAAGCTTATGTGTGACACAAGGCCGAAAGTACGGGGCCTCCAGTGAAGATCTAACTCACTACACAGTCGTAAGTGATCTAGCGAGATAAGCTTGCTAACCACTGCACCACTTCGAAATGCACCTCCACCCAGCTATCCGTCTACATGCGCGTCCTGGGTAAGACGATAAACTACATCCGCGTCCTGGGTAAGACGATAAACTACGTCCGCCTCCTGGGTACGACGATAAACTACGTCCAACAAACAGCGAGGACTCTGATCAGGAGGTTTTGAGGAGCGTCGAACCAACTCTTAATTACTGGTGTCCCCATGTCCACCCTGATCCGGGGTGGCAGCACCTATTAGGGTCCCAACTATGGGCATATAGTTAACACACAAACCTGGATCAAAACTCAAAATTATTACTATCAATAAATATTTGAAAAACAATATTATCAGCTATACATTTTTGAAGGAAAAAAAATAATACCAGCAATAAAAATTATCGCCATTAAATAACCCATTGTGGTTGATAGGCCGTAATACAAAACAAACCAGATCATCCAGCAATGGATTATTTACTAGGACTTCTAGTAGTAAATTTGTATTACCTCCTGAAAATTCTTACTATATAAAAATATTTCCTGGCTCAAAAATAACCTGCTAAAGGTTGATAATCCGTAAAAAACAAATCAATCAAAAAACAAAAAAAAAATGTAAAATTCCTCCAGGTGTTGATATGAATTAATTCTGAAAATGTTGAATTCCATTCCTACAGAAACCTTTTCACATGGATTCCTCTGCAAACGAAAAAATCAGTTTACAATCACTTACATATTAATATCATTTAATATATAAAAACTTTTAAAAATTTTAATTTCTTTTTTATATCTGTTATTTCATCACATTATTTCAATATCTGCTGCGAGCGTCGTTAAACATGAGAGAAAACGAGTAGATAGGTTCATCTATCACCCGGTTCACACTCCTTTCCGCGGAATAGATATTTATCACTTTTTTCCCCGTTTAAGATTGGATTTCTGGTTCCTTCTAATGTCTTTTCATTCTCTTTCACTTCCAGTAACCCACTTGCTTATTAATGGCATAATCGCCTTACTTGGGGATAAAATTACTTTAAAAAAAAAACCCTAAAAAATAGGCAAAAATTATGAAATTAGCGCAGTTACAGGATATTCACTAAGGTTTTTTATCTTTATTTTTTTAAAGTCCAGATCTAAATCTAATTAAAAAGATAATAGTGAAAATTAAAAAAAGAAAATATGATTCTTGAGACCGTTACGTCATCCAAGGAACATTTATTAATCACCATTCGGGCAAGTTGTCATTACTGAAATCAAAAGAGCAAAATAATAAAGCATTCTTTTTCCAGATACATGTTCTGCTATTTAACTTATAGTTGGAACTTCTTTGATAAAGAATATTGCTTACATTTTTTGTAGCCCATGTCTTAAAGAATTAAAAATGTCATAATGAGTTTTAAGAAGGAGCAACTAAATATTAATATTTAAAATCACTGACCTGGCCAGTGAACAGTCCGCATCTAAATCGATTTGAAAATGTACAATGAAAATTTATTCCATGAGACGACACTAACCACAAAATATCTATTAACCACCATTCGGGAAAGTGTGAATCACTTTGATAAAGAATATAGATTAAAATTAGTGAAACCCATTCCTAAATGAATTACGGTTGTCATAAAAAAGTCGAGGAGGGACAACTATTAATTCTTAAAATCAATGACATGACTAGTGAACAGTCCAGACCTAATTAAGTTGTAAATGCATGATGAAAATTTTAAAAATAGTTCATGAGAAGAAATTAGTGACAGCCATGGCTGAAAGAATTAAGTTTGTCATAAAAAGCTCAACAAGGGGCAGCTAAGATTTAATTCTAATTTTTCTTGATGAATTCCATATTTTTTCTCAGTATTAGGTTATTCAATAATATTCCGTCTGCACGGTTTTGAAAAAATGATACTATTAATTTAAGTAATTTAATCTAGTTTTTTTACGGTATATTTTATGAAGGTAGAATCTTCAGCTATTAAATAAAAAAAATTGCGCTTTATCTTTGATTAGATTATTTACTGCTGAATAAAAACCCAAGGTGAAAATACTTTAAATGTGCTGACTCCATAATTTTTGATCGGTATTATCCAGTCACATCAAATTTTTTCATTAATGTCTCCAGTCGTAATGGAGCGTTAGCACTTGTTAAGGTTCTCGCTAACAAAAAAAAAAAAAAAAAAAAAAGAAAACACTATGAAAGTAAAAAAATATTTTTAAATCCCAGCAATACACGTTTATATATATAAAAAAAATTACCAACTTTACATATAGTAAAATTACCGACAAATTGTAAATACCTGAACGAACCTATTCTATTATTAATAGACTGTCCCACACATAATAAGTAGTAATAGTAGTAGTAACAGTGGCCATTTGAGCTCAGTGGTGTTGAGTGAGTCAGTCGATGTCGGATATTGAAGTATCAACCATCACAACTAGATTGCTGCGTCATTAACTCTTATTTCAAGTTCGTAACGTTTTGTACGTCGAACCTAATTTAGGACGACTTAGTGAAATACAAGCCTCCACTGTGAAAACTACTGAACAACACCAGTAATTTATTTTATAGTAAAATTACCAACAATATAATTTATCTGTAGTTGAAGCCATAAAACCGTGTGCAAAATTTTTCAGATTTCGGCATTAAATAACCCATAGGTAAGCCGCAAAATAAAATCAACCAACCAGCCAAAATTCAGTTGTAATAATTGTCCAACGATAGACGAGTCTATTGTTGTGGACAGAGAAAAAAACTTTCAGGAACATTATATACTACATTTTATTTTATTTTTTTCCAAATGATCTCTTCCTTTTCTTGTGCTTACTGTCCATCATTATTTGCTTTAAGGGAAATATGTTGAAAAAAAGGTATATAAAATTGCTTGAAGATGTATTAGAAAACTCCCGAACTAAGCTCTCCAAATTCCAATTAATAGTGTGTAGAAGACTGGGGAGTAAATTTCCTCTTGAGCATCAATGATCTTCAGGAATTACTACGCTGGCCCTTACGCTACGATGAGGCATCTACAAATTGATCTCTCTAAGCATTAATTCAAATGCGGTTTTCATGGATTGTGGGAAAAAAAAGGAAAACCATTTTGCAGTGTCTCTATATCTTTTGATGTGATCATCTTGCTTGGCTTAGCTCATCAAGCTGGTCAAAGTGACATTAGAAAAACAGGGGAAAAAAAGTAAAGAAAAAAGCAGCTTCAAAGCGGCTTGTCAAGTGAAGCTGTTATGGTGAATAGCAGTGGTCAAAGGCCGGCTTAGTTATCATTTTTTCACCCCTGAATCCATTATGAAAGGCATACAATTTTAATCTCTCTCTCTCTCTGTCTGTCTGTCTCTCTCAAACACGCACACACACAGCCAAAGACAGACAGACAGACAGACAGACAGACAAGGACAATTTAAAAAAATGTACGGTAGCTTTAGTTCAGAGTTTAAAAATCCTTTTACAAATATACATACACACAAGCGCACACAGACACAGACACACACAGACACACACACACACACATATATATATATATTATTTATACATTTTTTTATAGATACAAATGTTTAAGTAAATGCTGTGTTTATAATAAACATTATTAACAACTTTTAGCGGCCTGAACGCCGGAGAAATTTCATAGAAATCGAAACTGTATCATATACTGAATCGTCTTATAGCCTGACGTGGTATACCATTTAGCTACAGAGGAAGTCTCTGGTTAGCAAGGTTGTAGTTCGGAAAGAGTTATTTAACCTTACTAACCAGATGCATCCTCTGTAGTTAAATGGTATAGCACGTCAGGCTATATGGCAGTTCAGTGTAGGATACAGTTTCGATTCCTGTCGAGTGACACATATTTTCTCTGAGATTTCTCGGACATTCAGGTCGGCAAATGTTGTTAATACTGTTTATTATAAACAAAGCATTTACTTAAATATTTGTGCCTATAAAAATGATGTATAAACAAAAAAATATATCAAAATAATTGTCGGGCTTAGTTCATTTTTTATATATTAGGGAAATCTTTAAACAAATTGGAAAAATTTTTAAATTGTAATTTATACATAAAAATTTGTTTTCAAGAAATCTTATTAAAGAAAAAATTGCGGTACAGAAGGAGCTACCGTTTAGCCCAGAACGCCTTACGACTTGGCCACAGAGAACAGTCTGTCCATCCCGGCCAAATTTCGTTCTTTCAAGTTTCATTTCTGCTAATAATTTAATACGATAAAATGATTAAAGAAGGAAGTAGAACAAACTTTTACATATTTTATGTTTAGCTATATAACGTTCGTATATAGTATGTATGTATGTATGTATGTATGTATGTATGAAGTAAGAACATTTACAGTTTGGCCATGAGGCACAGGTTCGAATTTCACCATAATCGACGTGTCAGGGAGCGCTTGTTGATAATATCGCCCTGGGGAAGATGCTTCTAGCGGATGGCACCCTTGGAAATTGCCCGAAAACAATATCACCAGTTAACTCAAACAATGGAAGTGAAATTGTATAGACCGAAGACGCCGATGGTTGTGCTCGTGAAGTCACATGTCATTGTGGCCGAAGCTTTGAACGTTCAGCCAGATTATGTGCTTTCTCTGTGTGACTGTAACTAAAATCCGCTGGGACGCTGTGGATTGAGCGTGCGTCTGTAACAGGGATTTGCTAGAAGGAAAATGAAAAAAACTGGAAAGAAAAAGAGGAAAATGAAACGGAAGAAAATGAAAAGAAGGAAAATGAAAATAAAGGGAATGAGAAGAAGGCAAATAAATTGGAGGAAAAGGAGAAGAAGGAAAATAAAAAAGTAAAAATAAAAAGGTGGAAAATGAAAAGGAAAAGGAGGAAAATGAAAAAAAAGGATGAAAATGAAAAGAAAGAAAATGAAAAGAAGAAAAATGAAAAGAAGGAAAATGAAAGGAAGAAAAATGAAAAGAAGGAAAATGAAAAGATGCAAATAAATCAGAGGAAAAGGAAAAGGAGGGAAAGAAAAAGACGGAAAATGAAATAAATGAAAATAAAAAGGAGGAAAATGAAAAGGAGTAAAAGAAAAAGAAGGAAATGAAAAGAAGGAAAATAAAAATAAAAAGGAGGAAAATGAAAAGAACGAAAATGAAAAGAAGGAAAATGAAAAGAACGAAAAAGAAAAGGAAGGAAAGGAAAAGGAGGAAATGGAAAACAAGGAAAAAAATGAAAATAAAATGGAGGGAAATGAAAAAATGAAAATAAAATGGAGGAAAATGAAAAGAAGGAAAATGAAAAGAAGGAAAAGGAAAAGAAAGAAAATGAAAAGGAGCAAAAGAAAAATAAGAAAATAAAAAGAAGGAAAATAAAAAAGAAGGAAAATGAAAAGAATGAAAATGAATAGGAGGAAAAGGATAAGAGAAAAAGGAAAATGTGAAAAAGGAAAAGGGGGAAAAAGAAAGAAAATGAAAGGAAGGAAAATGAAAAGAAGGAATATGAATTGGAAAAAAATGAAAAGGAGGAAAAGAAAAAGAAGGAAAATGAAAAGAAGGAATATGAAAAGGAGAAAAAGGAAAAGGAGGAAAATGAAAATAAAGGAAATGAAAAGAAGGAAAATGAAAAGAAGGCAAATAAATTGGAGGAAAATGAAGAGCAGGGAAAGAAAAAAAGGGAAATGAAAATGAGGAAAAGGAAAAGGAGGAAATGGAAAAGAAAGAAAATAAAAAAAATGAAAATAAAAAGGAGGGAAATGAATGGAAGGAAAATTAATACGAGAAAAAGGAAAAGGAGGAAAATGCAAAATGAAAAGGGAAAGAAAGCAAATGAAAAGGAGGTAAATGAAAATAAGGAAAATGAAAAAATGAAAATAAAAAGGAGGAAAACGAAAAGAAAAAAAATGAAAAGGCGAAAAAGGAAAAGAAAGAAAATGAAAAGAAGGAAAATGAAAGGAAGGAAAATAAAAAGAAACAAAAGGAAAAGAAGGAAAATAAAAAGAAACAAAAGGAAAAGAAGGAAAATGAAAAGAAGGCAAATGAAATGAAGGAAAATGAAATGGAGGAAAAGGAAAAGGAGGAAAAGAAAAAGAAGGAAAATGAAAAGGATCAAAATGAAAAGGAAGAAAAAGAAAAAGGAAAAGAAAGAAAATGAAAATGAAAAAAATGAAAGAAGGAAAATGAAATGAAGGAAAATGAAAGGTAAGAAAACAAAAAGAAAGAAAATAAAAATGAAAAGTAGGTAAAAGAAAAAACAATAAATGGAAGATAGCATAAATGCGAGAGGAAAAGAAAAAATATTGACGAATGACAAGCGGCATGAAAAACATAAGTCGGAAATAAATCGATGTAAAGTGTGGCAAAACAGAGACGGAATAACGACACTGGCAACGAATAAGACGTTTCTGGTGTAGTTGATTCATATCTGCTTCAGTAATTTTTCTCCTTGCATGTCTATAGAGTTTGTATCGAGGAAAACGATTAAGTTTAGTGATAAGAAATAAATAGGAGCAGAAAAAAATGATGGATAAACAGTTTGCGCATGCACACTCCAAACTCTTTGTACGCATGCGCCATTCAAGGACAAACTCACGCCATTGATCGACTCTATTTTTCCATGCAGAACAGCTTGCTTGATCCCGGTTTGCTAATGTGACATTCTTGTTAGGGAGGCAATCATTTATTGTAAATCTAGATTCTCGTCGCTCTCCATTTTATCCATCCGATATCACGCCACCCGCCTTTATTTCTGCGATTGGGAGTCATTTTTATGCACTTTACGCTTCCGTCGTTTTTTCCCACTATGCTTTATGCGCTTCTGCTGAACCTTTTAAACTGGCAGCTTTCTGTTCTACGTGTTTTCAGGCTTCTTCAGGCGTTAGAAATTCAGTCAAGGAATACAAAGCATCCGTCAATGCAAGTAATAACAAAATATTGATCATTATGTCAGGGTCAAATCCTTTAATAATGAATAAGCAAAATTTTTAACTAGTGATTGAAATTTCCTTAGAAACAAAGTACTGAACTGTTATGTAATATTGGTCTTCCTACGAGGTCTATTTAAAACGCATCAGGATATTGCTATGGTAACGGATCTAAAATATGCAGAGTAAAGCCGCTTGGCATAGATTGACCTTAAATTCTCTTCCGTACACACACTGTCATAACGTACTCACTCACTCCCGTTGTTTATAGTAGTGCTTTGAAGAAAAGTGTGTAGAGTGTGGTCACATTTACTAAAGCTAAAATTCAAGTCTTAATAAATGTGGAACATTTTAGATTGATAAACGCTGCCTGTGTCTTCTTAATCCTATCATTCTGTCGGATTCTGATCCATATTTGATTTGTATTTTATCCCAATTCATATATATATATATATATATATATATATATATATATATATATATATATATATATATATATGTCTAAATTATTGATTTCTCTGTATCCTTGGAAACAAATATTATGAATGTATGTGCTTTTAAAACTCGGTAAATTTCAAAATAAGTTATTCCAAAATTCCCTTGAAAATGAAACAGAACTAGTGCTTTTAATTTAATTATAGAATTGAATCTGAAGTTGTTACTTTCTGTTTTTGAAACGTGGAAATTCCACTACATAGGAATTACCATGTTTCAAAAAATAGAAACTAAAAACTTATATATATATATATATATATATATATATATATATATATATATATATATATATATATGAATACAGAATCCTTTAAAATCCATCTCTTTCAATTTATTTCGCGGACTTTTATATCCATCTCTTTAGACCAAGGTCTTGTTTATTTGGATTAATATTCTCCTTGAAAATATCCCTACTAATTATCAACTGATATTACATATATATATATATATATATATATATATATATATATATATATATATATTCTCATCCACAGACAGACTGTTTCTGCTGTATCACAGCATGTGGCACTGGAACAATCTATCCCGGTGGACGAAATCAATTGACCGGTTCGAAATTCTAATCACCTGAAGAGGACTGGAGCGTACAACGGCAGAAACGTTGTGAATATGGCAATGAAGAAGAGGATAACAGTCCGAATAATGTAAATAATGTAAGTAATCAGAAATTAAAGTTTAAAATATCAAAAGGAAGATTAAAGAGGAATTGAAACTGCAAAGAAAACCGTAGCTGATAGTCAGAAAGAGACAGATATAATAAGAAGAGAAGACTTGGAGAATTTAACACACACAAGACAGATCGACGGTAAAAAAGAAAAAGCTTCGAGTAACCGGCTTGATATGTCCTTTACAAATGAATAGAAGAACGAGTACCACAAATATAAAGTTGAGTAATTATTGGTAAGTTCGGAGTCACGTTGGAGTAGTGGATAAGGGCTCGGGTTGAGGAATCGGAGAGCCGAGTTCGAATTCCAGTTGAATCCATTACATTCACTTATGTGCTAATACCCTTGGATAAATAGCAGAACATACCGTGTTCCCTAGCCTTGGATGGCAGCTTGTCTATTGCAGAAAGAAATGACAACCTACTGCGGGAGAAAATTTGCCTCGTCATGCAGGTATCGAAAAAATCTGCCTCGTCAGCCATGATCGCCTTAGCGTGTATCACGCATGACATATAACGGACTGATCCCTAAGGTCATTGTTGAGGGGTCCTCCCCTTTTTACACAAATGGACTCACCCAGTATATACATATACTACTGCTACGTGAAGACCCGAGAGACGAGAGCAACAGAGGGTGAACGAACGTAGCGAGCAAGAGTCACAGTGAGCGAGCGCGTAGACTCAGTAAGAAGTCATACAGTAATACTTCAATACCAAAGACTGTATAGATATTTTGCTACTACCCCGTATTTCTGGAACTACTAACCTGCATTACCAGTTTGTATTATTACGTTAATACATTATTTTCCTATATTCATTCTTGCCATTCATTATTGGTACCGGATTTCAACCCGGAATCCACAACAGTCATCAAATAAAAGGAAGTTTTGGAGATCCATGAATATCTATATCCTGAAGGAACAGAACAAATAGTGAGAGATAGAGAGAAAACGAGAAAATATATATATATATAAAGAGAAAGAGAAATAGATAGAAAGAAAGAAAGAGAGAAAGAGACACACACACACACACACACACACACACACACATATATATATATATATATATATATATATATAGAGAGAGAGAGAGAGAGAGAAAGAGATAGAGAGAGAGGAGGGATAAATAACATATGGAAAACAACATTACAATCCCTCCTCTGGCGAAAAATTAAATGTCACCAGGAAAGAAGCACCTGATAATTAGTGTCCATCAGTGGCTTAATTAAGATTAATTTTCCCTTTGCTTTAAGATGGGAGAATGCCGGGAAGCATTTATTTTTGTTTTTAAATATGGAACACAAGACATAACAGGAATCAGACGTGTGAAAAGAATGTGTCCACAGTTAAACTGTCAACAGGAAACCAAGGATAGAAATTCTAAAATAGTAAGAGACCAAATGCGTCAAAAAAAAACAAAACAAAAAAAACAAAACAAAAAAAACAAAAAAAACCTCAGGGGTGGGGTTCAGAGAGTGACAGTGAAAGAGAATGAGAAGACTAAGAAGTGGGGTGGATTTATAAAAGGACAAAAAGAGGAACAGGGTTCAAGAAAACAAAAGATATTGTACGTTGCACTGAAATTTTTGAAGATTGTCGTTGTCAGGGAAGCAAGAACTAGAAAGGGAGTTCCACAGGTAAGAAGTCCGAAAAAGAAACGGCTAGAGTAGAAGTGGGGATTGCATCAAGCTAGTTCAACAGTAAAAACGGTGAAACCTATTTGCCCATCTAGTAGTAGGTTTAAATTCATGGTGTCGGGGTTCCAGGACAGTTGGCATGATATATTAGTAGAAGAGACAGAGGGAAACCACGTCACGTTGAAGAGAAAGTCGACATGCTTTGTCAGAATCGATTATATTACAGATCCTTCTTTGGATTCTGTCATGAATCGTGAGATGTGCAGTAGGAGCAGCTGACTAGATACTGCAACAGTATGCAATGCACGGGCGAACGATAGAGTTATAAATGTGCAAGGTGCATTATGACGGGAAAAGTTTACAGGCACGACACAGTGAACTAACTTTCCTTGCAGTAGATGCAGCGATTGATTCAATATAGTCGTTTCACTTAATGGAGAAATAAGTGAAAGAAAATAGCTATCTGTTCATATGGACAGTAGGCATTTTCAAAATTAATTATCTAGGAAGATATTCTAAGACGATATTTGATTTTAAATGCTGAACCAGATGTTCTCTGATACTTTTAATTTTACTTAATTTTAATTCTCTGATATTTAATTTTACTTATAATTTGCATAGTTTAAAAATTACCACCCTCTCGAATTTGTGCAATTTTAATGTATAAATTATTCACTTCTTTCTTTCTTTCTTTCTTCGTTCTTTCTTTCTTTTGTCTGATTAGAACGTTTAATTCGGAAAGCTTTATAAGGATCAATGAAGAAAATAAAACTATTTTCCTTCATTGGATGAAAAGTATCTTTCATATATATATATATATATATATATATATATATATATATATATATATATATATATATACCCTTGTGCAAATTAATTGAAACAAAACGAATAATTCCGTTATTATTTACTTTTCTTCGTATTTTTCCAATGAAATCTGACCCAGTGTACATGTTAGTACTTCGTATGTCCATTCCACGAAGTCTTTCCTTGCAGATTGACCGCAGATTCTCGATTGGATTTAAACCAGAAGAGTTTCTGAGACAGTCTATAGTACTTTGATTTGCGCACTGGTAAGGCTTGCCAGTGTGCTTGTGCAGTGCTACAATATTCGTACGCTTCCTTGGAGTAACCTACATCGTTGACAATAACCGTAGGACAACTAATCGACAGTCAAGACAATAGTGTCTGGAGGTGACGAAAATCCGATGCAATCAAGGCTGAAGCACTATTTTTCAAATCCAAACAAATTTTATCATACACCCGCGAAAATAGACTCATATTACTGCACACCACTGCAAATAACCTAATGTAAGGAAAGAATAGAAATCGATTACAGTGGCTCTAAAACTGACCGTATGGTGAAAGAAAGGAAACTAAAGTAGTTGTTTCAATTAATTTGCACAAGGGTGCATATATATATATATATATATATATATATATATATATATATATATATGTTGTTTTGAACAAAGAAAAGAGCTTTTTTCCCTTTAAGGTAAACTTTACGGCCAACACCTTGTTAGAATTGTCATTGGCAACGTAAATAAAATATTG
>CAHIKZ030005183.1:647500-657500 GCA_903632075.3 Acanthosepion pharaonis | reverse complement strand
ACACACGACCGTTGTATGCAGGTGTGTATTCGGAGATATGTAAGCGCTTAATATTTATGTCAGAATTGGGAACTGAGTATGCTGTAGGGTGCGCGATAAGCATGCGCAGTTGTTTTTGTGTTTTTCGGTGCGCATGCGTAAAAGGCAATGCACCGAATAAGACGCACCGCCGGTTCCGTTTGATGTCAGGCCAAACAAACAGAAACGGAATTCGGATCGATAACGAAGGCGCCTAAATGATGTCTTTCATCGTATGTTGAGCGTAAGGTGTCGGTTGGATTTTTGCTTATTTACTTAGTCGGTTCATCCACTGAAAACATTGGTTACTCTAGAATATCGGGCAGAAATGGCGGTGGAAGAGTTGGATGAAGGTGAAAAACACTAGAAGAGGAAAAAACTTTCATGGGTGATATGACAAAGATTGTATTACTTGGCGGTTAATCGAGTAAAGTTGAGAAAATGAAGAAACGAGAAAAGTCCGAAGAGTGTAAAAAGTTGAACGTAATGGGAAATAAGGAGAAAGGAAAAAAAAAAAAAAACAGTGTACGAAGTGGGTGGGTGAGAGTTATAAAGACGAATAAAATACGAAAGAAACAAAATAAACAGCGAATATGAAATAGTCGGAAAGATGCTGGAAGAAACACTGTACAAAGATAAAAAGAAACAAATTAAGATAATTAAGGATGGAAGCAAGAAAAGAGTTTGGCGAAAATGATGACAAAATTAAGAAACACGGGGGCGAGTAAAAGAAGAAATAGAAAAGAATAAGCAAAGAGAAAAAAAATAGAATAAAACATGGGAGGGAAATTAAAATTATTTATATTTTTTACGGCTTATCAACCTTTTCCAAAATATTTACATCTGAATTATATTTTTAGATTGTAAGAATTTGGGGAGAGGAAAATTATTTTCTGATACAAATCTTACTATTTAACCAACATCTGTGAAGAGAAAAATAGCATATTTATATTAAGACATTTTTAGGTTTATACGTTCTTTTTATAAATACAAATATTTAGCTAAATGCTCTGTTTATAATAAACAGTATTAACAACATTTGCCGGCCTGAATGTCCAAGAACTTTTCATAGAAAATATTCGTTCTCCGACAGGAAACGAAACTGTATCCTATACGGAACCGTCATATAGCCTGACGTGCTTTTACCGATTGAGCAACAGGAGATAGTTTCGGTTGGCAAGGCCGATTTTACTGTTTTTAAACTACAAGCTTCCAAGATTCTCTCACGTACATTCATATCTGCTCGATGTGTATCCGAATGGAAACAAATTATTATTATTATGAAATGGACAAAGTCCGACAATTATTTTAAGACATTTTTTATACAAATATATATATATATATATATATATATATATATATATATATATATGTATGTTTTATTATTATTATTATTTAAAATTGTATTCATCGCCGATACCATCTTCCTTAAACTAAAATGAGGACCATTCTCAACCTGTCCGTTTTTTTAATTTAGCAAATATAAATATATTTTAAGTTTTACAATACCTTTTAAAAGGCATTTTTTTTATTTATTTATTAAATAAAATAAATTGCCGTTGTCTTAAAGGGGCTTTAAATATATATTAACACTACATATTTTTATGTATTTTTTTATTTTTATAAAATAAATTGAGATCCAAAATAAATATATTAATTATTTTATGTATTTTTTTATTTTTAGAGATCCAAAATACTATATTAATTATATTTACATTTATACTAGACACTGTATTGTTAAAATTAATATTAAAATTTTAGGGTAATTAACATGAGATAACTGATAACTGACATCCATTAAACATGGCACGTGGAACTAGAACAGTCTACCCCAGTGAGTGAAATAAAGGGTTCAGTTCGACATTCCAACCACCCGAAGAAAGCCGGAGCGTACAACGGCCGAAACGTTGTTATAAATATGGCGACAAAGATGAGGACAATAGTCCGAATAATATAAATAATGTACATAATACCTCGTCTGAGAAATATAGACAGATTATGAACATGTTTCATAGTTCAGCATAAAAATCATGCCGGAAAAGGTTTTCTTGTTACATGTGCGATTTTATGATCCCACTTCCGGAAATGACAGAATCTTTCTCTTTCTCCTTTTTTCCAAGATCGTTCGGACGTATTTTCGGCATCCCTATTCATGAAGTAGAGATTCGGCCATCCCAACTCAGCGCGAGACTGACTTGAGCTTGACCATCTTTATCCATTCCTATCCTTACTTCCTATAAATTATTTCTGAAGCAAAAAGGAAAGCGGACTTACTCAAGAGACATTTAACTTTGTTTCAATCCAATCAATATAAAAGAAATAAACATCTGTAGCAGAAACTCGAAATTTTTTGTATGCTTCTTCCATCTTTGTTTATACATTGAGCACGCAACTCCACTAACAAAAATCGACACAAAATCCACATATGTTAGCAATACGGTATGTTCTGGCCTCTGATGCAAGGTGAGAACACAGCTTTACGCGAATTTATAAAAAAAAAAACCTACAGTGCTGCAATTAAACGTAGATCTGAAATTTTCTCCTGCGTTCTTGGTGTCCTTCAACTGTTTCGCTTTTCGTCTCATTTGCTATAGATTCTGAGAGACTCTAGTCAACGTTGTCAATGAGCTCAAAGTATCGGAAACTTCCTCGAAGATATCACCGATTCTTTAATGATGAAATAACCATTTTAACTGAAAGTTAGCGTAAAGTATAGAAAACCAGGAAATTACTTCGGTAAATAAAAGACGATTCTCTCAAGTAAATTGCTGGAAACGTTTACCTCAAGCAAATTATAGCGACTCTGCAAAATCTCTTAATGCTGTAATCAATTTAATTTCCGTTTAATTTTGATATGTAAAATTATTAGACACTTTTATTTAAGGCTCATTTAACAAACCCTCTTGACACACACACACACACACGCGCACACGCACGCAAGCTCTCTCTTTCTCTCTCTTTATTTAACCGTGAATCTAAAGCATCTAAGAGATCATGGTTCTCCACAGTTTCTTTTTTTTAAATATCTGTATTGCAGTGCTAAGAATGCTTTTGAGAAATATAACGGAATCGTTTGCTTCCCCAGGGATTCAAAGTTGTCCAACTCCGGGTATGCTTATTCTACTCGATTAATACCCATCATCATCATAACTATGATCATCACCTTCTTGTTTTTTAAAAAGTAAGGTCCACCCTGTACAAGGCCCAGGAACCACTCGAGGTAGAGTGTTACATCAGGGGGATATTTATGCGGATAGATGATGAAGATAACGGGTGTCACACAAGGTTTTAGAGAAGATAGAAAAAAAAAACTCTAGACTTGAACAGGTGAAGATTGCATTGATCGGGGAAACAACCTCTTGGGAGTTTAGAGCAGTGTTTCGCGGTTAGAAGCTGTTTGAGTGGAACTTATCACTTACCAATGTAACACTGAGGGAATGAGGGTGGTTTGCTACAATGTGAGTGACATACCGCGTCTTAGCCGTGAAGATTGGACCTGGTGGATCCAAGGAATGCAGATCATCAAAGCACTTTCAATGGAAGTAGAAATAGAGCAGTAAGAGGCTTGCCATATTCAACTTGTGTAAGAGAGGTTGGAGGGTGAAAAATTATTTTTCACCCAAAGGACTCGGAGACACTTTTGGACTCTATAGAGAATGGTAAGTAAGGAGTGAGTAGATCCCGCCCAAATTTGACAACAGTACTCAATTTTAGACCTAATCTGGCTCTTGTAAATGTAAAGGGTAGCATGCGGTTTCAGGTATTGGAACGTTTCAGGGAACCGACCATTTTTCTTGCATTCTATTGCGATAGATCGTATGTATTAGTTGCACGTGAGACCAGGTGTGAGTTTAAGACCCAATAGTCTCTCAAGACACGGTTCCTTCTACTATGTATTGTATCGCTTCGGAACGTGCACGAGCATAATTTCCTCTCCTTTGTCGTCCTTAGTAAAGATTTTTTTCTATCTTCCCTAAAACCTTGTGTGACACCCACCGGTGGTCGCAGCGCCAATATGTGACGTCCTCTCGTCGCGACGCCAATATGTGACACTGCGCTGTCGGCCCGCGGTCAACTCCCATTTGCGGCACGAAGCTGTAAGGTTTCTTCCACCAGCGTTTTGGGGTTGACTGGTTGTCGCTGCCACCAGCCTGTGTCCCGGTCGATCTGGTCGTTCCCAATTCGATACCCGCTTTGTCGTTCCCAGCTCACTTCCAACGTATGGTTACCGAAGTAACTACTTTGATCTCAAGTCTAAACTATCCACGTTGTGACTTTGATCTTAGCTAGATGAAGTTAATTAGGCGTCGGGTCGTAGTGCAAGCTGAATCCAGAGTAAAGGTTATATCGCACAAGCGTTAGTAAAAGAAACAATAAAACAAACTCAAGAGGTTCAAAAAAGTTGAGGAATAGCAAATTATCTTTATCCGTCTGTTATATACAGGAGTATGTTTCTCTTCTAGTTTTTATAGTACACTTTTGCCGTTCGTCAAGTTTTTGGTACTTAAGTCGTTTTTTTGGTAGGAAGTCGAAGTCGGAAGGGCGTGGAATTTCTCGGTCAACTTCTGCGAGGCAACGGTCTGAAAGGAACTGCCTTCCACCGCTGGAACTCTGCTGACTCTGCTCAAACTGACACCAAAAACTGACTAACTGATTCGAGAAGTTCGTTTATATGCATACCGACCAAAACCCGGTGGGGGGGGGGCTGACGTGGCTTGGGTTCCCGACAATTCTCGATTCCCAGCAAGAATTCACTTTGTTCCTAGGCCAGGAAAATTAATTACTTCCCATTTTTGGAAATTAATCACTTGCCATTTCGGGGGTTTCTCCCTCGTCCGTGAGGGAAGGTCAGAGGAGAGTTATCCTCCTAGACTCTTTCTCTCTCACATTGGTATCCCATACGAATCCCCTCAGTGTGTGTTAACAACTTCTCCGTCTTTCTCATGCACTAACCTCCGCCTATCAACCATGCTACCACTTGACCAATGATCTTTCGGCAGTGTGGGTGTGGTTAGACTGACCCGCTTAAAATTATTTTCCAGGATTTTGTTTACAAAATCCTTTTTTTCTTTTTCTTCTTTTCCTTCGGCCAAAACATTTACAAACCCAAATTGCCAAATAATTCTTATCATATCTTTCTTTCGGGGACACCCAAAATTCATTTAGTCGGGTCTCTCTACCGACTCATCAAGCACTGTTAAAACCCGACACCTGTTTTTTCTGCTAATTCAACTTTTGGCTGGGAGGTCCGTATTTTACCTGAGCATCAAATTCTTTATTTTTTCATACCTTAAAATCCTCTTCTCACCAAATGCCCATTTTCGACGACGCTGTGTAGACGTCATCAGTTTGAATAAGCAATAATAATACGATTTTCTTCATCTTGCCAGAATTCTAACACACACCAGATGGTTCCCTTCGTTGGACCCAGGAATTAAATTAAATGATATCTCTGAAAGATAACTAATATCGCTTATCTCTGCCTGTACCGCGGTGGTCCCAAGCCGAAATTTTTTTATGGCCGCATGTCGGTTGTCTTTGTTTTTCTTTCTGAATTCTGTTTCCCTTGGCGCGTCACTCCCTTATCGTGACATTAATCAGTTTTGACAGAATCTCATATCTCGCTTTTTCTTACGTATTTTCCGTCTCGTGCGAAAAGTAACTTTCTCCGTAAATAAAATAAAATCTTTTTTAACTTCGATCAGTCTATCTTTCGATATAGCTCTTTCTCACCTTAAGTTTTTCCTGTTTTTAATTACTATGGTTAATTAGTTAGCCAGTTACCATAGCTAAATAGTGTCACACTTGTTCTCCAAACCATTTACTGAGGTTCTTTAGGTAGATTATGCCTTGCCTTCCCGTGTCCCTCTTGCCTTCAATATATTCTGGGTGCTTTCCTTATTATCTGTCCTAGAAACTTCAACTTTCTTTTTTCTGATTCTAAGTATTCTGTCCTTTTTGCTTCAAGTCTCTACTTCATCTGTGAGGAGATTGTCCAGCATTCACTGCCATATTAGAAAACTGATATTACATTACAGTTCGCTACTGTTTTTCTTGTTTCTGTTGCTTCAAGTCTTTTCTTCATCTATGAAGAGATTGCCCAACATTCACTGCCATATTGGAAAATTGTTATTACATAACAGTTTTCAACTCTTTTCTTTGTTTCTTTTGCTTCAAGTCTCTTCTTCAACTGTAAGAAGATTCCCAGCATTCATTGCCGTATTAGAAATCTGATATTACATAATAGTTCGCTACTCATTTCTTTGTTTCTGTTGCTTTAAGTCTCATCTTCATCTTTGAGGAGATTGTCCAGCATTCATTGCCATATTGGGAAACTGATATTAAATAACAGTTCAATACTCATTTCTTTATTTCTAACAAATTTTTTCATATCACTTAATACTTTGCTTAGCTTACGGAAGGCACCTTTCGCTATTCCAATGCACCTTTCGTGGCGCATTTTGCGTAATCTGTTAAAACATTTCCTAGATGTTTATATTTTTTATACTTCTTTGATTTTGGTTTCTCCAATTCCTACTTCGCGTCTTGGGCCGTTCTTTTGATTCTTTACATTCTGTCTTCAGGCATTTGATGTTTAGCCCTTTCTTCGAGCTTACATTTATTACCATTTACAGGTGCTACTGTAGCCTCCTTTCTGTGTCAAGCTACCAACTCTGTGTCCTCTGTATATTTTATGCTGGTAAGATTGTGGCCGCCAGTAACGAGTCCTGGTATTTTACTTGTAACTGAGCTGAGAAGTAATTTCTTTATGTCTTTCCCAAAGAAATCAAAGAAAGAAGTAAAAATAAACTGTTTCTGTTGGAATTTGAACCCGGTTCGCAGATTTCTTTTTCCGTCAGACCAGACGCACCAACAACAATGCATTGTACTTGGACTTTTGGACGACGACATTTGGCCGACGGACATTTCACAGAGGGACATTTTACCGAATGTGCATTTCACCAAACGGATATTTAAATGAATGTACATTTCACTAAACGGATATTTAACCGAATGGACATTTCACCAAACGGATATTTAACCGAATCGACATTTAGCCGAAAATGTAGTGGCGTATTTACATGTATGTCACACATTTTATCTTAATCTGCTAAATATATTTATATTTATTTACTGTATTAATTTATAAGTTTTCGTTTTTTCACAAGTTTTTTTTTTGACATCTATTCTGTATATATATTATATTTTACTTCAAATATTACTTTAAGATGATAAGTATTTTGAGAAAAAGCACATTTTACTACAGCCAAAATCTTAAACTTTTACGATATGAAAGATCTTTCAATTTCGCTTTTTAATGATCATTATCTTAAAGAGTTGAACTAGCTTTTATCTTACTGTTGAATACGAATTTAAATAATTAGGTGTTACTTTTTACCCAAATACACTCAAATATTTTTAAAAATATTAGCGGCTCGGTCTGAGGAATCGGAGAGCCGAGTTCGAATTCCAGTCGAATCTATTACATTCACTAATGTGCTAATACCCTTGGGAAAGGTATGATTCTTCTTCTCCCCCAGTTATGGGTAAATAGCAGATAAGACTGGGTTCTATAGCCTTGGATGGCAACTGGTCTACCGCAGAAAGGAATGGCAACCTAACGCGGGAAAAAACATCTGCCTCGTCTGTCATGATCGCCTAAGCTTGTATCACGCATGGCACATAACTGACTGAATTTCAATAGACAAATATTGAAATAAGAAAACTTTTAACTTTAAATTTAGATTTAGTAATTTAATCACGTGAAATTCAGTGATAATTATTAGTCCTATTCTAACTTATAATACTAATAATTAAAATACTTAAAGTATTGCTTGTTGCTATTTTTACTTGTACTTTTTCGGTGAAATGTCCGTCGGCCAAAATTTCCGTCTGACTGACAAATGTCGGAACACGACAATGTATATATGTTCGAGCTTCAAAGCAAAAGTGCAGTAATAATTCCTTGAGGTCGTAGCTGAGTTTTCAGAAATTGATGTGTAGTAAAAAGGAGATAAGAGGTTCCAGTTTTGTTTATCTTTTTTGTTCCTATTTTTGATAAAAGCTAATTGTTTAATTAACCTCTAAAATATAGAGCACAATTCCTTAACCTTACTTCTTAATTATCACGCTTGTTCATATATATATATTAACTAAAAACGTACGACCACATCACCGGTTCCTATATGATAAACAAAGTTAAGCAACGACTATCCTGGTCAGTACATTGATCTTTTGGTAATATACCCGTATGTACGAGTGGTGTAATGGATAATGGCTCGGAATTGTTAATCGGAGATCCGAGTTCCAATTCCAGTGTGGTTTGTTATATTCACTTATGCGAAAACACCCTTCGGAAAGGCATGAATCCACCTCTTCACCCATCGGCTATGAGTTGTAGTAGTAAGACTCGTATCAATAAATCATTATTATCTGAAAAAAACTTACAGTATAAAAATATTTTCTGGCTTTAAATAACCTGCAAAGGGTTGATAAGCCGTAGAAAACGAATCAATCAATCAATCCTTAAAAATGTGAGACGTGTGTAAAGTTTCCCAGCGATCTCTTTTGAAAACGACGGACTAAATACAGACCTAAAAAGCGGTCTTTCAATGAATAATTTCACAAATACTTCATATTAGTAGCCATCTAGGAAATGATTTTAAAAATACTCCAAACAAATATCTACGTATTTTTTGAAAGGCTGTCGACGCTCATGGCTCTCCACAGATTCCGTTTCTTTATTATTTGTGAATTGCTATAACTTCTTGGATAAAATAATGCGATTGTTTCCCGTTGCCAGCTCCACTGTTCTGAAGTTTCCCTTTTCTTATATTGGCTGACATCTAGGTCTGCAAGGCCCAGTCTACGCTGCTATTTGACCCATAGGGAGAAGGGATGGATTTCCATATCATTGCCAACCCTGTTCTGCTGATAGCAGCTTCGTTAGACAAGTGTATGTGTCGGTCTGAAACCCCTGATTCTTGAGGCGTAACAAAAAGAAACGTGTAATTTCTGGCACAGTTAAAAAATTTGGGTACCGGGAGCCATTTTGAGACCCTGTATTAAACGTAGTATCGTGTGTATATGATAAGTAAATAAATTTATATTTCCATATTTATTTACATCAACCACAAAAATATCTGAAGAAAAGTAAACCATGTTAATAAAATTATAATTATTTGCTTTGAAAGAGATTGAAACATTGACATTGAAGAATCCATCCAAGTCTTTAGCTTCTAACTTTCGGTGATATCGATTAGCTACTGATTGTTATTTATGGAAGAACTGAATGACCGATCCATGTCGAGCGAAATGAATGGTGTTCATTATCTAAATGGTTATCGATTGATGAACGTCTGGAATTTTAAATAAAATCCAATTTATTGGATTCATTTCCACCGACTTTGGAGTTGTAAAGAACTTTTTCAGGTGTCTTACGTCTCGATTCAAAATTTATTAATAGTCACGTCTAATGACAATCAACTTTTGCGCAGACTTCACGAAAGGAAATGATTTCTTCGATTTATTACAGCCACGCATTGTGGATTTATATATTCTACACCATTTTTTATCTATATATGCAGCAATGCACCATTGTATATTTTTGGTTATTTTTTTAAGTTAAAAAAATCTTGTCCATCCAGAGAGAACGTGATCTTTGCTCTCCAGCCGCCTCTTTTTTATTGACTGTGAATTGCTATGTCTTCGCATAAGAGATTGGAAACATTTCTCATTGCCATTTCTACGTTTTGAAATTGCGTTAGCCATCCAAAGCTAAAGAGTACTCAATCATTTCACTCTTAACATTGGAAGAAGACATGGATTTGGGCTTTGCCAAAGGAATGAAAGTGAACGCAATATACTTGATCGAAATTTGAACTCGTCTTGCCTATTCCAAATTCTGCTTTAGTAACCAGTACGTTAATTTCACCCCATTATTTTTTTTATTTATAGCACACACAATAGCTGCCAGCTCACC
>CAHIKZ030005183.1:507500-645000 GCA_903632075.3 Acanthosepion pharaonis | reverse complement strand
TCGAAGGAAAAAGTAAAAAAAAGAATTTAAAAAAGAACGAAAAAATGAACGGAAAAGAAAAGAGATAAAAGGAAACTTGAGAAAGAGCAAAAACAAAAAAAAAAAAACTGAAAAACTTATCGTAAATAAAAACCGAAAATGAGCAAAAATATGAACAAAACGAAAAAAACGTAAATAGAATTTGTGTAAAATAACAAGCACAAGAATTATATAGAAATGTGTAAAATGAAGAAGAAAATGATGTCGGCGAAAAGATCCGAAAATGAGATAGCATAAAGAACGCTCGAAAAAATGTAGAAAAAAAAAGAACCAAAAAGAAAGAAGAAAACGAATAAACGACCAGGGAGAAGAACTGAAAATAGTGAATAACTAAAAAAAAAAAAAAAAAAAAATAAACCGAAAAGAAGAATTCTACCGAAAAGCTCAAAAGCAATAAATGCGAGCCAAAATGGAAAGATTTAAAAAAAGAGCCGAAAAGACAAAGAAAGAGAACAAAAGTTGAAAAGTAAAGAAAAAGGTAAGTAGAAAACGACAAAAAAAAAAAAAAACACGTATGAAGAAGAAGAAATGCGAAAGGAGAAAGACGAAGAAATAATTAAAAAAAGAACAAGAAGAAAAAAAAATGAAGAAGAAAACAAAGAAAATGGAACAGAAAAAAAAAGGAATAACATTCGCAAGAGTAAAAAAAGTTGTAGTTTGCGATATGCAAATATGATAATTCTAGCAAAACAATAGAATGGAAAACTCGTGAAAAATTGAAATAAACGACATTGTCGTTTACATCCGCAAACAAACGGAATCCAGGAGAAGCAAAAATGTATTTAAAAAAAAAAAGATGCTCGTCAATAAACCAATAGAAATCAGTAAGATTATTAAAAACAAATAATATTTAGAAATCGATGCACAGGGAAAGAAAGAATCGGTTAGAAATCAAAAATACCTTCTGGAAAACATGCAATATCGTGTGGAACAGTATATTTGTGACCAAACGTCTTTAATACAAAGCTTTCAATGTCAGACAGGAGCTTAAAGATCAGTTAACTTCAAGACATTATACGGAGAGCTGTACATCCAATGAAGGTTGATGAACTCATCCCGCAAATTTTCCCGTTTGCCTGTATAAAGAGTTCGGTCCTCGCTATGATAACCTTGTCTCAGACTACACTGATTTTTGTTTAAATTTCTGAGATGAAGAGTGTCATCTAGGAATAAAGTATCGCTGCCGACACTGGTGTTTGAACACAGATCACTGTTTCTATATCATCCTCTATTACTGTACTGATCGCTATTCACTATACTGTTCACCATACTATTCACGATACTATTCTCTATACTAATCTCTATACACTTTCTCTATACTGATCACTACACGGATTACTATTCGGTGGTTACTATTCGAGCGAGTATTATCGAGCAAGTACTATTAGTGCGAGTGATATTCGAAGGCGTCTGACACTAGCATTGTTCAACGAGCATTACAAAAGTGACAAGGAGTATTCGTTGACATTAAAAAAGTATCAACGAGTATTTGTTGACATTACAAAAGTGACAACGAGTTTTCGTTGACATTACAAAAGTGACAACGAGTGTTTGTTGACATTACAAAAGTGACAACGAGTATTCGTTGACATTACAAAAGTGACAACGAGTGTTTCTTGACATTACATAAGTGGCAACGAGTATTCGTTGACATTACAAAAGTGACAACGAGTTTTCGTTGACATTACGTAAGTGGCAACGAGTATTCGTTGACATTACAAAAGTGGCAACGAGTATTCGTTGACATTACAAAAGTGACAACGAGTTTTCGTTGACATTACGTAAGTGGCAACGAGTATTCGTTGACATTACAAAAGTGACAACGAGTATTCGTTGACATTACAAAAGTGGCAACGAGTATTTGTTGACATTACAAAAGTGGCAACGAGTATTCGTTGACATCACAAAAAAGAGTTCTCAATATTTACGCTATTTATATTCGAACTACTGTCTTCACCTTTGTTGTTACCACAACGTTTCGGCTGTTGTGCCCTCCGGCCTTCCTCAGGTGTATATCGATCTGGGTAACCTAGAGGTAATTCTGAACTGACCGCTTTATTTAATCTCCTGTCTAGGGATATCGTTATTTTTATCCATTTATTGCTCACCCGTTTCCACTGAGTGCAGGTACACACTTTACATTGATCTGACAACCATGATGTCAGCAAATTCACAAACCACTGCTTTATCAACTAGGCTAAGTGAACCGGGTGAGCAATTACTGAAAAATACTAAATAGAAATAAGAACCAGACGCTATCCCTAGACATTAGCAGTGGAATGAAATTAGTATATCCCCCGTAGATTAAATAAAGTGTTCAGTTCAGAATGCCCTGTAGGTTACACTGATCAATATACACCTGAGGAAGGCCGGTGGGCACAACGACCGAAACGTTGATAACAACAACAATGATAAGAACAATAGTCCGTATTATATTAAACTAGTGTTATACCTACTAGTTTTTGAAAAAAAAACCCCAAAAAACAAACAAAAACACATGACATGTAGAGCTGCAGAAGGCGTTTATCTCTTTTTTAGAGGACGAATTTACTAACGTCCATAAGGGGGTCTTGACGGGCACGCGACAGTCCGTTGGTGATGATAATCAGTTTGTGCTTTGCTCACGACCGAGTTGATGCGAGGAGATATTGCTGTCTAGATCGCAAGGGAGACATAAGTTGTGAGCAGCGGCTGTTAGGAGAGCAAGTGACTAGCGTATGTCCTAAATATGGATAGTGTTCCTCAGAGGGACATTACAAATGAAACTTCGTCCAATCACATACTTTTTCCAATTTTATTTTCAGTAGCTCTGTGTAGGTTAAATCGACATACTAAGTGTAACAGCAAAATTGTTCAAATCGTGCAACAGCGTAATTATGCATCACACAAAATGTTTAATATCTAAACTAATTGAGTTTCATTTTTCTAGATTTTCAAATAAGACGTTTAGCCATCTTGACACCATTTGTCTTAAAAATCACTGAAAACACTTTGAGATATTCAGCTAAAGAGAACAGATTAAATTGTTTTTTTGCGAGACCCACTCTCTTCTTAACTGAGCAATAGTAAGAAAAGGTCATTTCGACCTTCGGTAAGAGTACCAATATTCATACTCTGGCTTCCATCTTCAAAATTCATTCAAGAAATTCCATCAAGTATAAGTTTAAAAAAGTGGGAACAGTAGAAAGGAAAAAATGGATCACGAGGTCAAAACAGGAAGAGGGATCATTTTGGCAAGTGAGAGAAGCATTTCAACTATGACAAGCCAAAGATCAGTGAAAAAAAGATTTGAAAATGAAATCGTAGGTGAAACTTATGAGGCATCTTGTTACTCCAGGACAGGAAGTTAGAAGGTTAGAGAGGGCGAAGATAATCTTGAATAAGTTGGAAAATAGAATTTGTAGTTTTAATTTATTTTTTAAAACTACAGATCCTCGAAGCATTCTACATTAAAAAATTGAAACCGACACTGAATAGAATCAGCTACGAATACTGTAATAATGTTCTAAAATAGCTATAAAAGGAACAGTTTCTCACGCTTTAATGCGCGCATGACCATGCCATTCCAACATAGAAGAAGAAATTCCATTGCGGATAATTTTTTCACGTTCTAATGATCGCGAAACATGATTGTCAACCGTTGCCTTTAAAAGCAAAAATGAATAATGAATAGCAACCCATAGTTTTGTCTTACTACTTGCACCCCTGAAGATGATCTAAGAAGGAGGTAGAAAATACTTTGGAAATAAAAGCGATTTTCACAGTTATAGCGCATTCCGTGCATCATTTTATTGTAATACACGGAAGGTTGTCTGTGAGTATGAACGGCTTATGCTAAAAATAAGCAGACATAATATCTGTAATTTATTTAATCAGACATATATATTGTTATGGTAATTTACCTAGGCATGCATGGGCTCTCTCAGCTATAAATAAGAGCAGTTAGTGCCTTTTACAGAGTGTAGTTTCCAGCAGTCGGCTCTGACAGTCGCACCGAACATTCTTGCTTGCTTGTATTTGTTTTGTATTACTGTTTCTGTTAATATATTTGTTTAACTCAATTCCTCTCTTTGTGTCTTTTATTTCTAGCCCCAACAAGGCCCCAATATATATATATATATATATATATATATATATATATATATATATATATATATATATATATATATATATATATATATATATTGGCTTGGCGCCAAATTCTTCTTTGAATTATATCAAGAATCTCTTAATGCATCTCTGGTCTATTGCATGGGCAATAGACAAGATATGGTTGCAATATGGTACATCTGGTAGAAATATGTACTAGCTTAAAAGTCGACCTATCGGGCTTTTTCGAGTGTTTGAAAGTCCCTAAATCTTTGCATATTCTCTGCATTGGAATTTCTTCTGATTGCCGTTCGATCTGGGTTGTCATTTGCACGGAACTTTCTTTTCCTTGCTGAAGACTTGGCTCTTTTGATTGCAGTCTGGTCATCCGATTTCTTTTGTGAGGCATACTTCTGCCGTATCCGATAGGCAACTACAGAAGAACTCAAAAACAAATCGCTTCATTTAATTATTGCATTAATATTTAAGTTTGCCATTTAAATGTTCAACAATAATTCTTCTGCTTAATTTAAAGAACAATTTGATGTACGTAGGTCCTTACTTTCCGTACAAACAATTAATTTATTTCATGGGTGACTTTTGCTCTCTTTTGCAATTGCTTCCGATTGTTCCCAAATTTATTTCCAAAATATAAAAATTCGTAACAAAAATTCACATAAAAAAAGCCAAAAAAATCTTGGGAATCCAAAATTTCCGGATTGCGAGTCCGGTTACGGATTGTGGGTCCGGTTCCGGCGCGGAATATTTTTAATTTGCTCACGGCGTCGGGCTGATTCCAAAATGGCATGTTATGTTGCTCTACGACTTGTTGAAACGAACATCGCTACGCATAAAAAGCTAAGGTCCCGACACCGAAATAGAATTACAACTGCGTATGTATGTATGCCCGAACGCACGGACATATATCTGCGCCTAGCCTCGAACTGCTTAAATGATGTCTTAGTGTGAACTAAAATGCGTACACCTGTATGTATGTGAATATGCGTATGAAAGTATCTCCCCAAACAAACACAGAAGCAGATTCTCCCTCCCACCACCAAACATAGTCAAATAAGCATAAACAGATTCAATTTTAAAAAATAAACCAGTAGTTTGTTTGATAATCGCAGAAGAGTGAAACACAGGGTCACGAACTCATATACATACAACTTTTAGCTCTATCACTTATATTGAGGGTTTTCACTAAGTACCGCGCATATAAAAATAATATATATATATATATATATATATATATATATATATATATATATATATATATATATATATATATATGTATGTAGGAGGCACGGCGGAGGAAGAGTAATGGATTGAGGAATCGGAGAGCCGAGTTCGAATTCCAGTCGAATCCATTCACTTACGTTCTAATCCTCTTTTTCTCCCTCCAACTATCGGTAAATAGCAGGACAGACTGGGTTCTATAGCCTTGGATAGCAACTAGTCTAGGAGAAGGACAACTCTGAATTCAAAACCTGTGGAGGGTCTTTTGGGAACCTTGTAGCACGTAGTGCACCAGGTCTCTGTATTCGGCACTTCAAAAGTGTGGATGGTTCTGCACAAAACCTTCACCACTATAATCAAATCTCATGTGCTGGTGTCGGGCTGTCGGTTTCCTGGGAACTGATCTGCTTGACCCTCATACGTCGAATTCGACGGGAGAGTCAAGTATGTATGTATATATCTTTGTCTCTCTCTTTCTATAAATATATGTATCTTTGTCTCTCTCTATATATATATAGATATATGTATGTATATATATATTTTGTCGCCCTCTCTCTGTCCCTCTCTCGCTCTCTCTCTCTATATATGTGTGTGTGTGTATACCTTTGTCTCTCTCTCTCTCTCTCTCTCTCTATATATATATATATATATATATATATGCAAATATCGAAGTGGACTGAACACTTATGTCAACACCAATGCAATCTTCAGGCCATGGTTTTAAGCATTAAACAGGCTGTGACTTCTTTTACCCATAAAGGACCTATTGAAACTATATATTTTATTTCGTATTTATGAGGTGGGTTACTTCCCGATGATGGAACATATTTGAAAGCTGTCTGAAAACCTTGCTACCATTGTACCCGTCAACGACTTGCCTCTTTATATATATATATATATATATATATATATATATATATATAAAGTGCAATGGATAAATTGTCACCATTTTATACTTTTAATTTCGCGCAGGCTCGTCATTCGTTTTTGAATTTGTCGACAGCACGGTATAGTAGAGTCAGTTGGTCGCCATCTGTGGGTAAAAGAGCACCGTGATTTACTTTGCGAGAAATTTGGAAACGGCATGCTGTACTGCTTGGCATTAGCACCGGAACCTCCAATACGAAGATGCAATATGTTTGAGCATCAATCTGAAATCTGTGCAAAAGATTCGTAAGAGTTGGATGAGTCTAATGGTGATTACGAAGGTGTTTGGCGGAATGACTAGTGATGGCGAGGCTGCGCCTCCAATCATCTTCCCACACGGCCTCACATCCAGCATGGCGGCCAACATCAAGTAACTTGAGGAGGTAAAGATGTCAGGGGTCAAGAGAGTGGCTGCTGGAAGACCTTATATCTAGCAACAGGACTCTGCACCATGCAACACAAGCAGGATGATCCAGTCAAGGCTCTCAGACAATTTCTGTGACCACATCAATCCTTACATCTAGCAAACAGACTGTAAACCCCTTGATTATTATGTGTGCTCGCAGTTGAGCGAGATGAAGGCAACAATTATGGTAGCATTCACCAACTTAAACAAAGAGACCACCCAGAAAAGTTGCAGAAGACCCCGAAGTGGTGTGGAGGCCGTGGTTGAAGCCAGCGGCAATTTTATTGAATAAATTTACTCTGGATCTGACAGCTTAGTTTATTCAGTTATGAAATTTTGTGCGATAATCTTAAGTGGCATTTAAGACCCGCTATTGAATTACAAAGGAGGCCACATATGGAGCAAGAGTGAGGATTGTGAGATGAGATCACTGTTAGATTAGCTGACCTTTTAGTTCTTGCTCTCGCTTCTTGAAGATGATTCAGACAAGCAGATTGATTCTATCCACTCCAAGGCTAAGCGCTCAAGAGTGTTATGTGGTATATTGAGAGCTGACTTATATATATAAACAAATGTCAATACTGATAGGAATGAAAGAAAGAAATTTAACCAGAACTAATATAAAACATCGTATGCAGATATATTAATATCTTGGTTTTAATATCTTGGCTGCGTTTGGCACAAGGCCAATGATAAAGATATTCATTAGCGACATGTTAAGAGTGATCTAAGCCATGGCGAGCATCCAGTGAAGGTCGAGCTCACTGCATTAGATTGATTGATTGGTTTATATTTACGTCTGACCAACATTTCGCGGATTATTTAAAGCTGAAATATATTTTGAATTGTAAGAATAATTCACTCGCGAGTGAATATTGCATTATCAATTTTCTCTAAAGAATAACAATGATTTCTCAGATACAAGTTCTACTATTTTACCCATACACGGGGGAAGGAAATGGATTCATAACTTTCTCAAGTGTATTTGTGCGAAAGTTAATGTAACGAACCCAACTAGAACTCGAACTCGGCTCTCTGATTCCGAAACGGCTATCAATTAAACCACCTATGCTTTACTATAATAGTAAATGTGAAATGACTACGTTGAGGTCCCCAATAAATTTACTAAGTTTTAATTTATTTAGTACAAGACCATAGTAATAGTGTTATCAAGTGAAAACAGACTTGATTACAATAAAGATAACTAACCATAATACTATAAAAGGTAGCCCAAATTATTTGTCCCTCAGTCTGTTTATCTATATATCAGTTTCTGTCTGTCTGCCTGAATATAGTCAGCTCGAAACAGGCTGTTTCTGGCTGTCAATATATCTGTCTATTACTAACGCGGACCTAGAGTGACATTTATTGCGAATAGCGTCCAATCAAAAATTGCTTGACCAGTGACGTCAACAAGCGCCTTTGCTCTTCGCTGGCGATCACATTCGGAATAGATTTCAAAGCTGCTGGGTGTCACTTGCGCATGCCTAGTGCACGTCGTGTCCAACAGTCCGGATGACCCATGGCAGGTATATAGAGATTTTTTTTTTCACTAACAATGGCTGTGAATTAAAAAGGCAAGGATTTGAATGGTGCTTGTTTAGATGAAAGCTAGAAAGAGGCTAAACGAAGAAAGAAGGAAAAAAAAAAAAAAAAAAAGAGAGAAAATAGAAATAAAAAGAGACTGTGCGGTAAAAACATGGAAGAAGAATGGAAAGTTAAAGAAAGAAGGTAAGAAAGGTCGGACATAAATAAATAAATAAATAAATAAAGAAAGAAAGAAAGAAAGAAAGAAAGAAAGAAAAAAGGAAAAGGAATGGAAAAAGAATGCAAAAAGAAAGAGAGAGAGAGAGAAAGGAAAAGAAAGAAATAACAGAAAAAGAAAATGAACGCACAGAAAGAAAGAAAGAAAGAACAAAATTAAGGAAAAAGAATACAAAAACAGAGAGAGAGAGAGAGAGAGAGAGAGACAGAGAGAGAGAGACAGAGAGAGAGAGAGATTGGAAGGGAAAGAAAGAATGAACAGAAAAAAGGAAAAGAACTCACAGAAAGAAAGAGACCGAAAAGAAAGAAAGAAAGAAAGAAAGAAAGAAAGAAGAAAGAAAGGAAAAAGAAAGCAAAAACAGAGAGAGAGAGAGAGAGGAGAGAGAGAAAAGGAAAAAAGAAAAGAAAAAGGAAACCGAATACAAAGAAGGAAAGAATGCAATGAAGGAAAGAAAGAAAAAAGAACGAAAGAAAGAAAGAAAGAAAGAAAGAAAGAAAACCGTAATGACAGGGAGAGAGAGAGAGAGAGAGAGAGAGGAAACAGTAGAAAGAAATGAAAACGAAGGCAAAGAAAGAGGTAAATTAAAAAAAAACCCTGAAAAACTGACAAAAATGACAGAGTGTAAACAACGAAAAAGAAAAAAGAGAGAAACAATACAAAAAGAAAGAAAGTTGAACAGATAAGCTGGCAGAGAAAATTCGAAACAGAGAGACAAGGGTGTGATAACGAAATACCGATATACAAGGTCAAACGATGTAAGATAGACAGATGTTCTTGAAACGATTAAAGACAGAGAGGCAGATAGAAAGGAACGACGCGAGAGAGAGAGAGAGAGAAAGAGAGAGAGGTGGGGAGATAAAGAGAGACGACGTCAAAAGACAGAGAGACAGATAGAAAGGATATCAGACAGTCTCACGGTGATGAACTATTATGAACTAAAAAAAACAGATAAGGAAAAACAACGCGAAGAAGACCTGTCGACTGACAGACAAGCAGAAAAGATGCAAAAGTGTCAAACTGACAGACAGAGAGAAAATTATGGAGGAAATTGCAATAGACAGACATTGGCGAAACAGACAGACAGAAAGTAAAACTTCGCAGAAGAGCAGAACGGAGAGACAGTGCGAAAACGAGGCAAGACAACCAGCCCTAGAGAAACAACAGTGATCTTGGAAACAACGCTGAACTAATAGTAAAGAAAATCATATAGAATGAAACGATACCAGATAAAATCAAAGACAGAAGTCTGCTATGTACGACAGACAGAGAGAAAAGATGCAAGAAAAAAAAATGAAACGACAGGAGAAATAAAAAGAAACAGGAACTGAAGCGAGACATAAGAGGCAGATATGGAAAGCTGGCTCTAGAAAGACATCGAGGCTGAAGGAAATGATTAAGATAAAACTAGAGGAAAACTACTCAAGAAAGAAAGAAGCTCTTCAAGGAAAGACAACGATGGAAAAATGAAGAAAGAACTAGAGTAAAAGAAAAAAAAAGAGACTGATATGAAAGAAAAATATGGTAATAATGCAACAGAAGAAAGAGTACAAAAAGTACGCAACAGAGAAAATGGCGGCAAAGAGTATAAAAAAGAAAGAGTAGGAAATGAAGTAAACAGAGAAAAGAAAACGGAGAAAGGGATAGAGATAGAAAGAAAGAGAAAATAGGAAGAAACAGGAAAAAACAAGGAAAGAGACAGAGACGAGAAGAGAAAGAAAGGTGAGAAAAAGGAGACAAGAAGAAAGAAAGAAACAAACATAAGAGAGAGAGAGAGAGAGAGAGAGAGAGGGTGGCAGGAGAAAAGAAAAGTTTGTCTCCCAGATTAACTTTTCTTTTCTCCTGTTTTCCCCCTCTCTCTCTCTCCTTCCGATGTTTGTTTCTTTGTCTCCCCGACTAAGTGGGAAAGAAAGAAAAACACCGGCAAAGAAAGGAGAGAGTAAGTGGAGAGGAGATAGCAAGAGATAGAGAGGTAAATGTGTGAGAAGACAAAGAGAAAAACAAAGAACAAAAGAAGCAAATATAGAAAGAAAGGAGAAAGAAAGAGGAGAAGACAGAAAGATAGGTGAGAGGATGAGACAGAGACAGCGAAAGAAAAGAGAAAGAAAGAACGAGAGTAGAGAGTGAAAGAGGACACAGAAAGATAGGTGAGAAAATGGAAACTAGCATAGAAAAAAAGGAGAAAGAAAAAAAAAACAAAAAGGCAATGAAAAAAAGGCAGAGGGAAATAAAGAGGGAAAGAAATGAGAAGGAAAAATACAAGGAGAAAAAGAAAAGAGGAGAAAGCTACAAGGAGCATAAAAAGTTAAAAAAAAGGAAGAGAGAAGGATAGAGAGAAAGAGAGTGAAAGAGAAACGAAAGAGGAGAGACAGATACATGAATCTAAAAGACAGGCAGAAGCAGAAATCAGATAATTTATACACAAAGAGTGGGAGAGTTAGAGAATAAAAGAGAAGAGAGAGAAGGATAAAAAGACAATGAGATGCTGAGTAAGCGAGAAAAAAATGAATTCTGTGTGTAAAGGATATAAAGAAAGAGAGAATGATGGAGAGAAAGAAAAACAAAAAAAAAAGAGCGAAGGAGAAAGCGGGAGAAAGGAAAGAGAACGATAATAAAAAAAAGAGAGAGAAATAGATTTTATGAAGGATAGAAACAGGGTGGAGAGAAAATGGCGTAAAGTAATACAGAACGAATAAAACCCAAAGAAATACTGGAAGAAAATGACCAATGGTGCAGAATTGGACGAAACAAAAATGGCCGCACCAAAAGACAGAGAAAAAGAAAGAAATTAAACAAGTTAAAGAAAGAACATAAAAGGGGAAAAAGAAAAAAGAGAAAGAAGAGAGAAGATGGAAAAGTGGAGATGCAAAAAATGTTAAGAGGCAAATACACAAAGAAAGAAAAGCACAAAAAAGGAAGAAAAAGAGACGTGAATAATGAGATGAAGGATAGAAATTTAAAGAAATAAAAATGAAAAAAAAAATCCAAACAAAATCAGGTAATAATGGAAATAAAGATGTTTTACAACAGAAATATCAAAAAAAAAAAAATGCAAGTAATAAATCCCCCTCCGAAATTATTGACTTGTATAAAACAAAAGAAAAAAAATGATAAAATAAAAAGTGGCATTTTGATATTGTTTCATATTGTCAGCAATACGCATGTCCGAACACGTCAGCGCACAAGGGATATTTTTTTTATAGTTTTATTTGTCTTTCATCCATGATTGGTAGGGGAGTCTTTTGTTAAAAGGTCCCCGTGACAACCGACAGCCAATGAAATTAATGAATGGCCATTCGCCTCACTTTCCCTGAGAAGAGCGGCCATGGGATTTCATTCCTCCCTCAACACTCAACCATTTACTCATATTTCTCTCATTTTTACACTTTTCTTTTTATTTCATTGTAAAAAAAAAAAAAAGAAGAAAAGACGCTTCAGATTTCGAGGACATTAATCAATATATTGATTCAGTTTGTTTTGGAAGTGATGGATCCCCCATCTCTCTCACTTTATATATATATATATATATATATATATATATATATATATATATATATATATATATATATATATATCAAGAGAAAGAGAGAGATATCTGTTTGCATGTTTCTCTTTATCCCTTTCTCTTCTTACTCTGTGTGAAGATGATGTTTTCTCGACACGGAGATAGGACCTTTTTCTTTCCTTTTCTATTGAAGGGATTAATTATTTCTCCAGAGTATTGAAGCTTCATATAGCAATAATTATTGTTAGAGCATAACCAGTGGCTGAAGTAGTAGCACGAAAAACTCTGGTAGGATAAAGTTCGTAACACAGTCATTCTGACTCTTATTCCCCGCCTCCATGAGGGACATGATTTTTTTTTAACTCTGATTTTTTTAACTTCTGATATTTTCAAAATTAGTCACGTGTCTGAGATAAACTTTAGAGATATCAATAAAAAAATATACATTATTTGCATGCTGACTATTGTCCTCATCTTCTTCGTTGTCATCACAATATTCCGTCCTGTATACCTTCCGGGTTTCATCAGGAACTTCGAACTGAACCCTTTTTTTAATCTACGGGGATGGTCTGTTCTCGTTCTACCGATCATGTCTAGGTATAGTTCTGATTTTATTGCCCACCCTGTTTCCACCGAGTGCCCGATTCAAGGATTGAACTCAGGGTTACTATGTCACAAAATTCATGAACCAACGCTTAATTAACCAACTAAGATCTTGGGGCAATAGTTCGCAAGTAAATAATATAACTTTTCATCCCAGAAATTCAGACAACGAAATATACCTGTCTATATTTCTGAGATGAGTTATTATGTACACTATTTACATTATTCAGACTATTGTCCTTATCTTTGTCGCCATATTTATTAGAACCTTTCGACCGCTGTACGCTTCAGGTGATTGGAATGTCGAACTGAACCCTTTATTTCGCTCACTGGGGTAGTCTGTTCTTGTTCCACGTGCCATGGATCTCAGTTATCAGTTATCTCCTGTTAATTCCCCTCTCTATGTTCCCCACCGCCTTAACCAGGTATTGAACTCACACTCTTTGGATTCTGCCACTGGATCTAACTAAATAACTAACACCGTTATCAACTGAGCCATGTGTTCTTGGGGACATCTGTATATGAATTTCTGGGTATTATAAACCTAATGTCTTCAGTAACAATTTTTTACCGGTTCTCATACTGAAATTTTGCTGTTATCATTGCATGTTTTTACCAGAGCTCATCTTGCAATAAAGGGTTCTGTTCGACATTCCAACCACCTGAAGAAGGAGCGTACAACGGCCGAAACGTTGTAATAAATATGGCGACAAAGATGAGGACAATAGTCCGAATAATGTAAATAGTGAACAAAATATACATACATTAAAAATGGCCATGATCCATCAAGACGTAGGTGATCATGGATATCTCAAGCTACCATCTATAGGGGAAAGAGCGATAACGTCTACTGAACTTGAGAAACCTATTTTCCTGGAAAACAGTTTTAAGAGATAGATTTTATAAATTTCAAGTGGCAGCACTGGCGGCTCGGTTAATGAATGCTAAATGTTTCCTTATAAGGAAACATCTCATATTAGCGTTAACGTTACCATTATTATCTGTGAATTGCCATGACCTTTTATAAAAAGTAATGGCGTAGTTTCTTGTTGCCTTCTCCACGGTTATGAATATATATATATATATATTATTTCAGGACTTAGGCGATCATGTCTCCCCTTCTTTCTTTTTATGTGCCGTGTCCCATGAGGATGTAGGCGATCATGGATCTCCACTTCCCCCTATCCCTTGTAGCTCTAAATAAGTTTCATCCCTCTGTCACCTCGCCAAGATCACGTTATGTCATCCACTTGCTTAAGTCCGCCAGGTTTGTCATCTCTTATCTCTCTTTCCCTCTATTCGACCCATGGGTATCAGATTCTCCAGTCCCTCCTTTCTCATTATGTGTCCCAGAAACCTCGGCTACCCCTTCCTAATCTTTAGTATAAGTCTGCTCCTTGTTTGCACCCTCTCTAAGATCGCATCGTTGCTCACACGCTCGGTCTATGATATCCTTAGCGTCCTTCTGTAGAACTACATCCCCGTCACCTCGAGTCTTTTCTTCATCTTTGAGGTGACCGTCCAACATTGTCTGCCGTAAAGGAGAACAGATGTCACGTAGCAGCTCAGTACTATTTTCTTTGTTACCAAATTAATCCTCCTGTATCGCAATACTCTGCCCAGATTATTGCAGATGCAGAGTATTGCGAAACAGGAGGATTTCTTTGATAACAAAGAAAAGCACAGATTCCTTTTCATTGTTAATTTTGGTTTTTAGGGAAAGATATTGGGAATGGTTTTCCATTGCAATCTTCTCAGTGTTGAATTCAGAAGTGTCCTTCTTCTAATATGGTTGCCGTTCAATGCTAGATAAATCAGTCTACCCTTCTATTTAACACATAGCTTGTGGTGGGGAGAAGCCGTAACCCATCAGCGTCGTAGTGGAATCACATATATTGCAGAACTTGTGTATCTTGCGTAAGATCCAACCAACACTATAGAGACCACTCTGTCATACTATTTAACTCATAGCTTGGGGGAGAAGAGATGGATTCATACCTTTCCTGAGGTTATTTACGTGTAAGTAAATGTAACAAACTCAACTGGAATTCGAACTCTGATCTCCAATTTCCGAGTCACCATCATTACACCACCGCGTATCCACCACCAACTCACATCAATAAAATATAGATATACATGAAGCGTTTTCACCAAATAAACCTCGGGTCTTGCGTTATCTTGATAGCACACGCTTTTATTAATTCCGCATGCTTGCTGTATTCAGTTAGACTTTGTGTTATATATTTGTATATACCTATGTATATCTATATAGATGTGAAACTAGATTCTTATATATTTGCCTATGTTTTCTTAATTCCTGTCTTTTTATTGCTCCATTTACTTTTTTTTTTACATGTTTTCTTTTCTTATATCATCATACAGTCAGTCTTTCATTGCGTCTTAGTGGTTTCATTGCCTTGCTTAGAGTGAAATGATTAACAGAAAATGTGAAATATATTGGTGTGTATATGGGCATTGTATTGAATATCCGTATAAGATGTGTATAAAATGTATTTAAATTAACTAATGAGATATAATGGATAGTATATATATATATATATATGTGTATGTGTGTGTGTGTGTGTGTGTGTGTGTGTGTGTGTGTGTGTGTGTGTGTGCTGAAGACAGTAGACTGAAGCACCGTGATCAGCTTTGTCAAGCTCTGAAGCAGAGATGCCATCAAAATCCTGCTTTAACAAATTCGATCTGTCAGTGGGGCTGTGTCGCCCGCAGCAAGGCTGGGCTAGTATCACACTTAAGAAAGCACAAATGAAATAAGTTTTTCCCTTACCTGATTTTCTCCACACAGGCACCATCCAATGCTGACCATCATTTATCGTTCGCGATAGAAGAGTCCACCACATACATGTGTATGTATTTAGGTAGCAAGTCCTCTTTTGAAAAAAACTGTTCTTTTTATAGACATAAAAAGAACAGATTTTCACGCTTTAGTGCGCGCATGACCATGCCATAGAAAAAAAACGTCCATCGTGGATAATTTTTTCACGTTCTAATGAGCGCTAAGCATAACTGTCAACCGTTGCATTTAAAAGCAAAACGAAAGAATTACAGTACTGCAAAGCAAAAAAGTTTTGTAATACTACTTGCACCCCTGAACAACATACAGTATTGTATAACTACGTACACTCCTGAAGATGATCTTGGAAGAATATCGAAAGTACTTAGTTAATGGGAAGTAAAAACGATTTTCATAGTTATAGCACATTTCTCATATCATTTAATTGCAGTACACGGAAGGTTATCCGTAAGTATGAACGGATTTTATTAAAAATTAGTAATGTTTGTAGGTTATTTAGTCTCCTTGTTTAAGCTGGTGAATGTTGCCATAACCTTTGCCTTCTTTGGTGTTGCATAGAAGTTTTGTTGGTCTCTCGCTCAAATGCTTCCCACACATAACAATGCAGTCTGGGAGGTTACGTGGCCAGATGTAAGGATGATGTGGTCGCAGAAATTGTCTGACAGATTCTCCTGCTTGTGTGGCATGGTTCAGAATCCTGTTGCTTAGAGTCTTCCAGCAGTTACCTTCTTCACCCATGGCAGAACTACCTCCTCAAGGCACTAGAAGTAGACCTCTGTGCTGAGTTTGAGGATCTCACCAACAAATTCAGGAGTTCTGTACTTATCAGAACGATCAGAGTGAGTTTTCCTCTGTAATCACCATTAGACTCATGCAACTCTTTCCGAAGCCTCTTCACTGTCCTCACATTGACACCCAAACACTTTGAAATGTTCGTATTGGATCCTTCGGCGCGAATGCCAAGGAGAGCAGCATGTCGTTTCAAAAATTTATTGTGTAGTGAACTGCGTCATGTAGCTCTTTTTCTCACAGATAGTGCTCAACTGACTCTACTATACTCTGCAGTCAACAAAATAAAATAAAAAACAACCATTGCGCATGCGCGAAATTAAAAATAGAAAATGGCAGCAATTTACCCATCACACTCTGTATATAAATATAAATATATATATATATATATATATAAATCCATGTGGATTCTAACAAAAAAAATTCAAAGCTGATCCACAAAAAGAGCTCAATATATTTATTATAACAGAACATATAAGTTAAACAACAGAGAAATCGATAATTACCTCATAAAGTAAAGACAACATAAAAAAAACTTCGGTCTGAAAAGATGAATATTTAAATAAATTCATGAAATAAATGAATAAATAGATTTTAAAAGCTTGTCTACTTACATTGTGCTCTCGTTGGATTAATGTCCTCCTTGCAATTATCCATACCAATTACTAATATATATATATATATATATATATATATATATATATATATATATATATATATATATAAAAAAGACACCACTTTAAGGTTCCATTATAATAATTTATTTCACCAGAGCAATTTTAAATGACTCTGGATCATCAGATAGCACTTCAAAAAGATGAAACGAAAACGAAATGTAATATATATATATATATATATATATATATATATATATATATATATATATATATATATATATATATGTGTGTGTTGTGTGTGTGTGTGTGTGTGTGTGTGTAAAACCAATAAAGATAACGTTTAAATTTATAAAAATCTTGACGGAGTAATAAATATTTTTTAGAAAATAAAACATTTTATGACGTAAGGATATAAATGATGATGGCTCCCATCATATTCCTCTTTTATAATCTGTGAACTAACAAGCCTTTGGGGGAAGAGAGCGGAGTGGTTTACTGTTGCTTTCTTCCCTGTTTGGACTTCAGAAATGTCATTCTAGCTGCCAGTCAATGCTAGCTGGTCCAGTTTAGGTTAAAATGTAAAGTACAGATGGAAGGAGAAGTGAAGGATGCATGCATTTCTAAAAGAGATTCTTGCGTAGATTGGATGCAAAAATTAGGGCTGAGTGTGAACTGGAATCATCGGTTCCATTTCTCGCGCCGGTTATTCCTTCCTTCCTATTCTGACTTCTTTTCTCTCTTTCTCTTTTGTATATCTCTTTCTCTCGACCATATAATTAAAATATATACAAAACCAGTCATAAACCCGCCGACCTACACAAACTCCTATCATCATCTACCATACATAAATCACCACATTGTCAAGAGAATATCATGTGCAATAAGCCTCGATATTAAGTTTGTAAATATTAGGTTGGTGCAAAAAAATAATGACGTAATAATGTCATTTTGACGTTAAAAAATACGTCAAAAAACGACATTATTACGTCATTATTTTTGCACCAACCTAATATCTCATCACTGACAGCATTTTCATAAACCCGTCATCCACACAGTATTCAGACCACCGACTTTGTCCTGTGAAAGTTCAAATCTTATATATTTACTTTTCTGATACAAATTCAAAAAAAAGAAATTATGTAACAGAAACAAGCACGGAATTCCGTCTTCGGTTCAATAACCATAAAAAAGAAACATCAAAGACAACAACAACATTTTCCCTATCGCTACACACTTCAAACAACCGGGACATAGCATTGATAACATGCGTGCTTCATTTAAGAGCCAACAAGTTAGTAATAAATAAAAACGATATGTAATCTTAAGGAAGGCGAAATCCAACTGAACTTGAAATCACGTTAAGTCCTAACAGACAATCCCTCAATTCACAGACTCACGGCTGTCTGGACCGAATGTAAATTGTTCCCAACGCCTTTATCTGCAATAGAGAGCTAGCACGACTCAAGATGGTAAACGAGTCTATGCTAAAGTTAGCGGCACAATTTGATTTTTTGATAAGATGCACATTGGGGCCAAATATTTAATAATTTTCTACGGGGTGCAAAATTTTATTAATAACGGTAGACTTATTTTACTTTTACTGATTAAAAAGAAAAGCAAAAAATAAAACAAACACAGCCGACCGGTTTCGCCCTCAGAGTTGGATCAAGGGATTACATATTGCAAGAAAGTAAAACAAAAACGATGTGTAATATTAATGTAAGTGGAATACAATTTAAGTTGAAATCACGTTTAGTTCTAACAGACACTCGCTTTGTTTACAGAGGGACAGCTGTCTGGACCGAATGGAAATTTTTTCCAACAACTTTATCTGCAATATAGTGCGAGCACAACTCAAGATGGTTAAAGAGTTATGCTAAAGTTAGTGGCACAATTCATTAACATTACATATCATTTTTATGTTTTATTGCAATATATAATACCCTTGATCCACCTCTGATGAGTGAGGGTGAAACAGGTAGGCTGTATTTACTTTACTTTTCGTTTTTCTTTTAATCATGAAAAGTAAAATAAAGTGTAACCTTTTAACTGCTATAATAATATATATATATATATATATATATATATATATATATATATATATATGTGTGTGTGTGTGTGCGTGCGTGCGTGCGTGTATTTTAGGCAGCAAATTCTCTTTTAGGTATATCTGACTGAATAAATTACAAATATTATGTCTGCTTATTTTGTACATAATCCTTTCATATTCACGAATATTTTCCGTATATTACAATATATATATATATATATATATATATATATATATATATATATATGAGATCTGATCAAAATATAAGTATACAGAATGAAACCGCTTGACACGGATAGACCTTGAATAATGTTAAACATGCACACTAAGTTATAACAATTTGGCTCCCTTCCGTTTTCTATAGCAATACTTGGAATTGTTGTGTAAAGTATCCCCACACAGGTTCCTTTAGGTTAGATGTTCAAGAGCTATCTACAGGGAATTTTACACACTTTCAGAACTGCTAGAGGATGTACCCCTGCTAATACGAAGAGGCATGAGGTTCATGCATGATGGAGCGCCAGCACATTTTATTAACATTGTTCGCAATGCACTGGCTGACGTTTACCATGAAAGATGGAGAGGTCGTGGAGGACCGATTCCTTGGCCTGCACGTTCCCCCAACTTCAATCCTTTGAACTAAAACAATTGGTATACGCAGGGGACATTAATAATACAGAAACACTCTATCAACGCATTATGGGGCCTGCGAAACCATTCGACACTGTTAGGGATAATTTCAAAGGGTACTCCAGTCACTGATCCATCGGGTGCATGCGTGTGTAGAAGCAGAAGGGGGACATTTACATCATTTGTTGGGAGTTGTTCTGTTGAAGTACAACGATGGCCTTTTGGACATATATTTACATGGACACACACACACACACACACACACACACACACACACACACACACATACACATATATATATATATGATTAAATAATGAAGAGACAGGAAACTTTTATAAATTAAACGTTTCACTTGTCAGCTTCTCAAAACATTCTGTAATGGGAATGTTTCGGCATTTAGAATTCAGCGCTGCTTGAATTTATTGCTTAGGTATATTTCAATTGTTTTTGCCGTGCGGCGTTAATTTGTGTGTGTGTGTGTGTATTTAATTTCTGAAGATTGTAGCATGAACAAATAGGAAAGTATTCGTATATTACTAGTCGGACCAGTAGTTACTAACATTAAATGTTGGAATAAATTTTTTAAGGAAAAATCGTGAGTATGTTTTGATTATCATTAGTGTTATAGTTTTTACTGATGTCACATTTCGGCGTAGTAAGGAACACTAAAGCTTTTTTACGCGCACAGACACATACATATACACACACGTATAAATTTAATTATTGTTCATTGAACATACTGGGATTGCCACTAAGGTCCAATAAAAAGGATTCCTGACACTTGAACTACCTAACGCTTTCTTGTAATTCGTCCAGCTCACTGAACTATGACGCTCTCTATTATTGACAACACAATTTTATGATCCTCAATTATGGGCGCAAAAAATTCTCTGCCTGATCACATGATCGTAATTAACCAATCAGATTGCATTTTAAACGGATAAGGATCTGAGCCCTTTTTTCTATAAAACGGAAAGAATTGTCCGACTCAAGTTAGATGCGTGTCCCCATATCAATTTACCTTTTGAAAATCATAGAATTTTGAAGTCGATTACTCTAAATAAAGTCTTAAAACTCCGGTTGCATTTTTAACTTCTTTTTCTTATATTTTTATCCATATGGGATATATATATATATATATATATATATATATATATATATATATATATATATATATATATATATATATATATATATATAAATATAAAAACGTTACTTTCTGTTTTTTTTGTTTTTTTAAACAGTATAAAATTACATTTACCGGCCTGAATGTTCAAGAAATTTCATAGAAAATGTGCTTCTCCGACAGGAATCGAACCCATAAGGTTCCCATAATAGGTTACGGGTTCGATTCCTGTCAGAGAAGCACTTATTTTCTAGAAATCTTTATATATATATATATATATATATATATATATATATATATATATATAAATATATTTATTTATTTATATATATAATACTTTATTTATTTATATATATAATACTTATATATATATAAATACTTTATTGATATATATATATATATATATATATATATATATAAATATTAGTAATAAGTAGATAGAATGCTAATCAATATATTTCCTTCGATAAACGCACGCCAGATGCTTCTTTTTTTACATCACCAATTTTCGTAAAGCTTAATAAATGTATCATACACACACTAAATTTTTTCATACATTCACTTTGATGATTCCGTCCTCCTCACGACAAGACCGAAAAACATGCTAAGACATCATTCCACAATGTATACCAAATATCATTTAACCACCACAGAGAACCTTTTCTGCCTGTCATCATCGTGGCTGGCACTAGACTCCAAGAGAGCAACACACAACACCTTCTTGGAATCACGTTTTCATCTGCCGTGAAGCGGAGCGACTACATCGAAACGATAGTGGCATCTACTCCAAGAAAAGTTGGTCACTGTGTCGTGCCAGAAATTTTTTTTCTTGTCACATTTACAAATCTATCATTCATCCGTGCATTATATATTGTTGCCATATCTGGTCTGGTGCTCCTGCTGCACATCTAGAGATTTTTGACAGTTTCTGTTGAAGGATCTGTAGTGTAATATGATGAAGGATCCGTAATGTATTCTAACCAGGCATCTCGACTTAAGTCACTTTCACACCGAAGTGACGTGGCTTCTCTCTGTCTTTTCTACAAATATTTCCATGTCGACTGCTTTTTACCTTGGTGCTCTGAATACATGAATGTAAGCGAAAGGGGATTATGATTGGGTTGTGTTTTTAAACCTAATGTTTTAATTGAACTTTTTAATGGATTTGGAAATTTTCATTATTTTTTTTCTGTCCATTTAGAAAATCGCATTATTTAAGGCGAATATTTGGTGGTGTTTGCAAAAAACCGTTATCTCGTTTCTTTGATTTAATAAATTTACGTTTTTTAGAAACTTATAATGTGTAGTTTTTCATGTAGGCATAAAGGCATGGGTCATCCCAGGGTTTACAAGTTCTTGTTCTATTTATTATTTTCCATTTTACCTTTGGTGTTTTATTCGTTTTTTTTTAAATGCCAAAATATTTAGATAGGGTTGTCTGATTTCTGTTTCTAATATTATTGAAGGAGATTTTGTGTAGTCTCCACATTAAATATTGAAATTAAACCTGAATACTGCCGACCATTTTCGAAACAGTAATTTCTGTGTCACGATGGAATCATATTTTTATTAAAAATAATTATAATCCAGGCTCTACTTCTAACAGTTCTTTCCTATTATATCAATACACACACACACACACGCGCACGCACACACACACACACACACACACACACACACACACACACATATATATATATATATATATATATATCAATATATCAAACAATACACGGACGAAACAATAATGATAGTCTGTTTCTATTGCATGAAAAATTCTTGAAGCTATATACATAAAACAGTTGAAACTTAACTTCAACAAATAAACTACGAAATCTCCACAAATATTCTTAAATGCCTATAATTGATAATTGAAGCTATTGGTTTATACCAACGGCTTCCCATACTTAATACTTCTCGTTTTCATATATATATATATATATATATATATATATATATATATATATATATATAATGAAATGGACAAAGTCCGACAATTATTTTAAGAAAATATCAAAGAACGTATAAACATAAAAAAAAATGTCTGGTGAAATAAATTATTATAATGGAACCTTAAAGTGGTGTGTTTTTCTTTATATATATATATATATATATATATATATATATATATATATATATATGTGTGTGTGTGTGTGTGTGTGTGTGTGTGTGTGAAATAGAATATTAAGTCTTTATTTCCGTGTTGCGTATTTTCGAGAGATACATGAAAAAATAAGCGTTAAACAGCTTGACTGTTAATTCCGTCATATTTTGGGTAGAGCGTCAAACACACGTTTGAGAGTTACGTATATAAAATATAATGTATCAGGATATCCTTATAACGAAGTATATATATATATATATATATATATATATATATATATATATATATATATATATATATGAATTAATATAATCTATTGAGCGTATATAAGGCAGCGTTATGGCAGATAGTCACCAGTTTGTATAAATCACATTTCGTATGTCGGCAAGACAACGAACCGTGGATCTAAATTACATTCCCTGAAGCAATTAGATCTTCTGAACATAGTCACGTATTTTCACTGCCAATGAGTTGCTTCTATGTTTTTATGGCACAATTTGATCAAATTATGGCCTGGCGCAATTCTCTGGTCGACCATAAACGATCGTATTTTTCCCCCTTGAAGGTGCGAAGATGAAGTCAAATCCTATATTTTATGGTTTCTTATCGCTCACATCATCGTCGACAATTAATCTCTTGGCGTGAAGACGTTGAACCGGGGGACAAGACTATCGGAAAAAATCGATTTATTACCTTTTATCACACATTTGGTCTTTATTAATATATCGATTGACCACTCCAAATATTAACGCGCATACGCAAATGATCCTTTCTCTATTTCTATTTATATATATATATATATATATATATATATATATATATATATATATATATGTGTGTGTGTGTGTGTGTGTGTGTGTGTGTGTGTGTGTGCAAAAGTGTGTGTGCAAAAGAGAGACATTTACAGTGTAGGCATAAGAATGAACACTGCATGGGGACTGCCTGTTTCAAGCATTAGTTCGATCTTCAGGCCATGTGTATCTGTCTTTACAGCGATATATTTCTTTTCCCTCACTATATATATATATATATATATATATATATATATATATATATATATATATATATATATATATATATATATAAAAAAGAAAGAAAGAACAGTCAGATATATAGTCCGGTGTTTTTATTGATATTTTTATTTTTACACAACGGTGCTCAATGTAAATTTACAGAGCATAAATTGTATAATGATTTAAAAATATGGTTCCTTCACTACACATAGCAAAGGAACCATTATGTAGCGATGGAACCATATTTTTAAATCAGTTTATTTATATATATATATATATATATATATATATATATATATATATATATATATATATATATATATATATATATAAGCGTGGTACTAGATTGGCGACGGTAAGATCTTATCATTTTACAGTTGAAATGGCTAGGTGTAACCGCCAGTTCTATGCTAATAGTTTCTTCTCTCGCACTTCTCGTTTGTGGAACTCTCTTCCGGCTTCTTGCGTTCCAGTCCAATTTGATCTTCAATAATTTAAATGCAATGTCAATTGTCATCTTATGTCCTCTCAATTCTCGTTCTTTTTTATTGTTCTATCTCCTTAGTAGTGTTTGTTTCTTATATTCTCTAACACTCAGTAACACTAGCGTCTTAGTAGCTTTATTGCCTTGCTCCGGATGAAATGATTAAAAAATGTCATTTTTGGGGCCAAAATCAATGTATGATTTTTAAATGATTTTTTAACGTTCAGACACCGTGGAAGTATTGTCCCAATGCTATTTTCAGATGCTTTCTTTATTAATATACTAGCAGTAGAGCCCGGCGTTGCCCGGGGATGTAACAGTAAGAGATAGATCAAGTATCGACCATCATAAAGACTGAAAAATAAAATTGACAAAGATTATTGTTTAAGGTTGACGGACACGCATGTCTTAATTAGTTTTTTTTTTTTTTTTTTTTTTTTACGAATTGGTCAAACCCAAACTCAAACAAAAACATTGTTTTCAATCGTTATGACTCTACCGATTAAATAGAATTTTATTATAAACAATTGTCTTGTAAATGGAATTTTTAAAGCATTCTGAATGTAAAAATAAAGAAAAAAGTGTGCAAGGCAATAAGAAACACTACCTGCCAAAAAAAGTGAAGTTTTGTTGAAATCGGTTCAAAAATGTAGGAAATCCGATCCCATATATAAACGAACACAGACACACACAAACAACCTGGGTTTTATAATAAGTATAACTCGATATGAGTTGTCCCCCTTCCATTCTGGCGACTTAATCGTGTTTTCAAATTGATTTCATGCAAAAACAATTGTGTTTTTCCAATTTTTGGCGTTGTCAGAACCACCGCAAGGTAATTTTACGTAGTCCTGTGAAGTTTTGTTGAAATCGGTTGAAAAATGTAGGAAATCCGATCCAATATATAAACGTACAGACACACACACACAACCTGGGTTTTATAATAAGTATGATTCATATTGATATCAGATTTCCAGAAATCAGAGTTGCAAATTTACGAACCAACGCTTCACTCCACTACTGTATGGTGCCGCGGGACAATCCTGAGTATAGAACTTAGAGCATTAAATCCACACAAGCAATTTAATTACAAAGATCCATTATAAAACAGTCGCTCATTAATAGCGATCACGAGTGAGCCGACTGAAAAACGATGAAATAAAACTTATGCCTTTAGGATTTTAATTTGCTAAATATGCAAAGCATTTATGTTCAACGAGCGATATCTTGGGCAAGATATATGATACGTGCTTTGTAGATATAAATGATACAACCTAATTTATCTGATATCACAATTTTACATATTATTGGCACACACACGCACAGATGAACAATCAATTTTTTATCTTGGACGGTCTCACGAATCAACAACAGACACATATCTGATTTTATGCAGTAGTTTCGCAAAGGCGAATGGCGTAATATTAGAATATTGCCAAAATCAATTCTTTTCGATTTCAGATCAAAAATGAAAAGATTGATTTTGCATGTCTTCAGATCTAAGAGATCAATTATACCTACTTGTTTACGTATTAAATTGTTCATAATACAAAGCTCGAAGACTACAGTCGAAATGGCAACGGTGTGTAAGATATGAATGGAAGAGAAGGTGGCAGGAAGTGGAGATTTTTTTAATAATAATGTTCACCCTGAACAAAGCCCAAGAGACACTCAATGTAGAGAGTTACTGGGTAAGTTTTAAGGGGCACAGTGTATGAGGATATGTGAGAAGTTAACGGTTAACTCTAGACTTGAACAGGTTAAGATTGTAGTGGTCTGGGAAGCATCTTCTTGGGAGTCGTTTCCACACAGCAGCAGTGCGTCGGAAGAAGCTGTTCGAGTGGAACTTACATCTCACCAAGGGAATTCGAAAGTTTAGTTTAGTTTGATTTGCTTTGTTTTACGGCATATCAACCTCAAAGGGTTAATTCCGACAAGATTTTTTATTGCTGGTAATATATTTTGTCAAAATGTATTGCTGGTAATATTTCATTTTTCAGGTCAAAATTGGAAAGATTGTTTTTGCATGTCTTCAGATCTAATAGATCAATAATACGTATTTGTTTACGTATTAAATTGTTTACAATTCAAAGCTCGAGGACTACAGTCGAAATGGCAACGGTGTGTGAGATATGAATGGAAGAGAAGCTGGCAGGAAGTGGAGATTACCCTGCACAAACTCCAAGAGCCACTCGATGTAGAGAGATACAGAGTAAGTTTTAAGGGGCACAGTTTATGAGGATACGTGAGAAGATAACAGTTAACTCTAGACTTGAACTGGTTAAGATTGTAATGATCTGGGGGCCATCTCTTAATCGTTTCGACACAGCAGCAGTGCGTCGGAAGAAGCTGCTCGAGTGGAAGTTACATCTCACCAAAGGAATTCAAAAGTTTGGTTTAGTTTTGTTTGGTTGTTTTACAGCATATCAACCTCAATAGGTTATTTAATTCCGACATGATTTTTTATTGCTAGTAAAATATTTTTTTCAAAATGTATTCCTGGTAATATTTCATTTTTCAAAAATGTATTTCTGATATTTTTTTTCCAAAAAAGTATTGCTGGTAATAATGTATTGCCGATAATAATTTTTTCTTCAAAAATTCATTGCTGGTAATAAATTTTTAACAAAAATGTATTCCTGGTAACAAAACCTATTTTCACACGTTTTGACCACAGTTTGGGTGTTGACTATTTGCGCATGGCTTGGCCCTTGAGAGGTGCTACCACACCAGGTTAGGGTAGACATAGGACCACCAGCAATTAAGAGTTTGTTCCACGATCCTTAAAACATGATCAGAGACATTGCTGCGGATGTAGTTTATCGTCTTACCCAGGACGGGAAATTAGGAAGGAACGAATGTGGTTCGCTAGAATTCGCAAGGCATCGCGTGAAGTTTAGACATTTTTATAAAGCTGTTTTACCCTGTACAAAGCCAGAGAGCCTCTTGAGGTAGAGAGTTATAGTGTAACAGGTTAGGGGCACAATTTATGAGGATATGTAGGTTGGATAACGGTTAACCGTAGACTTGAACAGGTTAAGAATGTAGTGATTGTGGAAGCATCTTTGGAGTTAATTTCACAAGACAGCGGTCCGTGGGAAGAAGCTACTGGATTGGAATAAGAAAGGAATGAAGACGGTTCGCTACAATGATCGTGGCATGGCGATTATTCACCATGAAGGTTAAAATTGGTGGATGTAGTTCGTCTGAAGACTTTCCATGGAAATAGCGATAGAGTCGATAGCGTCTTGCAACATTTCGTGGTAAAGAGGTTGTAGCTTTGAAAATTAGAAGGCCGTGAAAACACTTTTGGACTCAGTCGAGACTGGAAATTAAAAATTGTGCACTTCCTGCCCATATATGTCAGCAGTACACCATTTTCGGTTTGATCTGCTTCTTGCAGGTAGAGGATAGCAGGAGTCAGGTACTTACTCAAGCGGTACAAGGAACAAACCTTTTTTTCTATATGTACGATTTTCAGTTGTCGTCTGAATAGGCGCTCGAAGCACGAGGATTTCATGAGGGTTTATCGCGACAGGTGAAAATTTAGGTTCCTTTCAGTGATGATGCAACGTTTTGAGGATAAGAAGGATAACGATTGATCCTTGTCTTGAAGAATACATAACTGTATTGTTCAGGTAAGCACTCGCGCGGGAGCCCGTTTCACAAAGTGGTAGCTCTTTATAAACAGCTGTCTGCGTGAAACTTCTTTCTTACATTTTGAACACGGGGGAAATGATGCTGATTCGACTCTGTGGAAGTAGAATAGCATATCCTAGTCGTAAAGGTAAACTTATGGAACTAGATGAAAATATTTGGATCGAAAGTATTTTTTTAGATAATAATTGTTTACTGATAAAAGCCTTACTAATTAACCCATAGTTAGGAGGAGAAGAGATTGAATCAGAACAAGAAATAATAATGTGGATATAAAATGGGGGATCAGTTCTATATCACAATCAACATAAAAAATGATTTTTTCATTTTGTGACCAAGCCAGTTTATATACATTTATATCCCAGAGTATGCCACTAAATTTAAAATATATGTCTGTGTAGCCAATCGATATTTTATTGATCGATTCGATTTCTACGGGGGTGAAGAGGGGGATTCATACCTTTCTCAACGGTATTTTCGATTAAGTGAACACAACGGGAATTAGAACTCGGTTCTCTGATTAACAATTCTGAGCCATCATCTCTTACACCACCCGCACATCCAACTTTACAGCAGCTGGTATTCACCCATCAGACTCGACGTTGCTTAACTTTGATGATCGTACGAGAACCGGTGTTTTGATATAATGTGTCTGTAAGGAGGATGAAGGAAATGCTAATCCAAAAGGAAGAATATTTAAATGTATCTTAAAGAGTCACTCTTTTTTTTATCTCTTGCATTCTCAGACTTCATGATTTGAAAAATCTGGTTTGAATCTATGAATTTGTTTATAAATAGTCCCATTAATATGGATTACATATAAACTATGGCTATGAATTTCGCGCGGGTGTCCGTTTCACAAAGTGGTAGCTCTTTGTAACTATATTGCGGATATATATTTATGATTTGATTTTATTCCGAGTGCTCTCCTGTAGATAACTTTCTATTTCCATCCATTTACCAACCAGAGTTTTCTTTTGCTTATTTTTGTCAGAAGAGAACAGACTGGGATGCGTTTTGTAAACCTATGGAACTGAAATCATTTTCATTAAGCGGATGGTGTAAAGAGCAAAATAAATACATTGCTAAAGAAACTGGGAGAATGGTCAGCTCACACGATGGTTCCTGACACTTTCTGCCATTTTTGTCGTTACAAGAGAGAGATTAGACCAAAAAACAAAGTATTTCTGTCATATCTAGGCTGAAACCCAATCCTCAATATTTGACGGCCTCGATAGATTTCAAAATTTTTATATGGTCTTGTGGAGAATGACATTTTCTAACGGTGCAACCTTTTTTCCACGGACGCAAAATCGAAGGCCTATCTGTCACTCATGCCCTATTTCTCAACAGCCGATCCATTTCAGACCTTTACACGCTATTTTACATCCGTGGGGTCGAGTAATGGTCATTTTCTTTTCATTCCAAATGTAAAGGAGAAATTCAACCTAGCTATTTTTCGGAATAACTATAACACTACCGTCAGCGCTTCTGTGCGCACCACTTCCGTCTTGACCTCTTCGGATCATGCGTCAACTGTTACCTATCATCCTCATCCTCGTAATCACCCTCACCTACTATCTCCTCTTCTGTTCAGGTCTCCCATCTCATTCATCATTACCATTTTGACTTTAGTCCTATATCTTTATACTGAGTAGAATTTAGTAAAATAATAATAATAATAAAGTGCCTTCTTATTGATATGGCAGTCCCTGCTGACTGCAATGTATCTTTGAAGATATTAAAAAAGTTGTCAAAATACAAGGACCTTGAAATAGAAATCTCAAAAATGTGGCATATGAGAACATCAACAATTCCTGTTGTAGTTGGAGCCCTAGGACTGGTTGGAAAAGATTGCAGTAGACTAATTGAAGGGATTCCTGGAAATCCATGCCTCAAGGAGATACAAAAAATTGTTCTGACAAGTACAGCCCACACTTTACGAAGGACTTTATCTATGTAATTTTCTTTCTTTTTGTTTGTCAGTGGGAAGTGTCACGATGCCATTTCTAACCTTAGGTCCCTATGCATGACCCGGAAAGAAATATGTACACACCAGAAATCAAAGAAAATAATAATAATAATAATAATAATAATAATAATAACAATAATAATGTATCGGTTTCCACGTTATTATCACCCACCGAATATAAAACTCAACAGAATATGCTGGGTCAATATCTGCACTGGAATATCTGCAACTTCTACAGGAAGGAAACTGCAAGAAATTGGTAAGACTACCACCCAAACCCGGTTACAGACATAGGACTCGTAACAATTTTATGGGACTTTACCATATAGACAGAACAATCAAAGCCAATCGTCCAGACATCGCGATCAATGACCACAAGAATAGAATGTGCTTTTTTTATTGCCATGTCACTTCCGGTAGACTTGATGATCAAAATACCAGGTTGTTGAAGTTGAAATCTCAAAAATGTGACACATGAATTCCACTTCTGTTTAATAATTAAAAAAGGTTCTGATAGACTCATTGAAAGGATTCCTGGTAACCTATATCTTAACAAAATCAAAAAAAAAAAAAAAAGAAATATTCACACAAGTACAGCTAACTCCTTATGAAGGGCTTTAAAAAGTGTGTGCTCTTGGGTTAAAACATGTTCAGTAAAAATATAATAATGTCAATTCTGACCTTAAGTCTCTGGTTGGGACCCGGAAGGAAATGAGTATACAACAAAATTCAAAGAAAATACTACTACTACTACTACTGCTGCTGCTACTACTACTACTACTAATAATAATAATAATCTGAAGGGGCATTATCTGTCATTATAATGTTGCATTCTGTATCGTGTGTGGACCTCCACACTAATACATAAAATGGCATTAACGAAAATGACGACTTATTTTGCTTCTTCGTTTTTTATTAGACGAGAAGGGCAGACGTGAGAGTTTGGATTCTAAGAGGCAGCAGAAGAAATGACGTCATGGGGACGCATATCACACGTTGGCATAGCGTCCCTCCGTGTTTGGTATTAGTTGGGTATGGGAATAATATCGAGGCCTCAAAATTCTTGCTGAATTCGCGCCGTTTTGAATTCATATCCAAAACCGAAACAAAGGTTATCCATCACTGTCAGAAGACCATGCCCACGAGGCACTCCGGCCAAAGGCTGACCATTCTGGCCTTGGCTTTCGTCATCTCTATCAATGTCCAGCGAGTTAAAACTTGCCAGGTCTACCATTATCCTTACAAAATAATCCTTACTCGCTCTTACTTAATCAATGGGGAATTTTTGCCCGGACTGTTATTTTCAGTTATCTTAACGGGAGTAATACTTATTTGGCCCAGGATCTATTTGGTTCGGTTTCTATCAGAGGAGCACATAGACTCCTTTCAGTCGCGACTTACCCTTTTCTTTTGGATGAAATCAATTATTTTCTTGGTTAGTCGGCTATTTTCCTTATTGTATAACTCTACGTTTTCCTAAGTAATCTCTTTATTTGATCTGACGAAATCAGTTATTTTCTTAGTGGTGGTTAATTTTACTTAACTCACGACTACTTATGCTCAACATTGTTGTAAATTATTCACTTTTCATCATCTATCACAATTTGTATTTTTTTTAAGGAACAGCTTTGTTAGGCACACAGAAATACGTATCAAAGCAACTACCTAAGCAGTTTTGAATGATTTTTAAGAGATGCCGGCTATTTTACTTATTGTATAACTCTACGTTTTCCAAAGTAATCACTTGATTTGATTGGTATCAGCCTTAAATGGTCTACTCAACTCTCGAGAATCGTTCAATAGTTAATTTCCTGGACGATTCGCTGCAATCAGCTTTTGAAACTTTTGATCATTCACAAAACCTTCATAAACAGTAAACATCGTACTTTTTTTTACCTTTGTGTCGCATTTTATCGTTAAAATAATAAAAAAATATATGCCGAATTTTCGCCATAGGAAACTTCGCGGTATACGATTTTTACCGTAAGACAATTTCGCCGCATTTATTTTTTTTTTTCGATCTCCTTATCTTGAACGTCCCTTTTGGAGTAATGTTCAATTTAATATGCGATGCAACTTGTTATCAAGTATATATGGATATCCTTTTTACAGGTTCAAACATCAGAAAAGAAATTTAAAAAGTAAACATTTATTTAGAAAGTGAATGAATTAAAAATATATGAAATTAACAAAGAAATAATTTAAATGTGTTCAAATTCCAAGCAATGCTTCGTAAATAATGTGTCTATTTGCGTTGGACTGAAATAAAGCATTTTCCGCTGAAGTCTTGCATTGATACCAATATATATTTTCTTTATTTGTACTGCCTCTCCTTGATCTAAATCACACTTTTTCTTTTTTTGCTAATGTCTCTTTCTTTTTCAAATACGCAATTAGTTTCCACAATTTCTGGTGCAAGCTAGTATAACTTCGCTTATTAAAATATTTAAATCGAACTAACAATAGTGCCAGCCAGATATACTTAATAATAAGGTACTTCGCATATTAAAAAAAATGAGGCGAAATTATCTTATGACAAAAATTCTATACGGCAAAGTTTTCTATGGAGAAAATTCTTGAGGCGATTGCAGCAAAAATGTTTATGGCGAATGTTCCTAGAACCAGGACGAGGAAGGTCTTGTAAAACAAAACTGCATTTATTTAATCACCATAGAGAATCTTTTCTGGCTACCACTAGCATGTTAATCTCCAGAAGAGTGCCACTTTGTGTCTTCTTCCACGGCGGTGTAATGGTTAGCAAGCTTATCTCACTAGATCAATTAGTAGTGAGTTCAATCCTCACTGAGTACCCTCTTCTTTCTAAGCTAGATGCTACCCTATTCTAACAGTTTATTTTATCGCATTTCTCTTCTGTAGAATACTCTTCCAAAATTCTTGCCTCCCCGTCACATATTCAAATATGAATGGCAACGCCAGTTGCCATCTTCCGTTTTCTTGAACCCTGTTCTTTTATTGTCTTTTCTCCTCTCTAAAGTGTTCTCATTCTATTTCACCCCGTGTTACCCACTACGTCCTAGTGGTATGAACATCTTACTTGGAGTGAAACGATTTAAAAAGTAATTTTGTGATAAAAGTAGAGAAAACTAATCACGCCTAGTGCCATCTCCCGACAAAAACATAAGGATAGGTTATGTCTAAAAACAAAGAAAAATAAAACGGGTATGAAAAGGGTGGTCTTCCCCTTGACACCGCTATTATTGTATATTCATTTTTTGGCGGGCACGTTTGTTAAACTTTGCCAAAATTATTCTTTAAATCAGCAAACTAATAAATAAATACTGTCTAATATTTTATTGTCAGTTCACAAGAAAATAAATCCTGATGTCCTTTACCTATTGCATCGAATTTACGTGGCAAGAGCAAATGAAAGAAATGGTCAGAAAATATATTTTACAAAATCTATAATTACAGTTGCGCGACGTTATGTGTTTATTGAAATTTTCTTCTTGAGTTCACGGGTATTTTTTATATGAATTTATGAATAAAAATTGTTTTTCATAGTTCTTTCTTTACAATATGGCGAATAACATACAGGATGTCCAGAAAGTGTCTTTACAATTTAAGAAATTTATTAAAAAAGCAAATGAACAGAAAAATGTGCGGAAATTTTTACAAAATTAGATGTAAATATTGAAGCTTTCCTTATCTAATTTGATACACCTCAATATGGGCACCATTAGTTGTACAAAGCAGATCAAGCCAGTACTCGATTTCTTGCCACACTGAACAAATGACTATACAGGATGTCCATAAAATCTCTTTTGCAATTTACAAAAAATTATTACAAAAGGAAATAAAAAAAACAAATATGTGAAAATTGTTACAAAATTAGAAGTAGATATTGAAGCTTTTTTTTTATCAAATTTAATACGCCTCTAAATGGGCACCATTAGTTACATGAAACACATCAAGACGTTACTCGATTTCTAGCTATGTTCGCTGTAGTACAGCCTCATCAATGGTGGCAATATAAAATTGTGTTCTATAGACTTGGTTGGCAGAAAAAAAATGATAGCCTACTGCAGAAAAATCTATTTAGTCAGTCATGAAGTAAGAAAGACATGGTTGCCCAAGCGTGTATTGTGTATGACAGTTAATTGTCTGACAGGGATATAAAATTCCCAGCTGGTCGATCAGAAAAAGCGTTCAATTAGAATGGAGCAAAAACAGCATCATGTTTAGATGTAACAGAGCCTATCTTCTTCAATTACTTTAAAGTACTTTCATTAAAAAGCAATTTGAATTAATGCAGTTGCTAACATAACAAAAGTAGTCTACATTTATTCAATCGAAGTTAGCCGAGAACATGAAGGAGTAAAACAGGCAACCGGAAGACTCACTTCAGACCACATTTTGGAGTTTTTGAAATTCAATTTGTCAGTGTGCTACCAGGGATGTAAAAGAGGATACATTTATAAAGCAATTGTTAAGTTTGATGAAAACTGGTTGAAAGATGAATGAAAAATAAGATAGAAACCAGTAAAAATCGCTAATTTTCGCTATTTAGGTGTATTTTCAGTATATGGGTGGACTCAATTATCAAGTTAAATGACTGTTAAACAAGCAACTTATTGTTGGCTACAGTTGAGTGAAGTTTGTATTAGATTGCTTGAAAATTGAGGGAGTTTTTAGTTTAAAATTCGTGTTGAAATCGATTTGTATTGATATCGATTTGTGTTGAAAACTATTTTCATTTTTCGCGGTTTCTCGCTAAACACGGTAGTGTAGAAATAAAAATGAGATATAGTTGGGCTCGTCACGATGTAAGTAACCTACATAACGAGTTTGAGGGAAATCGGAGAAAAAAGTTGAATTTATTGATTTTTGATAAGCCTCATCGATTATTGATTTTTTTAAAATTCGATTTTTATGCTAAGTATCTATTTCTTACATTGTACAATGTATGTGATAGGTTTGCTCAAAATCGGTTGGATGGTGCTCGAGTGAAAAGGTATAACACAGACAGACAGACACACAGACAGACACACACACAGACATCCTCTGTTTTATATAGAGAGATACTTGTAAATAAACTATTTATTAATTAAAGTGTGTTTAATATCTTTATTGGGGAAAAAAATGAAATAATGTATAAATCTAGTTTCATATGTTTCATCTTTTTTTTTTTTAAGCGTTTTACCCCAAGCAAGGCGGGAAGCCACTAGGATACAAGGGGTTACAGGAAATAGCAAGATCAGATAGGAGTGATAGAAGAAAGGATGAGGGTAGTGGATAGATCAAGGCAACTGGAGATGTCGATTGACATTACACTTGAATAGCTGGAGATTATAGCTCACAGGGAAACAGGAATAGGGAAGGGAGTTCCACAGGCGAGAGGTGCGAGACATGAAGCTATTAGAGTAGAAGAGACGGCTACATTTAGGAGTTTCGACAGTGAAGGGGTGAGAGCGGGATGCCAGCATCGTAGGGCGCTGGAACTCATCTATAGCAAAATTATAAAACTAGCTCTTTAAAATAAAAATAATAGTTACCGTGTATTATACAGTACTTTTGACACATTTTTTTTTATTTTTTGGAGTACATTTGATAAAATTTGTCAAAAGATCTCTTTGGCTAAGCCAGTAATTTGCAAATGATGATGTTGCAGCCAGAAAAAGCAAAAAAAAAGCATTAAAATAAAAAAATATAAAGAATAAAAATATAAAAATATCGTACGACCGTATTTATTTTTGTTAACTGATACAGATGTAAAAGTTCCATCCGAGCAGACATTAATAGTTCAGTCAGAATTTCGAAAGAATTAATAATACCGTAGGTATGTGAGCTGATATGGACAATGAACAACTTTGTATAATTTGACTGTCAAGTCAATGTGATTTTTGAGTGGGTGTAGCCAATCTAAGTAGGTAAGTACGGCAAAGGTATTGATAAATAGATTACATTTTTATTTATATCTTACCTATCGATCCAGAAATAAAAGTTAAAGAATTAGCGAAATCCATAGGGAGAGACGCTGGAGTTTTCATTTGCAGAACGACGGCTGCAATACAATATTTAATAAAATCTATCGATAGATGGAGTTTAATCTTCATAACACTTATAGTGACTTCGATTTTACTTTCTTTCTCCTATGAGGTGGGGGGGTGTTGAAAAGTCTTCAGGTCGACTAGCTTTCAGAAATTAGTATTATAATGATGAAGCATTTATTGATTCATTCGTTTTCTACGGTTACACTTTGCAGCTTATTTAAATCTAGAAAATAATTTTAGATTGCCCCCCCCCCAAATTTCGGTAAAGGTGATGATAATGGTTTAGTAATACAAGTCTTACTAAATAACTAATAAGAAGTGCATTAATGCATCATCAGAATTTGATAAACAAGCAAGAAATTATTATTATGTGAACATAAAGTGGGGGATCAATTCTATATTAGAATCAATATGTAAACCGAACCCTCACTTTTTGACCGCCATAATTTATATATATATATATATATATATTCCAGAGAATTCAAATAAAACTAAAAGACATCCCTGTATAGCTAATCAATATTTCAATGATTGATTCGTTTTCTACGGCTTGTCAACATATTGGAGGTTAATTAAATCCAGAAAATATATTTAGATTAGAAGAATTTTTTGTTGATAATAATATTTTAGCGATAAATTCTTACTAATTAACTCATAGTTGGGGAAAGAAGAGGTACAGAATTTGATTAAAAAAAAAAACAAGAAATTATTGTGTGGATATAAAGTGGGGTATCAGTTCTATTTTACAATCAATATGTAAGCTGATCCCTCACTTTGTGACCACAGTAGTTCTTATGCATTTATATTCTAGATAATGCAAATTAATCTTTGTTCAGCCAATCTTATCGCGTAAAAGTAAACAGAGAACAATAATAAAAGCTTATCTTCATCTTTGAATTTTGAGCTTTTCCGGAATTAATACAGAACCTATACTAGAAGAAAACCGCCTGCATGCGGATAGAAAATGAATTCAGTGAATATACAAAAATAGAAATGGGCGCAAGACAAGCATAGGCCCTTTCACTGGACTCAATTCCCATTTACACGTTTCTAATGGACATAAAGTGGGGGATCGGTTTTCTATTGTTATTAAGTAATAAACTGATCCCCCACTAGAATTACTATTCTGTCAGATTTTATTATGCATGTCAATGTTTGCACAATGTAATTTATTTGTAGCCAACCAATGTTTTGATAATTTTCAACTGATATTTACATGATTCTACTGGGCATAAAGTGGGTGATCAGTTTTCTATTGTTATTAAGTAACATACTGATCATCCCCTATAATTTCTACACTGTCAGATTTTATTATGCAAGCCAATGTTTACATAGTGAAAAGGATTTGCAGCCAGCCAATGACTGGTTAATTTTTCTACTGGACATAAGGTGGGGGATCAGATTTCTGTTGTTATTACGTAATAAATTGATCCCTCTTCGAATTACTATGTCAGATTTTATGATGCCATTCAATATTTTCACTAAAATTAATATTAACAAAACGATGAAAAAAAAAGATATTTTTTATATGAGCGTGTATAAGCTTTTTTTTTCGGGATATAAGTGAACGTGATTCTTTTACCACTTTTACTATTAACTGGAAATGGGAGTTTTCAGTTTACAAACGGGTAACAAATGGTTGATATGAACTTATTGAACAGTAATCAGGTATCCATCTTTCTAAACAAGAACTAATCTTATTCAATCAATCTTGTTTAGTAAAATTAAACAGACAACTATAGGCTTTAATATAAATCTCTTTCTATATATCTGAGATGAGGTATTATGATTACTTACATTATTTCTGTTATTCGGACAGTTATCCTCACCTTCATTGCCATATTCACAATCACCTGAAGAAGGCCGAAACGTTGTGAATATGACAATGAAGATGAGGATAACAGTCCGAATAATGTAAATAATGTAAGTAATCATAATACATCATCTCAGAGATCCAATCACCTGAAGAAGGCCGGTGCGTAGATCGGCCGAAACGTTTTGAATATGGCAATGGAGATGAGATAACAGTCCAAATAATTAAAATAATGTAAGTAATCATAATACTTCATCACAGAGATCCAATCATCTAAAGAAGGCCGGTGTATACAACGGCCGAAACGTTCTGAATATGGCAATTAAGATGAGGATAATAGTCCGAATAATGTAAATAATGTAAATAAAAGCTTATCTTTCTTGATCTTTGAATTGCGAGCTTTTCTTATTATTCTCGTATACAGTCTCACAACATAAAAAAATTGCTAATATACATCTTACTAAATGGGAAAAAGAAGAGGTATATTTCGGCCTGGTAGGTACATACTAGTGTAGATCATTTGATAAACCTATTAAGTTTTAGGCAGATAGGTAGAATCCTTTTCATATATTCATACACTCTCATTCGAACAGAATAAAATTCTCATTTAGAAGTAATTTGCAGTAATAAAGTTCGTATGTCGTCTTCATTTTCCTGGCTTAACTTCGCAAATTGAGGTCGAGGAAGAGAGCTTTCAACGTTTGAAACAGGGTCATTAGTGGCTAATCACTCTAGTGCACAACGTGCAGGTCCGTCCACAACAGTTGCAGGTGAATGGTTTGTTCAAAGGTTGTTAATTTTTTTTTAAGCGGTTCTCCCCCAAGCAATTCGGGAGTACCACTAGCAGGCAAGGGCTTACACAGAGTGAGAGCAAGAGTAAAGAGGTGTGTAAGAAGAATGGATAAATACAAAGACGGGGAATAAGATCAAAGCTTGTGTTGATCCCGATTTACATTGCATTTGAATAATTGAAGAATATAGCTATCATGGAAGCAAGTAAGAAGAAGGGAGTTCCACAGGCGAGAAGTGCGAGACATGAAACTATTGGAGTAGAAGAGACAGTTACATTTAACCATTTCGACAGTGAAAGAATGGGACTGAGATGCCAACCTAGTAGCACGCTTAAATTCATTCAGTTTGGGAACCAGCGAAGGTAGCTCGTCGGAGCAGTTACTGTGAAAGTATTTGGAGAAAAGACAGAGGGAAGTGACGGCAAGTCTGTGAGAAAATGACTGCAGATGAGATGCCAGATCAGGACCAATCACATTGCATATACGTCTCTGGATATTGTATAGGACCCTGAGACGAACAGCGGCGGCTCCAGACCATATATGTCAGCAGTATCCTATGTAAGGGCGAATAGTTGATGAATAGATTTGAAGGATGACTCCCCTTTTTTTATTCTCTTGTCCATCGTTAGCCTTGCATTCATTCTCGGAGGAAGAGACGTCTCGATAGACGATGGGTTTCCAGGTTTCCCAGTCTGACGATGACCCAAAATTGTGAAGTGTTTTCTTTTTCTTCAGAGAGTCTTCGGGGTGATCTGTTATAGGCTTCAGTGGATAGGTCACCATAAAGCACAATCTTGGACAGGGTTTGATCGTTTATTCATGTTTTGCTTAGCATAGCTGCATTTTTAATACCATTGTGTGTTTTTTATGTCAACGAGTACTCGTTGTCATTTTCGTATTGCTCGTTGTAGTAGAGACTTTGTAATTGTAGATACAACTATAGTAAAGCCGTTGAACAATACTGGTGTCAGACGCCTTCGAATATCACTCGCACTAATAATACTTGCTCAATAATATTTGCTCGAACAGTAATCCGTCTAGTAATCCGAATAGAGAAATAGCATAGAGAATAGAGTAGAGAATAGCGTTCCGTATAATAATAGTATAAGAATAGAGTAGGAATAGCAATCTGTATAGCATAGAGGATAGACTAGAAATGGAGATAGTTTGGACGTCACGCTACTTTCTACTTAAGCGTTTCCTCTATGGTCACGTGATCTACTTAATTCTATATTGGGATCGTCTGTGTTTTCTTAATTGCTACTTCTTCTATTTGCCGCGTCCCTTCAAGTACATTGACGAACATAGCTCTCCACGACTTTCTATCTCTTTTGGCTCTTAGTAGTTTTTTCTTTCTTTGGTAAGGTACCCTGTTCTGACATCCATTCACAGAAGCTCGTCAGATAAGTGGCTAACTGCCTTCCCCAATCTCCCTTGATCTCAATATGACCTGTCCGAGTTAAGTTTTCCAAAACCGCCTTCCTTATTATTTGTCCAAAGAATTTCAGCTATCTTTATCTCGTTTTGAGTATAAGTGTTCTTTACATTGTTATTTTCTTTAAGACTTTTTCTTGTTGCTTACTTGTTCCATTCATGGAATTTTCAGTATCCTTTCTGTAGATCCGAATTTCCGTTGTTGCTAGTTCTTTTCCCCCTCCTTATTGAAATTATCCAACATTTACTACCATATAAAACCATAGATGCCACATTATTCTTGCCAAACACAATACCACAAAATAAAAGTTTGCGAAGCTAATATCCATTTTAATACACTGCGAAAAAGAAGGGACCTATTTTGGACTATGAGGTATAAACTAGCCAAACTCATTTTATAATATGGTCTATCATATGTTCTATTCTAATATATACTTGTATAAAAGAGCCGAACTTTGAACAACCCTGGAAAACTCTGGGCTTTAATGATGTTGGGCTATGAAAATAATTTAAAATACAAAAATATAGAATTGTACAGCTTCACTTGCATTCATCTCGCACATCTCTTTCGCCATTAGCATTGGAAAAATAAACCTTGACCTTGATTTGCGCTCGCGGCTTGAATGAGTGGATTTTAGTTTAAAAAAAACAAAATCTAATAAAAAATTGAAAACTAGAAAATTAGTATTGTATACATGTATACATATATATATAAACATACACAAAATCACGCAAACACACACACACACACACACACACACACACACACACACACACACATATATATATATATATATATATATATATATATATAGGATTAGTACAACTATAATACAAATATAAAACTTGTAACTTAGTTGATTGATGTTATATTCAATATCTCGAGTCCAGTGTTCCGTAAACGGAATCTCTAGCAATCGCTCAGTTCACTCGTCAGAAGATACTGACAATTGACAGCATATTTTCACGTTTTTCACTTTTATATTGAGTTAAAAAATAATTTATGCACTTTCTTTGATGAAAGGTTGATTATTTTCTTTATTGCGTGCGTGTGAGGAGTGTGTGCATTCTCTTGCCCGCGCGCATGTTTGTAAGTGCGTACATGTAGAATATCGTGGTTATATATATATATATATATATATATATATATATATATATATATATATATATATATATATATATTTATTTATTTATTTATTCATTTAAGCATACCACCCTAAGTAAGGCGGGAAGCTACTAGCACGCAAGGGTTACAGAGAGTTGGAGCGAGAGCGAAGAGGAGTGATAGAGGAAAGGATGAAGAGAAGGATAGAGGATAGATCAGGGCATCTGGAGACGTCGATTGACATTACATTTGAATAGTTGGAAATTATAGCTAGCAGGGAAACAGGAAAAGATGAGGATAACAGACCGAATGATGTAAATAATGTAAATAATCATAATACCTCATTTCAGAGATATAGGCAGATCCTGTAGAAAGCCGGGGCGTACAATAGTCGAAACATTGTGAATACGGATAACAGTACGAATAATGTAAATAATCATAATATCTCATCTCAGAGATATAGACAGATATTAATATTTACACTTAAATTTGCTCAAAGAAAGTGAGACAGGCTTACTAACCAAGACACTCATACGGACAGACAAGACATGTACACTCTGTGGTACAAAAACAAGCGAGTACATTTTAATGAGTGAACACACAGGATGCCGGTAACGATTTACTTACCCGACTGAATAAATACATATATCTAATGTATATTTCTGAATTCTAGCGATCGATAACTGAACTGTGTTTTCTAACGTTCGCACACATACAGTTGTACTAAGTCTTATCATCTGATTTTTAAGTTTAAGCATTAGCATATTAAGCAGACAGAGTTGAATAAATACTTTGTATGTATTTATGTATTTCGGTAGAAATCTCTCGCTTATACATGTTTTATTTAAAATGATTGATAAGATACTTAAATCAATTTCTTGTGTACGAACGTTCAAACCTAGGGTGAGCAAGTGACGTGAGGATATACAGTAATATTAGTTACGGCCAGGTCATGTTGAAACACTAGTTCCCGTCCGAACTCCGAATTTAAGCAACGTTGAGCCCTATCGATACTCAGATGGGTAACCGCTAGGGAAGACCAAATACTCTAAGCTAAGCGACAAGCCTAGCAAGCTGCTGATGGATGCAATCTCTTTACTTACACTAACAGAAAACTCCGATATATGGGGCTGCTTCTGGATTGACAGGTCGCAAGACCTATTTGTCGTTAGGTGAGCAGTAGGTAAGAGACTGTATACGAAACGACCGAACAATCATTTGGGACAATTTCAATATAAGCTATATCCAAAAATGAAATCTCTTGTTTGCATAGAAAATCAGAATAAAAAAATCAATATAAATACCTTGTCAATGACTTTCATTTAAATTATTTCGGCGTACAAGGGGACCATTTAACCTTAAAAAAACCCTCTCAAAATAAGGGGTCGTCTAATACTCCAGATATAAAATGTGAACGTTAAATCCTGTGGTTTATGGTAAGTTGTTAGCAAAGGACATTTTTGACGGTAGGCTAAGCTCTACCTCACCTTCTTTCTTCGATGATGGTGAACAAAAAAACGACTGGATGTTTGTCTCAACAAGCCGTTTAAAGATTGCATTCGAGAACAGTGGAGCGAATGGATCCTCGTCGGAGAAAAGTCCTTCAGGCAACCGTGATAGCTTACCAAAAACACAGCACCCACTTATGAGTATTGTAGATTATGTTAGTTTTTTCATTAGAATTTCAGGGAAAAGTAAGTACATGCCTACTGAATTTATTAAATAAATTCAATACAATGCATTTTAAAATACGATTTGGAAGAAATCGTCTTGTACGGCGAATATAGCCTGAATACTAGATTTTAACTTCTTTTTTGGGGGGGGGTCGTCTTATACGCCCAGTCGCCTTGTACGCCAGTATGTGCGGTAAACATATATTAGAGAGGGATTGCTACCTAAGCACACAAGTATGAAATTGCATGATCTGGGGAACCAACAAGAAAAATAACATCGCAATATCCAGGGAAATCTCCTTTCCTGACAAACAGAAACAGCACAAACATGCTCAATATGTAAAAAGGAAAAATCGAAGAATATAACCGAATACAAAACAGCATCTTCACTGAATGCATGTATCAGAACGCGCGATAATATAGGACACTGAGTGTATAAGCCGAAAGCACTCGGAATTAACAAATTAGACGATTTCTACATGCACGATATTCCCACCAAAAATAATCTCATGTTCGAAACGTAAGAACACAATAAAAAGATTAACAAATGTACCTTTGTAAGTAATTTTCTTATATATATATATATATATATATATATATATATATATATATATATAATGAAAAACAATTTCATAATTAGAATTCCCAGCATCCCTCGTTTGAGGACAACGTAAAAATATCGAGTCCGATGAAGCCTTAAAGGACAAAACGTCACACAAAAACATCTTTCTAATTTATCATACTGCTTTCACTAAAAATTGTTCTTGATAAATAAAACTAATATCTATCCTATCTATCTATCTATCTATCTATCTATCTATCTATCCTATCTATCTATCCTATCCTATCTATCTATCCTATCTATCTATGTGTGTGTGTGTGTAGAATAGTGTAATACTGAAGAAATGTAACAACATCTCATAAATTGAAATCATTTTAGCAAAGAAACAACTTAGGTGGGCTGATTATGTTGTGAGAATGCATGAGCATAGGCTTACAAAAAAAGGTGTTGTCGGGACAACTACCATACTACAAGCGTTCAGTTGGACGTCCACTCTTACGCTACAAAGAGAAATTGAAATACAAATTGAAACGTTTCAACTTTGATCTGAAAACCTGGGAAGCCGAAGCACCAAATCGAAAGGGATGGCGTGAGTTACATTAAGTTAAAGGTTTTGAAGACAGTAGACTGAAGCACCGTGATCAGCTATGTCAAGCTCTGAAGCAGAGATGCCATCAACATCCTGCTTTAACAAATTTCATCTGTCACTGTGCCTTTGTCGACCGCAGCAAGACTGGGCAAATATGCCACTTAAGAAAGCATAAATCAAATATATTTTCCCTTGCCTGATTTTCTTCACAATAATGAATAAGTGTAAAACAAATGGCACAAAACAATGCTGACCCTCATTTATCTTTCACGATAGACAGTCCAACATATATATATCACCCCACCATATATATATATATATATATATATATATATATATGAGAATGGGAAGGATAAAAAAATCTACATACATCTACATATACTTGCACGTACATATAAATATATTTTTCCTCAGGTTTTATAAATACAGTTTTCCATGTTATGAAACATAGTTATGAGTATATATTAATGAATATATATAATATCCAACATCAATAACATATATATATATATCTATATATTTATACATTTTTTGTTTACATGGAAGATTTCCAAGCAACGACAAACTCGTGTATACGAGACGCTGGAAGCGAAAATACCAAAGGCTTCTCATACTTAATACTTCTCGTTTTCACTATCCGTGACGTCATGAGCTGCGGTACGATTTTCGCTTCCAGCGTTTCGTATACACGAGTTGTCGTTGCTTGTAAATCTTCCATATATATATATATATATATATATATATAAAGCGTTTCACTCCAAGCAAGGCGGGAGTGCCACTAGCAAGCAAGCGTTTACAGAGAGTGAAAATAACAGTAAAGAGGGGTGTTTGAGGAAAGAACAACGAGAAGGAAGAGGATGAAGATCAAAGCATCAGATGTCGATTGACGTTACATTTAAATTTTTAAATATTATAATTATCAGAGAAGCAAGTCAGACGAATGGAGTTCCACTGTCGGAAAGCGCGACAGAAGAAGCTGTTGAGTAAAAATGGCGGTTACTTTTAACTTGTGCGACAGTATAAACATATATATATATATATATATATATTTCATATCCGCTAAAAATAATGTTTGAAGCAAGAATAAAATATGTCGTATTAGAAATAAAATATATATATATATATATATATATATATATATATATATATATATATATATATATATGTGTGTGTGTGTGTGTGTGTGTGTGTGTGTGTGTGAGATAGTGAAGTATATTTTTATATATCAAGAACAATACTGGAAAAATGTATGAAAATTTGGAAATTTTTTTACGACGCGTTTCGTCCTTTAGGACTTCATCGGAATAAATTTGTTTTGTGGGTGCGACTACGGTGGTGTAATGAACAGAATTTACATTTACTTACGTGAATGGTATGAATCCTTCTCTTCTCTCCCCCATCTATGTGTAAATAACAGGATAGACCTGGTTCTATAGCCTTTAATGATAACTGATCTACCGCAGAAAGAATTGGTAACCTTCTACGGGAAAGTTACATGTTCGCCTAAGCCCTATATCACGCATGGCACATAATTGACTATCTCCAGTTATGGGTAAATAGCAGGACAGACCGTGTTCTATACCCTTGATGGCAACTGGTCTACTGCAAAATGAAATGGCAACCTACTGCGGGAAAAATCTGCCTCGTTAGTCATGTATCGAAAGATACATGATCGCCTAAGCGTGTATCACGCATGGCATATAACTGAATTACTTGTGCGACTACACATGTGAACGAACAAAGGATGCTTAGAATTTTTTGTTTATTTTTTGGTTTCAGCCAATTTTATTTAGATTCTTTTTTTTAGTAGATATTCTACAATATTAGAAGTTCTGACAGGCATGGTGAAATGTATTATAATTACCGCCTTAATTATAATTGATGTAGACACTAAAATTGAGGTAATATCTTAGGATACTTTCGGCCATCTGTTTCATTAGAGAAAATATTTATTTATTTATTATTATTATAAATCATTAATATATATTTATTATTATTTATTTTTCTGAAACTTTAAGTGACTAAATTGGAAAAAAGAAAAAACTAGCGCAAATATAAAATCGTCTTTCAAGTGAGAAAATAAATTTAATTTGTAAAATTAAAATCGAATTGCACTGAAAAACAACGGTAAAGAGTATTTCGTCGTCGTTCATGTTAAAAAAAAATATAATTCTTTCGCAAACGATATTTTCTATGATGACGGGTTCGCCGAAAGGTTCCTAAGTTATTTTGACCACTTTTTTAGTATTAAGATATTTATATGAGTTCTATTTAAGGCAGTACAAAATTTTGTAGTAAAATGTTATCATATATATATATATATATATATATATATACATACATAGATATAGATATATATACATATATACATATATATACATATATATATATATATATGTGTGTGTGTGTGTGTGTGTGTGTGTACTCTCGACTCTTCCGTCGAATTCGACGTATGAGGGTCAAGCAGGAACCGACACTCCGACACCAGCACATAAAATTTGATTATAATGGTGAAGGTTTTGTACAGAACCAACCACAATCCAAACCACTGACCATTACTAAACCGTGCCTCCTTATATATATATATATATATATATATAGATAGATAGATAGAGAGAGAGAGAGAGAGAGAGAGATTAGATAGATAGATTTACTTGGATTGTTGTGAGTTTGTGACCTTGGGTTTCACGCTATTTGTGATCGTCAGATATATGTTAGCTCTATCACGCATATTGAGCGCTTTCAATAAGTACCGCGCATATATAATATATAAATAATATATATAAAAAATGCATATATATATATATATATATATATATATATATATATATATATATATATATATATATATAATGATTTTCTAAGTGTAGCTTAGCAATGCCACAAGGCCGAAAGTGTGGGGCACCCAGTGAGGATTGAATGTGATTTTCAAATCGTAGCTTAGATATGGCAAAATGCCGAAAGTCTGGGCTTTGCAGTGAGAATCGGACACACTATTAAGTCGTAATTATTTTATTAGGTTGGTGCAAAAATAATTTCGTTTTTTGACGTTCCACTTTAAAAGATCATAACTCCTTTCATAATAAACTTTATTAATCGAAATAAGAACCATTAAAATCGACACATTTTTGCCAACGAGAAGCAAGTTTATTTATCCCATTAGCATAGAAATCCGGAGTTCTGGAAGCGATGAAGTCATTGAAGGCTGATTCGGCATCATCTCGGCTTTTGAAGCATTTTTCGCGCAGGAAATTGTCGAGATTCTTGAAAAAGTGATAATCGGTGGGCGAGAGGTCCGGTGAATATGGCGGATGAGGCCATCTCGTAGCCCAATTCGTTCAGCTTCTGCAGGGTCAGTTGAGCAACATGCGAGCGAGCGTTGTTATGGAGGAGAATTGGTCCCTTCATATTGACCAATCTCGGCCACATACGTTGGTGCTTCTGGTGCATTTCGTCAATTTGTCGGCAGTACTTCTCCGCCGTAATCGTTTCGCCCGGATTCAAGAAGCTGTGATGGATGAGACCGGCCGCAGACCACCAAACAGTCACCATAACCATTTTTTGGTGCAATTCGGCTTCGGGAAGTGTTGTGGAGCTTCTCCGGCATCCAGCCACTGTGCCGAACGTCGCCGGTTGTCGTAGAGGATCCACTTCTCATCACACGTGACAATCCGATCGAGAAATGGGTCGTTTTTGTTGCGCAGAAGGAGCGTAGAAGACACCTCAAAACGACGATTTTTCAATTCATGCGGCACCCATTTATCCAACTTTTTTGACTTCCCTATTTGCTTTAAATAGCGAACGACTGTTGAGTGGTCGACCTCGAGTTCAACAGCAACTTCTCGTGTGGTTTTGCGAGGATCGGCTTCAATTAAGGCTTTCAAATGTTCGTTATCAACCGCAGTCGGCCGGCCGCGTACGTCTTCATCTTCGAGGCTCTCGTCACCATTGCGAAATTTCTTGAACCACCGTTGTGCCACACGTTCGTTAGCGGTTCCCGGGCCAAACGCATCATTGATATCACGAGCTGTCTCGGCAGCTTTTCGGCCTAGTTTGAACTGGAACAAGAAAATCGTGCGGATTTGAATTTTGTCCATGCTGTTGAAAAACCTGCAAAAAAAATTAATGAAGAGATTGAGAACGGTAACGAATAACATGATTCGATAGAGCAAAAAACGCGCTTCAAAATGATATATAACATGGCTATATATAGCAATGAATTAATTCAGAAATCATATATAAAAGTAACATATGTGAGAAAACGACATTATTTTTGCACCAACCTAATAGATAGACACGCAAGCTAAATATTATACCACCCTGAGGCGCTCGTATCGTTTTCAGTCTATGAAGGTCTAGGAGATCCGTTCTTATAACAGAGCAGCCAGGCTACCTGCACGTATCATTTGATTATAATGGTGGAGGTATGTGCAGAACCAACCATACTTTTCGGGAGAACAGAATACAGATAACCGGTGTACATAGGGTGTCAAGATATCTCCAAACTCAGTGTTCTCTTCACCCGAGAATCAGTTTTACACACACACAAGAGGCGGCCCTCGATTTACGGCTAAGATTCGTTCCTGCGACGCAACGTAAGGTGATTTTCGACGTAGATCGGAACTTACCTACATAAGCACCCACGAGTCTGCCTTATGCTAGGGAGCCATAATGAGGGCAAAATTTCCCTCCAAAACGATACAAATGAGAGATAGTGAATGTCGCGCAATCCAATATGGCGTACAGTCGGTGAAGAAACAACGCCGTCTTCCTCATATGGTGACGCGTGACAACGAATTATATTATGGGATATAGCGCCGTAACCAAGAAACGCCGTACGTCGTGTCCGATGTAACCTGAGGACCTTCTGCATATATATATATATATATATATATATATATATATATATATATATATATATATATATATATAATTTCGTTGTCACACGTCACCATATGAAGAAGACGGCGTTGTTTCTTCACCGGCTGTATATATATATATATATATATATATATATATATATATATATATATATATATATATTTCCTCATCGTTACAAAAATTATTGTTTTTTTTCCGTTTATTTTAAATAGAAAATTTTAAAAAATTAACTCATCATTGCGATAACCAGATATATTTAACAAAATTTATATTAATTAATGGTCAATCATAACTCAGCACCTGTAGACTGCGTTGTGCATGAAACTCTGACTTGTGTTACCGGCGAGGTGAAATATGAATATTTATTGATTTAAAACTTCGATGAGACCCAGAAGTTTTGGAAATACTATCGATCGTAACGAACAGTTATAAGAATTTATAAGTACCTGAAGATTTTACTGAACATGAAACTCCGAGTCGTACTTTTGACGTAAGGTAATGTATATTTATTAATATATACTATATAGCTCAATATTACCACACTACTGTTTTTTTAACACCAAAAATTAAATAAAATATTTATTTGAAAATGTATAGATGCGCCTGATCGCACACATATATGGTTGATTGTATCTATATTTATTTATTTAATTCATATATATTATATATATATATATATATATATATATATATATATATATATATGTGTGTGTGTGTGTGTGTGTGTGTGAAAAATATATAGAAAATAGGAAAGAACTCGTTAGGTAACTAATCCAAAGTTCTTTAGTATTTTTGTTATTATTTTTTTAAAAATAGTGTTCGATACAAAAGTAGAGCATAAATATAATTATTTATTTAAACATATGATTCTATATAGCGTGTTGGAATCATATGTTTAAATAAATAATTATATATATATATATATATATATATATATATTCAATGATGTTTAGTAGGGATAGTTTCAAAGAGAGCTGAATGTAAAAACAGAGCAATATTATAATAATGAATAAGGAATGCTTAAAAATCCATCATCTCTAATAATTATAACCATTTCTCATTGTATAGTATAAAACCTGTTCTAGGTCAGTCTGTCTACGATCTCACTCTCTCTCTCTCTCTCCCCTCCCTATATCTATTTGCATTTCTCTTCTGCCAAGAAACCTTATATTGAGATCTCTGTCTTTCTCTCCCTCTTTTCTTTTATTTCTTTCTTTCTTACCTTTAATATTAAAACTTATTCCTATCTCACTTCCTTCTTCTTCTTCTTCTTTCCTTTTTTTGCTTCTTGCTCCTTTTCTTTTTCTTTTTCCCTTTCCCTTTCCTTGTATCTGGAAGAATTAAACTCCATTTCTCAATGTATTTTTGGTCAGAATGATTGGGTAATAACCCATAAAATAAATTATTAGAATGATGGATTTTTAAGGATCCCTAATTCTTTATATATATATATATTTAATTTTAATGTAGCTCAACGATTGGGTAGCGAATTATGCATCTGAGAATAACTCATATTCATCTGCTTCTCACTCATTTAAACCATTATTTAACTCCTCTCTATAAAACTTTACTCTGTTAAATTTTAATCGCCATTTTCACCTTAAGGCCTTTCCTGTTCTTTTTTCTTCTGTTACACCCTCTTTCTAGAGCTTTCATACATTTCCCTCTCACCCTTGTTTCTCACTTCCACACATACACTCTCACTAAAATTTTGTTTTTCGTACCAGGAGTTATATTTTCAATTTTTTTTTGAATTTGTCGGTCTGATGAATTGGATCATAATTACGATTCCAATGTAATAAATTATAACCATGGAATATTAGTGTTTGAGCTTTTTTTATTATATTATTACTCTGTCCTGGACATTGAGTTCTACCTGGATTCTATCCTCTTGGAAATATATATATATATATATATATATATATATATATATATATATATATATATATATATATTGACCACTAATATTATTAGCCATCCAAGGCTACAGAACCCGGTCTGTCTTGCTATATATCCATAGCTGATTGGAGAAGAAGAAGATCCATACCTTTCACAAGAGTATTAGCACGTAAGTGAATGTAATGGATTCGACTGGAATTCGAACTCGGCTCTACGATTCCTCAATCCGAGCCGCAACTAGTAATCAGTCAGTTATGTGTCATGCGTGATACACGCCTAGGCGATCATGTATCTTTCGATACATGACTGACGAGGCAGATTTTTCCCGCAGTAGGTTGCCATTTCTTTATGCTGTAAACTATAGAACCCGGTCTGTCCTGCTATTTACCCATAGCTGAGAGGAGTAAGAGAAGAGGATTCATACCTTTCCCAAGGGTATTAGCACGTAAGTGAATGTAATGGATTCGACTGGAATTCGAACACTGCTCTCCGATTCCTCAATCCGAGCCGCTATCCATAACCCCACCGTGCCTCCTTAGGGAAGTTACAGAAATAAAAAAAATAGTTGAAGATATATATATCGGAGAGCTTTCCAATTCCAGTCGAGTTCATTATTTTTATTTGCTCATATATACCATTGTGGACGCTATGAATCTACTTCTCTAAATAGTAAGACTTGTATAAGTAATATCCTTATATCCAAAAAATTCTGGTGGCATTCTATGTCATAAAGTAGCTGATCACTTTTGGTGGTTGCTGGGTGACCAACTCATCTTGCTCGATGGCTATGAGTCCAGGGCAATAGATCACTTACAAGTTCTTGTTTTTTCCCGTCAGCAGTGTCCTGCAAAGTGCATTCTGCGTTCACGTAAGATTTTAGAAATATCAGGGATGATTTCATAGATATGTTATTTACTTCTTGCTTTAAATAACTTTCAAAAGGTTGATAAGTCGTAAAAAACAAACAGATCAATAAATCAATAGAACAAATGAATTCTGGTGTGAATTTTTTTAAGGCAGATCGACCGGCCTCCCTACTTTTGGAATTGCTGGTCCTGCACACCATCACTACTTTGTAGTTAGTACGAGCCTCACTAGGTACCCTTGAACTACTGACTCTGTCTATGCTAAAGCAGAGCCCAACAAATCTTTACAAAGTTTGTAGTGCAGGATGTACTTGCAAAATCCGCAATACCTAACATTCTTCGCCTAACAGCCGTTCATTCGAACTTCCTATAACCAGGTCCCTGTTCACCAATTCGGTCAGTTTGCACTTTAACGCGCCACCCTCAAGTTCGTCCCTCACGACGACGTATCCCATACTGTCTCTTTTCTCTTAATCTGTCTTCTCCCTTACCACGCACCTGGCACCGAATTTCCTGCCGTCCACCATGCAATTTACTGACACGCAAATAGCATTACAACCTCATATAATAGTGATAACTAACTCCAGCTATCAAGTGATCCACCCTCTCCCTTCCCTGAAAACAAAGAAGCAGTGACGTAAGTAATGACGTCAATCGAATCGGGAGTTGTTTGTGCATCTCTCTCTCTCTCCCCCCCCTCTCTCTCTCTCACTCATTCACGCTTTCTTTTCCTCTGTTCATTACATTAACTGATTTTATATTACCAGCAATTTGGGGCTTTTTTTTTCTATCATTGTCCCCCTTCCTCTTTCTTCTACTTTTTCTTGTTCTTTACAGACACACACACACACACGCATGCACACACACACAGACACACACACACACTTATGTATATGTTGATCTATCTTATTAATAATAGGTTTTTCACGTCGTTCCCGTTTGCTCTTCTTCGACATGTTGTATTATTTTTCTTTCTTTCTCTTTTTCTTCTCCTTTTTCTTTTTTCATTTCTTTTCTTTCTTTTCTTTCTTTCTTTCTTTCTTTCTTTCTTTCTTCGCCTTCTTCCGTTTACGTTATTTTCTCTTTATTCATTCTTTTCCTTTTCAGTTTTAACTGTTCGCCCCCCTCTCTTTGGTTGTTGGCATGTTTTTCATTCTGTCTCTCTCCTTTTTCCCTCTCTCTCAAATCTTCTTTTGCCTTTTCACTTATTGATTTCTTCTGGTCCATTTTTTCTATCTCTCTTTTTTAATATTCTTTTTTTTCTTTACTTCTCCGTCTCCTTTTCTTATAATTTCCACTTCACCTGATGTAATTTATTGCCTTCTTCTTCTTCTTCTTCTTCTTCTTCTTCTCATTATTATAATTATAATTATAATAATAATAATAATAATAATAATTATTATTATTATTATTATTCCTAGTCGATGTGGCCCTGAGCTCCCACTGACTGTATTTCGTTGATGCCTACTGATGCTATTGGAAGCCTACAATTTACCCTTGCGAGCAATCATATATAAATTTATGGGAGTGCGTCTTTAGGTTGTTTTTAACGTGACAAACGCACGCGCGCACGCACACACACACACGCAACTGCGCAGGCACACTGGCAGAGACACACACACAAAGAGAGAAAAATAAACACAGAGAGAGAGAGAGAGAGAGAGAGAGAGAGAGAGAGTCGGAAAGAGAGAGAGAGTCGGAAAGAGAGAGAGAGAGAGAGAGTGGGAGATAAAAATATAAGGTGCTACCAAAAATTACTACAAAAAATATGAGGGAAGATAAAATTAAAAAATTATGTTTCCTCAAGGAAATTAAAACAAAAAAAAATTCAAGTACAACTTCTTTATTTTGCGCTGGAGTGATTTCTAGATATATTCGAAATTTCTCTCGAAACACGGGAGACTTTGACCAACTTGAAAATTGATTTTCCAGGATTTTGAAGTAGTGCTGAATAACTGCAGCTGCGCGACGTGGTTTGGATTCTGTCATATGCTGATATCGTTACGCAATAAAACCTATTTGGCTACATTTGGCGTTTTATAACTGACTTGTGTTTGTTGGGAGTAACCGCTGGCTGTAGTGGTGTTACTAACGTGTTCGATACATGATCAAAGATTTTAAATCTTGGACACGGAAGACTCAATGGTGAACTTGAAAATAAGCCGAAGGTTTAGAGAACCAGTTTCGTGTCATCCGCTTATGTTGAAATGATTTTTTCAACTTACTGGCAAATTATTTTACCTCCAGGAAATATAGTTTCCGCTTTCTTATAAGGAAGCATTTGGCATTCATTGACCGAGCAGCCAGTACTATCATCGTTTAAAATTAATAAATTATTTTTATTAAATCAATTTTCTCAAATCCAGTAACTGTTATTGCTCTTTCCAGTACTGATGGGGACTTTCTTTCTAACCTTTTGACTTGAAGCAGTGCTGAACGTCAATATTATAATTATGTCATTATCTTCATTATGTCATTATTTTTTAATTATATTTGCTATCCATTTTAGTTGTTGTTGTTGTTGAAAGTACACAACGGATGAGTTTTCTGTTATATTCTACCGCTCTCTGTTTGTGATTCTGTAGAGCCAGTCCACAAGGTTCGAAGAAATATTGTCCTCAATATCTGTTTATCTCTCTGAGATGAGGTATTATGATTATTTACATTATTCGGACTGTTATCCTCATCATCATTGCCATATTTACAACATTTCGGCCGTTGTACGTTCCTGTCTTCTTCAGTTGATTGGAATTTCGAAGCGAACCCTTAATTTCGTCCACCGGTTTTGGTTCACCACTGATCTGGTCAGGTATTGAACTCACAACTCTTTGGGTCTAGTGGATAAAGAAGTTGGTTAGATCCAGTGACTAGACCCAAGGTGTTATGAGTTCAATACCAGGCTACAGCAAAACTTGCAGAGTTGAGTTAAAGGGAAATAACTGAGACATCCGGAAGAGGCATGGCACGTGGAACTAGAACAATATACCCCGATGGACGAAATACAGGGTTCGCTTCGAAATTCTAAGAAGAAGGCCGGAGCGTAAAACAGCCGAAACGTTGTTAAAAATGGCAATGAAGATGAGGATAACAGTCGGATTAATGTAAATAATGTAAGTAAACATAATACCTCATCTCAGAGATCCAATCACCTGAAGAAGGCCGGTGTGTACAATGGCCGAAACGTTGTGAATATGGCAATGAAGATGAGGATAACAGTCCGAATAATGTAAATAATATAAGTAATCATAATACCTCATATCAGAGATCCAATCACCTGAAGCTGGAGCGGAAAACGGTCGAAACGTTGTGAATATGTCACTGGAGATGAGGATAATAGTCTGAATAATGTAAATAATATAAGTAATCATAATACCTCATCTCAGAGATCCAATCATCTGAAGAAGGCCGGTGCGTAGAACGGCCGACCGTTGTGAATATGGCAATGAAGATGAGGATAATAGTTCGAATAATGTCAATAATGGAAATAGGATTGTCTTCGCTAGGACCTTTACTCGAAGCCATTTTTAATCATTTATCTGAGAAGTCGGTTGTATACAGCTGAGAGTTTGGATATTTCTGAACGAGTTTGGCGTCATTCACGACATCTATATGAGTGTTTCGATCTGCTGAAGCTATTTAAGATAATTAGGATAATGATTTGTTTTTAGTAGCAATTTTATGGTGTTGGGCAAAAATACTCCGAGCGCAGACTGTCCAATGTACAATTTCCTTTTATCATACGAGAACAAAGTGAGGCAAATGGTTTGCAACGAGAGTTGCATATATCAAAACTCACTCTAATTTCATTAGTGATCCTTGCAAACACTAACAGAACAAGTATTACAGAGTAGCATCCAGCTTGTCTAATATTTTGCTGACAAGCCAGACCCATAGCCACTTACAGTTTCCATTACCTAGATACTCAAGCACTGACCCCAAAGCACTGGAAACGTATCATGACTGACCAGTCGACTCAGCATCAGATACGAAAGTCCAATAACGATTTCCTCTGGCCCAGGAAAGGTACACTAACTGACGTCTATAAGAGTATTTTCTTTTGGTCGAAATGCGATATACACTGTAGAGTACTTAGACCGATAGTTCAGTGTTTAATTGATAATGTAATTTGATTCAATATCCCTCTTCGTTTAGAGGTTACCATCCTTGTCAATGGCCGGGTGTCCTGTTCTGGCACAAGCGTCTGAGCTTTGATGTGCCGTTGAATTCTGTCCAGGAATCAAATAATTACTGTTATACCCTCGGTATTATTGTCCGAGAAAAACCTGCAGCAATTACGACCTCAAACTTTTGAACAATTTTCGGTCCCGGCAATCAGTTTACTAAATCATCTCCACGATCCATAAGAGACATAGCTCCTCTATCTTCCATCACACGTACGTCCTAAGGTTGGGAGCCATTTATCCAAGAAGTGAAGTTGAAGTTTATATTTGTGCGTTCTCTTATATGTTCATGATTACAAACCGTAACACCGATAAATAAAGACACCCCTTACTTTCTTTATAAAAGAAAAAACTTTTATTTTCTTCTAAATTACTTTAGAAAAAAATAAACGTTTTTATAAACCTTGATTGTATTATTTTTAGTAGGAGGAGATACAATCAAAGTTCATATCATTACAAGTTTTAATCGTTACCGCACTCAAAAACATTGAACACTCCTGAGAAAGGAGTCACTTAAAACTATTATTTGATATAGTCGCCTTTATTTTATTAGTTTTTAACTGCCACTTAAAGGCTTGATAGAATAGATCTAACTAGTTTTCACACTAAAAATCCTTGGACTATTTTCCCATTCTGAGAAAAAAAATATGATGAAACAAGAAGGTGCTGACGTTCCACGCTACTTCGAACAAAAGGTTAGGAAGGAAATTCCCACCAGTACTTTTGCGATAAACAACTTAGTGGACGCCAGAAACGTATTTTCCTGAAATATTTGAATACAAAGATTTTATAAATTTCATCCGACAGTAGAACTGGCTGTAAAGTCACTGAATGCCTAAGGAAACAGCTAATATTATCATTAAAATTTAATAACTTCCACTGTTGCTAAATTAGATTTAAATGTAACGACATTGGTCAAATGTTTGCTTTTACAAGATTTTTTATTGCCGTCTTAGTGGAATGTAGGTAAGATCATTATCATGCTGGGAAATTCTTCTTAAGTGTTTTATTGAAGGTGCCATGTTTTCTTATAATGTTTTGACATAATCTTCAGCATCCATGATTCTGTGAATCAAATACAGCCTTCTTTCTCCAGTGCCATCTTTAAAAGAGCTTGCTTCTGTTTCGAATTCAGTAGCGATTTTCTACATGGCCATCGACCATGTAAGCCTGCCTTTGTTCATAGAATTTTTGTGCATTGTGCAGGCAACATTCACACAACTAACTTTCCATACAGTCTTTTGATACTGTCCTTGGGAGTAGTTTCTAGATTACTTTTCACTATGCAGTGAGTCCTGATAAAAATATAATATACGTACAAAAATGAAAATAAAATTAAAATAAGGCATTTACGCTTTCCTTTAAAACCCTTATATTTCTTTCTTTCTTTCTTTCTTTCTTTCTCATTAAACTTCGCTTTCTATATTCTCTCAACCTACGAGAAGGCAACTCTCAAATAAAAAGAGGAAGAAGAAAAGACTGAACCCTGCCCCAAGCACTGGAAATTTGCAGGAAACCAGCTTACTTATTTGTGACTAAAAATACTTAGCTCAGGGAGGCTCCTCGCATAACTTCCGTTATAAAAAATTAAAAAGAATGGAACGCCAGAAAATAACATAATTTAGCCAATATCTGTCTACATTTCTGAGATGAGATGTCATGTACACTATTTATATTATTCGGACTATTGTCCTCATCTTTGTTGCCATATTTATCACAACGTTTCGGCCGTTGTAAGCTCCGGCCTTCCGTTGTGATAAATATGGCAACAAAGATGAGGACAATAGTCCGAATAATGTAAATAGTATAATTTGGTCAATCAAAAAATTGACGCAAGTGACTTTTTGATGTTCTCAGCAAATTCTCGAGCATTTTCAAAACGTGACACCTCTAGAGAAGAGAGAGATAGGAACAGAACGGCACCAGAAGAAGACGGAACAAAAGAAACGCAGCCATGCGTGACACGGGAAGAATCAGGGAAGAGGTCACCTGCTACTGACATTTCCGCCCTGTTAAGAACCGAGAAACACAGAAGATTGACATCAGACCTAATTTCTGACATTACTACTACCCCTATCATGGTCTGACTTTCAACTACCAAAGCGGATATTTCTCCAGACTGCTACCAATATCCGCTTTGTTAACGAACTTTTTGCTATGCCGAATACAAAAAGACTCACACATCATTATAAAGAAAATAAATATATTGTTTATTTTAAAATCTTAAGTCAGTTCATTTCATTCCCAATGTTTCCGATAAAATAATTATCGTACAAATTATCCACAAGCACATTTCCCAAACAATTAAGCACGTGTATCTTTTGCTTCACAGAAGGATGATAAGGATGCTAAGCGTGTGAGCAACGATGAAGTCTTGGAGAGGATGCAAAGTAGCTTATACTTAACATGAGGAAGAGACATCTGAAATTTCTGGGACACGTAATGAGAAAGGGGGATTGGAGAATCTGATACTCACAGGTCGAATAGAGGGAATAAAAGACAAGGGAAATCAACGCATGACATACCTTGCGGGCTTAAGCAAATAGATGACTTGGGGGAAGTAGCAAAAGAACAAAACTTATTGAGAGCTACAATGGATAGGGGGAAATGGAGAGCCATGATCGCCTATGTCCTGAATGGAAAGGTACATAAAAAGAAAAGAATATTTTGCTTTTTCAGAAATTATGTGGTTTTCTTAGGCTAATATTTTGGATTATTTTCATTTCTTGAATATTTTCCTTCCGAGCTTTTGACTAAAGGCAACATGTTTTTGTTTTTTATAATATTCTATCATATTTCTTAGCGGTAATGATTATGTCCATACAATGCAGCTTACCAAATCAATTATTCTTTTGTACAAACTTTGAACGAGCCTGTTTGTGTCTTGAATTCAGTAGCGGTTTCCTACGACTTTCTTCGGTCATGTAAGCCTGACATTTTCAAGAAGTGTTTGTTTTTTTTCTAATCGAAAATTTCACGACATGCAGATTATTTTTTTTTACTACGTAAGAAACCCCCGAAACTAGCTTTCTTCGATTTTCATCCATTCATCTCTTGATATAACGATTCGGCCTTGAGGTCAGCTTCATGAACGACCTTATCGTTTCTGTACACCGACTCTTTCACATTTTTTCCAAATTTACACAAATTTGAAAGGAGCTTTTTTATTTTATATCGGCTTTCTTTTAGCTGTCGTTGCTATATTTGTTCAATTAAATAATACGAGTCTTAAAGCCAGAGAAGTGTTCTTTTCAACGTAAGGACATTTCTTTTTAAATAAAACGTCTATACACTGAAAAAATATGCTTTTATAAGAACTATTCAGCTGAACAAAAATTTTGTTCGGTTTTCGTCGAAACTAAACCTCGTACACGCTAATAATTACCAAACTTCCGACTGTCACTTACGCATGCGTACTCGTTAGATACAAGACAATGTAGTTCGCGACAGGCTGTATTTTATGTGCTTGGGATCACCCTGAAAATGGAAAACTCAAAGGAACATTATCGAAACCTCATGCGTTTTTATTTTTAAAAAAGGTAAGAAAACGGCGGAAGACTGCAGGAAGATATACGCTGAGTACAGAAAGGATATTGTTACGGAGTGTGCCTGCCAGAAGTTGTTTTCAAAATTTCGAGCAGGGAATTTTTCGGTTTAAAATGCACCTCACTACGTCCGGCTGACTGACAGCAACACCGACAAAATGAAAAAGTAACTCGACACCAACCCCCGTTATGAGACCACGGTGATCGAAGATATTCACCAAATATACAAATCGAGTGTTGAAAAACATCGGCATTGACTTAGTTATGAATGAGGCTAACCATGCGCAACGTTCGTTACAGAATCGTGACGAAAACTACCTTTTTTTTTTAAGAGATTGTTGACAGTGGGCGAAAAATGGATTGTCTATAACAATGTGAAATGCAAACTATCATGGTGATGGAGCGGAGCCTGGTGAACAACCACATAGCAGGACTTTAACAATAACGCCTGCAAAACGAAACTGCTCTCATTTGCCCACCATAGAGAAACCTCCCTGTCTCCTATCAGCATGGCTGATGCTCAACTTCAAGTGTGCGTCTATATGCGCCTTACTCGTCACACGTTTTTCAATGACCTTCGGTGGAACAACTACATTGAATCAATACTTTCATCTACGGCAAGGTAAGTTGATTCTCTGAGTCGCGTCAAAAGGTTTTCCTCGTTTGAGGAAATCTACCATTCGCCCATGCGTCGAATACTGTTGCCATATATGGTCTGGCGTCCCCGCTGTTCGAGTTTTTCGACAAATTCCAATTACGGATATGCAATGTGATAGATCCTGACCTGGCATCTCGTCTACAGTCACTTTCTCACAGACGTGGCGTGGCTTCCCTCTGTCTTTTCGACAAATATCTTAGGAGCTATTTTCACTGGCGCCCCCAACTGCAAGAATTTAAGCGTGCTACTAGGTTGACATCTCGTTTCCACCCTTTCACTGTAGAAACAGTTAAATATAACCACCTCTTCTACTCTAACAGCTTCTTCTCTCGCACTTCCTAACAGTGGAACTCACTTGCTTTCCTGATAGCTATAATATTCAAATATTCAAATGTAATGTCAATCGACATCTTCTGATGCTTTGATCTTGATCACCGTCCTCTCCATTATCCTTTCCTCAAACACCCCTCTTTACTCTATGTAACCCTTTGCGTGCTAGTGACACTCCCGCCTTGCTTGGGGTGAAATACGTAAAAAAAATTGCATAACCGATGAAGGTTATGCTTTTATTTTGGTCGGATTGAAAGAGTGTTGCCTTTTGCGAGCTTCTTCCCACGGACAGGACTATCGGATGTCGACTGTGACCGGTTGGACAAATTAAACGCGGCGAACCAACCGAAGCTTCTAGCACTTGCTAATCGTAATGGCAATGTCTTTCATCCCGACGATGCCAGGCTGGTCACTTCTTTGCAGATGCGGCAGAACTTACAGGGTTTTGGTTGGGAAGTTTTGCTACACTCTCTATATTCGCCCGACTTTGATCCTTCAGATTTCAACCTGTTTCAGTTTCTATTGAATGGATACAACTAAAAGTCAGAAGAGGATGTCAAAATTCACCTGAAGGAGTTCTCACCTGTAAAGACAGGGAAATATTTGAACAGGGAATCTGCCCACAAAAAGGAAGCAAATATTGAGACGAAACGGCAACTATATAACTGATTCTATAAATGTTTCTTGCTTTGATTTGGTTTGGTTTGTTTTACGGCATATGAACATCTCAATGGGTTATTTAATGCCGACAAGACATTTAGGATAGTATTTTTTGTAAGAAATCAGATTGTAGATCATTTTTCATTGATTTATGTAAAGTGGGTTTTTGTTGAGATTCAAATGCATTATTGGTAAATTTTTTCTCAAAAAATGTATTGCTAGCATTTTTACTATAAAAATCTATTTTTTAATATTTTCATAATGTTTTGACCCCAATTTGGGGATTATCTATTTTCCCATAGCTGAGACCCTAAAAGATGCTACCACCCCGGGTCAACTGGGAACAACAGCAATTAAAAGCGATTTCCACGCTCCTCAAAACCTCAAAGGCTTTGCTGCCGGATGTAGTTTATTGTCATACGCAGGACCTTTTAGCCATCTTAATATATTAACATTACATCTTATATTTATATTTATATTAAAAGTTTACTTAAATCTCCTACAAGAAAAATATGGTCTTGTTTGAAATATATAATTATATAGAATGAAATTACCTTTCTCGTTGGTGTGTACTTATTTTTGAACCTCTCAGTCAGTTATGTAATACACGCTTAGGCGATCATGTATCTTTCGATACATGACTGACGAGGTAGATTTGTTTTCCCGCGGTAGGTTGCCATTTCTTTCTACAGTAGACCAGTTGACATCCAAGGCTACAGAACCCGGTCTGTCCTGCTATTTACCCATAGCTGGGGGAGAAGAAAAAAAAGATTCATACGTTTCTCAAGGGTATTAGCACGCAAGTGAATGTTATGGATTCGGATGTAATTCGAACTCGGCCCTGTGATTCCTCAATCCGAACCGCTATCCATTTCTCCACCTTTGGACCACTACATATTTATATTTCTCGTTTCAGAGTTTGTCAATAAATAATTCCTAATAGTATTTGACAGTATAATATTATACAAGAAATAAAATAATCCTTGTATAAACTATTTAGAAGAAAACTAACATTTTATTTAAAAAGTAAACTGGTAAGGGGTACTTATTTATGGTCGAAATGCAAAAAAAAAAAAAAAAATACTCCTATCAAGACAAAAGCGATCATGACACACCATAGGTTCCGTTTCTTTATTAATTTTGAACTACATGAATTTGGTGTGTGTGTGTGGGTTAATGGCCCAGTGTCGGATCCTTTGGTTACGGCGCCAACGGTGACGTCGCTCCTCCTGGTCGCTCCTCCTGGGTCCAAGCGTGGGGACATACCCATTATCGCCGTAGGTATGCCCAACCCTTTGGTCAGATGATCACCAGCCTCGCCTTTCCCGACTCGCTTTTTCCAATACCTGGTCACTAAAGCAACTATACCGATCTCCGGTCTGTCTACCCACGCTGTGTTTAGATCTTAGACAGACGGGACCAGCAGGATCGGGGCCGATACAAGTTGAGTCCGACGGGGTGGCAAAACACAAATAAAATAAAAACTAAAAACTCACGACACCAAACAAAATTGCTGATAAAAAGGGTAACAACCTTTTTATATCTTAAAGTCCGTTACATAAAAAAACAAAATTGTTCTCATTTCCCGACCCGCTCTGTGGACTATGGCACCAAGCTTCTATCACACAATAGAAAAATGTCGAATTACCTACTTTCTAGAATCATGTATGTATGTCGGAGTGTGGTTCAGTTCGACACTGGGGCTAATTTCTATCGATCATTCGCAGTTGATTCTTCTCTCCGACTTGAGTTGTATTTCTTCTTCTTCGTCTGCTTGGGCTGGTAGTTTTCCTGTTTCAACTTGGTGGAAGATTTCTTGTTTCAACTTAGCCGCAACTCTCTGTCGTCTGAGGTGGTCTCTTCTCACTGCCGTCCGGAGCTGAACTTTAACTTCTCATCGACTTTCTTGTCTGCCGTCTTCTCAGGCTTTCAGGAACTTTAACTTGGGCTCATCGGTGGTTTTCTCACTTCCGGGCTTGTCTCGACTTTCGGCTTGTCTCCAATTCTTCTCAGGCTTTCAGGCAATCTTCTTCTTCGTCTACTTGGGCTGGAAGTTCTCCTGTCTTCGACTTGGGCTGGAAGGATTTCTTGTCTGAGGATTCTTCTGCCCGCAAAGGGGCGAGTGAATCGGGCCTGATGGCCGCGTTCAGGCTCTATCCCTGCCCGCGGTCCAACTCTCAACTGCAACTCCAACTCAACTGATTTTTGTCGACTGGGGTCCTGCTTATATTGACGCCGCAACAAACTGGGGTGGGTCTGTCGGCGTCAGGGTTTTCTCGATAATTCCAAAACTGCATTAATTCTGTCTTCTCCATTATCGCTATTGTTTTCGCCCCTACTTCCTCGCAGTACCTTTGGTGGGGCGGCGCACATCCATCTCTCTTAGTCTCTCGTATGTCAGGTGACCGCTTTTCAACCAATCGTTCCTGATCGAGCATTTCTTTCCCTTTTCTTCCGCAGGTCACGTGATCGTATTCGACCAATTGTTATTGATCAAACATTTCTTTCCTTTTCTTCCGCAGGTCACGTGATCGTATTCGACCAATTGTTATTGATCGAACATCCTCTCCCCTGTTTGCGGGCGTGGTTACATCGTTCTTGTTTAAAAAAAAAAAAATCCAATTTTGCCCCTTTTTGCACGTACGCAAAATGACAATCTTTGGCTTTCTCTCACCTGGACTTTGTCAAACAGCCCGCTGCTAATTAGTCTTGACTTTAGAAAGGATCTTTTCCGCCTTCTTGGCGCCCTCTGTGAGCCAAAAGCAATTGTCCCTCTTTTTTTTACCTCTTTGTTTTTCCTGATAGTCGAAAATCTTAATTATCTACATTGAAATGTCTCTACTTTATTAACGTGGGTGTCCAATTCTTAACAGGTCTCTGTATATCGTTCCACCGGTCACTCCCCTCAACCCAAAGACACTTTTTCTCTGATTAAAAATTGTTTCATTGTTCCCAAAATTTCTCTTTATCCAAATTGATAAGGTGTCTTTCCATGCAAAAGTAGGCTAGGTGCTCTGACCGACATTCTTACCAAAATGACTTTCGAAAATCGGCCAAGACGCTGACCTAAATCTCTTTCTGACTCCTATCTCCACCCTCAATTGGGTCATGCGTCATACATTTCTCTTTCTTTCTTTTTCTTCCCTTCCTTCCTTTTTCCTTTCTTTCCTTCTTCTTTCCTTAGGATCGTCTAGTACACTCTTAGTGAATTATTTTCAACTCAGTTATTTTCCGTTTTTAAAAAAAAAAATTAACAACCTGTTTAATAAACTGAGTAAGAAAAAATTAAATCATATTTCTATGAATATTTCTAATAATGCAAGGTGCCACAATCCTCCCCTAACCGATTTGTCATTTACCCGTAAATGACACCTAAACCCAATTACATCATTTAACATGCACCATGCATTTGTCTCATGCAATTCTATTCTACTTTCTAACATGCAAGGGTAATGTTCTTTCCATTTTCTTTTGTTCTACATGCAATGAAATGTTCTTTTCATTTTCTTTTTGTTCTACATGCAAGGAAATGTTCTTTTCATTTTCTTCTGTTCTACATGCAATGAAATGTTCTTTTCATTTTCTTTTGTTCTACATGCAATGAAATGTTCTTTTCATTTTCTTCTGTTCTACATGCAATGAAATGTTCTTTTCATTTTCTTTTGTTCTACATGCAATGAAATGTTCTTTTCATTTTCTTTTGTTCAATGAAATGTTCTTTTCATTTTCTTCTGTTCTACATGCAATGAAATGTTCTTTTCATTTTCTTCTGTTCTACATGCAATGAAATGTTCTTTTCATTTTCTTCTGTTCTACATGCAATGAAATGTTCTTTTTTCATTTTCTTTTGTTTTACATGCAATGAAATGTGTGCGTGTGTTTGTAGGTGCAGATGTGTTCATTAGGGTTTGTTCTTCTTGGTCAATGTTTTCCTCTCTGCCGTGGGAGGTTTTCCCGCCGCACGTGGTGGTCTCACGCCAGCCTCCTCCATTGGTCTTTCAGCAATTTCTTCGCCAGTCCTGTCTGAGTAAGGAACACTGCTCGGCATCTCCCTCTCGAGTTGTTGCATGCTCACTAGACTGTCGTTCGCTAATCTTCTCTTACTCTTAATCTTCCATATTATTACACCCCCGAGGGCTATAACTAGGAATGTACCCATTACTATTGACCAACTTATCGCGATCTGCTCATCGTCTTCCCAAGCTACACCTTCGTCTCCCAACGCACTTAACTTATCCCTTAAGTGATCCATATCGATCTTTTCTATTGGCTTCATTAATACTGGCATCTTATTTAAGGTAACATTAGAGAATCTCTTTACTATCGGCTCCCATAATTCTGTACAATTGACTAAGCCTCTACCAATCATCTCTATGAGTGAATCTTTTTCTTCATACCTTTCTTCCATCTGGTAATAGGGGGGCAAGGAGATGGACACCCCAACCGCCGAACATCCCATGGGTAGCGACACCAGGGATAACGGTGGCCTTATTCTTAATGTCCTTGTGGACTCTCCCCCACATACCCTAGACAGGCTGATATGTTTCTGGGTGGCTACTGCCCACACCCCGTCTGAAACACTGATAGCTTGTGGTAATGCCGAGTTTGTTAATACCTCTACTTGGCAGATTCTTTTGATTCCTTCCCCTCTCCCTTCAAACAATTCTAGTATGCACAGTTTGCGGTTACCAGTTTTATAGATAGGGCTCAACGAGGTACAAGTCCCCAGGGTATCATCTCTACACCTTCTAGCTTCTTCAGCTGATAGCAACATAAATTTCGTTCTCCCCGAATTTAATGCTATGTAGTCTGCTTCCACCTTGTACCTTGCTATCATTCCTGAAAGGTAACAAATTCTCTTGTTGTTATTCTTCACAATCACTTAGTCTCGCTCGACTCATCACTCAATCATTTCATAACTTTTTTTCTTAGTTCGGCTCTTCCCTCCTCTAACTAACCCCTAGCAGACAGAATGGTCTGGTCAGGTGTGCGTGGCGCCCACTCTAAAGGTCGTACTTCATGACACCACTGGTGGCCAATCAATAATGCCAATGATCTTCCGTTCCGTCGTGAGGTGCAGCCCGCATCTCCATCCCTCCACTCACATCTACCATAGTCAGCCAATAGGATTTTGGATGAGCCAGTGTCGTTATCTGTCGACACTAAATGCTTCTATTCTGCACAGCCCTTTTGTTCTACTGAGATTTGGGGTTCTTCTCCTCCCCCTGATCTCATCTTCTGAGGTGATTCCTGTTCAACCTCTAACCTTCTTTAACTCCCGTCCAGGAGGTTTTTTGTCCTCTTCTTCATCCCCTGATTCTTCTTCCTGTTTAGAGTCTTCGCCTTGAATGTCTTCGATACCTCTCGACTCTATGTGTAAACTTCTCCTGTTCTTTATCCTTTCCTTAAGCTGGGAAAGGGGTATTTGATCCTCCTCCTCCCACTCGCTGGACCCTTCGTCCTGTTCAGGGTGCCTCTTTTTAGAGCCTTCGACTGCCTGATTGGACCTCTTCGTCTTTTTCTTCCTTTTCTTCGGACATGGGGGTGTGATGGCGATCTCACGGGGTCTTCTCTGCACTGATTCAGTCGACGACTGAACATCGCTAATCCCCGCTGAGGGTTCCAACTCTGTCACTCGGACTGCTTCGTTTATCTGGTCAAGTCGACCTATCTCCTCATCTTCTTCGGAGTCTTCCTCCGTCTCCATTCCTTCCGGTTCAACCAGAGTTACCTTCCTTTTCCTTGTCTTCTTAGGCCTCGGCTCGCTCATTTCCAGGTTAGCTATTTCAGCCTTCTTCAGATCATTGGCATGAACCCTCCTCGCTCGTCCTGCCACTTGATCCCATATTACATATGATACTGGGCCCGTCTGCTCTACTATCCGGTAGTACGGTTCCCATCTCTGGTCCAGTTTTCCTTCTCTCTGGTGGATTTTATAGTAGACAGGGTCTCCAACCTTCAATTCTACCACCTTTCTTTCAGCATTCACCCTCTCATTTCTTTTCTTCTGGGCCCTCTTTTATTCTTCTTCTGGCCTGTACGAATATCTTATGTTGCTGTTCCAGCAATAGTTGATGATGATCTTCTCCCATATACCTTCTTCGGGGCTTCAGTAGGTTATCTACAGGCAGGACCACGTCTCTGCCAAACAACAAAAAATAAGGAGAAAATCTGGAGGTTTCGTTTATCGTAAACCTCACGGCCGCCAGAGCCTGCGTCAAATACAAGTCCCAATTTCCAATGTTTTCTCTGACCAACTTGGCTAATACATCTCCCAAGGTTCTATGAAACCTTTCCACTTTAGCATTTCCCTGGGGGTGATATGGGGATGTTTTTATGTGCTCTACATTCAAACCTGTCAAAACCTCTCTCATGATGCTGTTCACATTCTCCGTGCCATTATCTGTTACCAATTGCACAGGGGCACCATACCTAGGGAAGATTTCACTTATTATCAACCCGGCCACAGTTCTGGCCTTCTTGTCTGGTACTGCAAATGCTTCAGGCCAATTTGTTAGCCAATCGACAAAACTCACTATATAGTTGTTTCCTTGTGCAGTTTCCCCATATGGTCCTGATACATCCATACTCACTTTCTCGAAGGGGAAGTTTGGTACGTCTGTTTCCTCCAAGGGTGCCATTTCCTGCCTTCTGCTCTGCGACTGGCACACTACACAACTTCGAACATAGTTAGTGACTTCTCCGTACAGTTTGGGCCAATAGTACTTTCTTCCTATGAGATCACATGTCCTATCAATTCCCATGTGACCCAACCTTTCGTGGCACTGTTCCAATATCTCTGGTCTTAAACTTTTGGGCACATACAACTTGGGTTTGACTTCTTCATCCCTTCCTGAGAGATAATACAGCCTTTCCTCTATTATGGCATACTTGGTGGTCTCTCCTGACTTCACCTTCTCTCTCAGAGCAGCTATTTCACTGTCTGCTTGCTCCTTCTCAATTCCTTCTGTCCAGTAAGGATCGGTTATTATCTGGGCGTCCCTTCTTCGTCCGATTCTAATATAGGGCGATCTTTTAGCTTATTAGAGTTAATTACTCCTATTCTATAGGCTTTATCATCTACTCCCTGTTCTACCCTTACAGATCTTTCTTCCAGTTGTTTCGGTATTCTTGAGAGTAAATCTGCGCACGTGTTTTCCTTTCCTGCCAAATACTCTATCTTACAGTGGTAGCCACTTAACTTAAGTGCCCACTGTTGAATTTTTTATTATTTGTCCACTCTGCCTGCAATAGGTACTGCAGAGGCTTGTGGTCTGTCTTTATAGTGAAGACCGCACCATTTAAATAGTAGTCCAGTTTTTGGAGAGCATACATGATAGCATATGCTTCCCTCTCTATTACTGGCCACCTCTGTTGTGTCTCTGAGAGCTTATGGGAGAGGAAGTATATCGGTACTTCCTCTGGTATGCCTGGCACTGGTCCTTCCTTATCAGGACACGGCTGGGTAAGTACTGCTCCTACACACTGCTCACTGGCATCCGTGTATAATATCATGGGCTTGCTGAGGTCTGGATACGTCAGCAGTGGAACGGTTGTCAACTGTTCCTTTAGCGAATCAAATGCTCGTTGACAGTCCTCTGTCCACTTGAACCTAGCGTATTTCTTCGTCAGGGCCACTAGCGGTATGGCAATTCTTGAAAATGCCGGGACGAAGCGCCGGTAGTAGCCTATAGCTCCTATAAAACCTCTTACCTGCCTCACTGTCTTAGGCTCTGGCATTTCCCTTATGACCTTTACCTTATCCATGTCGGGTTTAATACCGTCTCCGTTTATGACGAAGCCTAAATACCTAGTTTCTTCCCTCAGAAACTGACACTTTGACAATTTCAATTTTAATCCGTGTTTCCTCAACCTTCCCAACACCTGTCTTAAATGAAAAAAATGTTGTTCCACTGTCTCCGAAAATATCAAGATATCGTCCAAATACGCCATGGCAAAGCTCTCGTATCCTCCTAACACTATTGACATTAGCTGTTGGAAGACTCCCGGGGCATTAGCTAAACCGAATGGCATCACTCTGAACTGAAACAGTCCCAGGTGACACGCGAATGCGGCCTTCTCCTTGTCAGCCTCATCCAGGGCTACCTGCCAATACCCGGACCTCAAGTCCAACGTAGAGAAGTACTTTGCCTTCCCTAATAATGCCAAAATGTCGTCTATCAATGGCAATGGCACCGCCAACGGCTTCGATATAGAATTCAGCTTTCTAAAATCTACACAGAAACGGTGGCCGCCATCTTTCTTACCTACTATTACTATTGGGAAGCTCCAAGGAGAGATCGATCTTTCGATCATCCCAGCTTCCAACATTTCCTCTACTGCCTCTTCTACAAGGGGTCTTTTATGTATAGGTGTTCGGTAGGGTTTTAATTTCACAGGGGGTGGTCTCCGGTGTCGATTTTCATTTCGACTGTGTGGGTCTGACCTAGCTCCTTGTCTGACTGGGCCACCACATCTCGATTGTTCCTTAACAGACCCCCCACTCTGGTTCTAAATTGATCCGGTGCTAATATATCCTCATCTAAGATTCCTTTTGTTTGCTCTACTAGCTTCCTTCGTTCCTCCTCGAATCTCACCCGATTCAGAGTTCGTAGGGGAAGTGCTCTCCCTATCTTCTCCCCTCCCTAACCTTTATAGTCTTTTGGGCCTGGTTCACCATCATAATGGGCACCAACTCGGCTGCCTCCACTACCGTTTCGCATAGGGTTACCTCGTTATCTTCTAGGCCCTTTCCTTCTACAGGGACCAACTGCAGAGGTCCTCTCCGTACCTTTTTTTTTTTGACATTAGCCTACCCTTTCCCGACACTGCGGTCCTAGGAGGTAACTTTACATCTTCCTCCACCACTATGGTTATCTCTTCCTCTGGTGGGCATCCCAATGGCGTTCTCTCGCCGTTCACCACCAACACAGTAGGATTAAACTCGATCTGGGCCTTCTGGCTCCGGAGCCAATCTTCTCCCAAGATTACGTAAAAATTTTGGGTGCTTTTCACCCTCCCAATCCTCACCGGGAGCCTCACCATCCCTTTTATCTCCAGGGGGGCCCCATCTGCTTGCGTGATCTCTATGTCCGCTTCCCGTAACCTTCTCTTCCATTTCACCCGCCTGTATGTCTCCTCTCTCATCAATGACACAGATGCTCCTGTGTCCACCAAAGCCCTCATCTCTCTACCACCTATCTCTGCTCTACAGGATAGTTCTCTCTCTTGCGTTAGCGAAGAGAACACCTGAGCTTTCTTCTTCCTGGGTCCCCACCTTTGGGTTAACCCAGCCATAGGCGCCGGTAGTAATAAATCACCTTCATTTTTTTTATGAGGTGGAGTTCTGCGCCCCCCTGCACCTGGGCGACCCCGGCCGGACCTCTCCCGGTCTCCCATGGCCGTTTCTAAGAATACAGTTTTTTTCAGGTGTCCTGGCCTCCTGCAAAACCAGCACCTTCTTGTTGGACAGCTTGCCGCAAAGTGGCCCGCCCGACCACATGTCCAACATTTTGCTCTTTCCCTTTTTAACTGGGTTGGCCTTGTGTCTATCCTCGGGGAACCTGTCCTCTATTCAAGCGGTTCGCCCACCCACTGGTCCAAGTTTTTATTTCTCTCCTTTTTTAACTGGGCCACCCTCCCTCTTAATTCTGGGGTGGCCCGCTGGCTTTTCTTGGGCTCGGCCTTCTTTGTTAATATTGGTGGGGCACCCTTCCTCAGCCCGCACCACTTGGCCAGGTGTCCTTTCTTACCACACCTGGTGCACCTGTCACGATCGAAGTCTGGGGGCAACCCCCACTTCGTCGGACATTCCGCCGCCCTGTGGTCCTCGTACCCACAGGTCCAGCAGACCAGCCCGTATCGACCCGGCGTGGGCTTATAAAAAGCCATGCCTGGTCGACCATGCCCTTCTATTGGGGTCCTCCTCCCATAATTCTGCCCGATCCACCTCTTCCTTAACCCTCTGATTCCACACGGGGGCTCTTCCGCCTACCCCCTTCTTCCAGCCTCTTGACTTGGTATCTGCTTCTTCCCACACCTCTTCACTTTATCCCACACCCCCTGGCTCTCCCTGGCCAGCTCTATCGCTGCCGACAGTCTGAGCGGTCCTTCTTTCAGTACGTCGTGACGAACACGCTCGTCGCTCAGCGCCTCTACATACAGGTCCGCCAGTTGAGCCTGCATAACCGCATTATCCCTGACCACTTCGGGGAATGCCAATGACGATAGCTTCCCCGCTCGGGCCCCTAATTCTCCCGGGGTTTCATCCCGTAGCTGTGTCAGTTTTAAAAGGGCCCTCATGGCCTCTATGGCCGTACCTTCGTCGGCGAACTCTTTGGTCAGCAGTTTTTTTATTTCTTCCCAAGCCAAGCGGGGTTGGTTCTCCACGAGCCCCCTTACGAACTCAGACGCTTTTCCCTTTGTGGCATCGTATGCCAAATACAGGGTTTCTTGGTCCGAGAGTTCGTAGATGGTTCGGCTCTTCTCGAGGATTGCCAGCCAGTTCCTAAACTCCTTCCCGCTGCCATCAAATACTGGGACCCTCGGTCCACCCAACAGCTTCCTTAGATCCACTGACAACCCCCCCCCCTACTTCTTCTTCACCCCCCACTGCTCTATCCGACTCATAATCTGACATGTCTACAGAGAAAGACAGTCTATACAGCAACAATCGAGGTTGGGAAACAAAACAAGGTGTCCTACCTTACAGACGATTCTGTTCTTTCTTTTCCTTTGGTCCCGGGTCGTTCTGATTTCTGCTTGAACTTTCAGCAACGGCGGTCGATCGTGGTCTTCTCAGGGTTGAAATCCTCGGTCACCACGGCACCATACGTGACGTGGTTGTCTCAGGGTTGATCCTGGTCACGGCACCACTTGTGACGGTTACACACCTGGCCCAGTGTCGGATCCTTTGGTTACGGCGCCAACGGTGACGTCGCTCCTCCTGGTCGCTCCTCCTGGGTCCAAGCGTGCCGCTCCAACCCTTTGGTCAGATGATCACCAGCCTCGCCTTTCCCGACTCGCTTCCAATACCTGGTCACTAAAGCAACTATACCGATCTCCGGTCTGTCTACCCACGCTGTGTTTAGATCTTAGACAGACGGGACCAGCAGGGATCGGGGCCGATACAAGTTGAGTCCGACGGGGGTGGCAAAACACAAATAAAATAAAAACTCACGACACCAAACAAAATTGCTGATAAAAAGGGTAACAACCTTTTATATCTTAAAGTCCGTTACATAAAAACAAAATTGTTCTCAATTCCCGACCCGCTCTGTGGACTATGGCACCAAGCTTCTATCACACAATAGAAAAATGTCGAATTACCTACTTTCTAGAATCATGTATGTATGTCGGAGTGTGGTTCAGTTCGACACTGGGGCTAATTTCTATCGATCATTCGCAGTTGATTCTTCTCTCCGACTTGAGTTGTATTTCTTCTTCTTCGTCTGCTTGGGCTGGTAGTTTTCCTGTTTCAACTTGGTGGAAGATTTCTTGTTTCAACTTAGCCGCAACTCTCTGTCGTCTGAGGTGGTCTCTTCTCACTGCCGTCCGGAGCTGAACTTTAACTTCTCATCGACTTTCGGCTTGTCTGCAGCTCCAATTCTTCTCAGGCTTTCAGGCAATCTTCTTCTTCGTCTACTTGGGCTGGAAGTTCTTCCTGTCTTTCTCACGACTTGGGCTGGAAGTTCTTCTTCTGTCTGAGGATTCTTCTGCTGGAAGTTCTCCTGTCTTCGAGGGCGAAGTGTCTGATTCTTCTGCCCGCCGAGTGATGGGCCGCGGCCGCGTTCAGGCTCTATCCCTGCCCGCGGTCCAACTCTCAACTGCAACTCCAACTCAACTGATTTCTGTCGACTGGGGTCCTGCTTATATTGACGCCGCAACAAACTGGGGTGGGTCTGTCGGCGTCAGGGTTTTCTCGATAATTCCAAAACTGCATTAATTCTGTCTTCTCCATTATCGCTATTGTTTTCGCCCCTACTTCCTCGCAGTACCTTTGGTGGGGCGGCGCACATCCATCTCTCTTAGTCTCTCGTATGTCAGGTGACCGCTTTTCAACCAATCGTTCCTGATCGAGCATTTCTTTCCCTTTTCTTCCGCAGGTCACGTGATCGTATTCGACCAATTGTTATTGATCAAACATTTCTTTCCCTTTTCTTCCGCAGGTCACGTGATCGTATTCGACCAATTGTTATTGATCGAACATCCTCTCCCCTCTGTTTGCGGGCGTGGTTACATCGTTCTTGTTTAAAAAAAACAAAATCCAATTTTGCCCCTTTTGCACGTACGCAAAATGACAATCTTTGGCTTTCTCTCACCTGGACTTTGTCAAACAGCCCGCTGCTAATTAGTCTTGACTTTAGAAAGGATCTTTTTCCGCCTTCTTGGCGCCCTCTGTGAGCCAAAAGCAATTGTCCCTCTTTTTTACCTCTTTGTTTTACCTGATAGTCGAAAATCTTAATTATCTACATTGAAATGTCTCTACTTTATTAACGTGGGTGTCCAATTCTTAACAGGTCTGTATATCGTTCCACCGGTCACTCCCCTCAACCCAAAGACACTTTTTTCTCTGATTAAAAATTGTTTCATTGTTCCCAAAATTTCTCTTTATCCAAATTGATAAGGTGTCTTTCCATGCAAAAGTAGGCTAGGTGCTCTGACCGACATTCTTACCAAAATGACTTTCGAAAATCGGCCAAGACGCTGACCTAAATCTCTTTCTGACTCCTATCTCCACCCTCAATTGGGTCATGCGTCATACATTTCTCTTTCTTTCTTTTTCTTCCTTCCTTCCTTTTTCCTTTCTTTCCTTCTTCTTTCCTTAGGATCGTCTAGTACACTCTTAGTGAATTATTTTCAACTCAGTTATTTTCCGTTTTTAAAAAAAAAATATTTCTAATAATGCAAGGTTAACAACCTGTTTTAATAATGTAAACAATGTTAATACCTCGTCTCAGAGATAGAAAGATGTATAATTTGTTTTATTTTTTTTTTCTTTTTTTTATTTTCTTCTTTTAAGATTCTTTCTTTTTTGCGATAATTCATTTTTTTTCCATTTTTGTTCTCGCTTCTTTCGTTCCTTTTACAATTATTTCTTCCATTTTAAACTTATTTTTCTTTCTCCTTCTTCAGATATTCTCTCTTTTTTTTCTTTTATCCTTTTTCCGTTTTTTTTTCTTTATTTCCTTCCGTTCTTGCCAACACTTCCTATTTTTATGCTTTTCTTTTTCTTTTCTTCCTTTTCTCTTTCTTCTGCAGGTTAGATCACGTGAGAAACAAGTGCAATGAATGAATATGCAAGCCAAGAATGTAAGTAAACGTAAATAAATAGTCAACCCCCCCCACACACACGAATTGAGGAAATAAAGATAGGAAGGAAGGAAGGAAGGAAGAGCTTGATGCGTGTGTTAAAATGTTATATGTAGAATAGACTTTAACAACCACAAAGGAATACACGTACGTAAATCCATAAAAGCAAAAATGTTGCATGTACAATTCTATCTCGCATAGGAAGATAGGCAACGGCATGATGATATACCTTATTTGACAGCATATAATAAGACCCAAACTATTTTTCCCCAACTATTCGCATTCCATAAATTCGTTATAAATGCCTGAGCAGAAATTTGTTTTGAACTAGGGCAAATATGAAACGTGGATGACTTTCCAGCAACATTCGATGAATCCTCCTACAACTTCTTTTCTTAATATTCCCTCGTGAAACGGGGGAGGAGACTGTATCTCACTGAAATACGATACATGCACATAACTATGTAAATATACGCGCATGAAAAAAGTCCACAGGCGAATGATGAATAGAAAAAATATACATATATATTACACAACAGATATTTATTTTTCAAACTAATCTTCTTTTTTTCAACGTGACTGTTAATCGTATCATTTTCATCTTCTTCCAATATAAGCCACGTGAGCCACTCAAGTTACTGTAAAAATGATAATGAATGAGGTGTGCAACAGAAATGAAAGTGGTGGTTGGAAGGGAAGGTTAGAAGAATGAGGTTAGGTAATTATTGATCCTTGAATTGGGGAGGTTAATGTGGGGAATTCAGGGAAGCACTCACATGGGAGTTCTTATGAAAAAAGATTTCTGAGTGGATTTTTTTTTTCATTTTGTTGTAACCTAGGGAACAGAATAGAATAGAATAATCAAACGAATTTTGGTAATGAACGATAATACTTAGGACAAGAACAACACATATAAGATTCGCCAGCGGTACGTAGAAGTAGTCAACTGCTAAAAGTGAATCAAGTGAATTCTACAATGAATCCTTAACTGCAGAATATCTACCAACCGCCCTACTCGGTCAGATGTGGAACAAGGCCGAATTTAATGTGGGGTATCCGAGCCCGTAGACGCGGCCAAAATTTCCCCATAGATCCCGTATAAAACGGGATCAGATAGGTGTTTCCCGAGACGAGACTCTGTCCTTCGACATAGCTTCGTCTGGGGATCCTCTCTGCCTGGATGCAGAGAGTTTGACCAGCACAGCTGGAGACGAATCTCCGACTGCAGACCAACATACAGTATTCACTACTGTATTTATGTGAATGGAAGACATGCCGATTATCGTCCGTAGTAATGCTACAACACATTTGTACCGGGTGGGGAATGGTTCCGATTCGACTACATGGAAGCAACATGGCATGTTTTAATTGTAAAAAATATGTACAGGTGGAATAAAAAAAAAATAATAGATAATTTGGATATTTGCCATGGAAATAGTGATAGATTAGCGATAGATTTACAATATTGAGTTGTGGGAAAAAGGCTGCTGAGTGACGAATAAAGATCCCTCTCTGCAAGAGTAAACTCTCTCAAAGCGGGTACTGGGAAGATCTAGATCATATATTACAAGAATACTCCCCTAGTGGCAAAATCTGATTAAAATTGCAAAGATAAAACTTGGGAGAGGGAGTTAGGTACAAAAAGAACTTGGAGAGTTGAGTTAAAGGGAAATAATCGAGATATCCGTAAGATGCATGGCACGTGGAACTAGAACAATCTACCCCGGTGGACGAAATAAAGGGTTCGCTTCGGAATTATAATCACCTGAAGAAGGCCGGAGCGTACAACGGCCGAAACGTTGTGAATATGGCAATGAAGATGAGGATAACAGTTCGGATAATGGAAAACAATGCAAGTAATCATAATACCTCATCTCAGAGATCCAATCACCTGAAGAAGGCCGGAGCGCAGAACAGCCGAAACGGTGTGCTTATGGCAGTGAACATGAGGATAACAGTCGGAATAATGAAAAATAATACAAGTAATCATAATACCTCATCTCAGAGACCCAATCACCTGAAGAAGGCCGTGGCGTAGAACGGCCGAAACGTTGTGGATATGGCAGTGAAGATGAGGATAGCAGTCTGAATAAGGAAAAATAATCCAAATTGTCATAATATCTCATCTCAGAGATCCAATCACCTGAAGAAGGCCGGAGCGTAGAACGGTCGAAACGTTGTGGATAATGCAGTGAAGATGCAGATAACAGTCTGAATAAGGAAAAATAATGCAAATAATCATAATACCTCATCTCTGAGATCCAATCACCTGAAGAAAGCCGGAGCGTAGAACGGCCAAAACGTTTGGATATGGCAATGAAGATGAGGATAACAGTCCGAATAATGTAAATAAAAAGAGATAAATAATGGATAGTTTATAAAAAAGGAAGAAAAACGAAAAGAAAAAAAACAAATAGTAAGAAAAGATTATATGCAGAAAAAAGGAAAAAATTAGTAAAGCCTTTAAAGTTTGAAAAGAGAGAAAAAGAGAAAACTGTAAGGGGAGAAAATGAATGAAATCAAAGTTGAAAGATAAAAAGTAAGAGAAAGTTTTGTATAAGGAAACACCAAGAACAAAGATGTAAAACGAACGGCAAAACCAAGTTATCTGATTGATTTGTCTTTTACGGTTTATCAACCTTCTGCTGGTTATTTAAAAACAGCAAACATTTTTAGATTGTAAGAATTGTTTGCGGATAACAATTTACTGATACAAATCTAACTCAGTCAGTTCGTCATGCGTGATACACGCTTAAGCGATCATGTATCTTTCGATGATTTTTCCCGCAGTAGGTTAACATTTCTTTCTGCGGTAGACCAGTTGCCATCCATGTCTATAGACCCCGGTCTGCCCTGCTATTTTTCCATAACTGGGGGGAGATGAATAGAATTCATAATTTTCCCAGCACGTAAGTGAATGTAAGAGATTTGTGTGGAATTCGAACTCGGCTCTTCGATTCCTCTATCCACCCATAACTAGGGTTGAAGGGTGAAAAGGCGCATTCATACCTTTCCCAAGGGTATTTGCGCGTAAGTAAATATCAGTTACCCGACTGGAATTGGAACTTGGCTCTCCGTTTTTCAATTTGGAGCCATTATCCATTATACCACTCGCACATCCAAACTTACAGCTGCTGGTATCTCCAAGCGGTCACTCATCTAGGAACTGACAAGGCTCGACTTTGTTTGAATTCGGTTATTCTATGAGAACTAGTGTTTCAACGTGATACGGCCGTAAGCCGTGAGAAGAAAGAAAATGAAAGTAAAACAAATAACAAAAAGATGAAAAGGTTGGTGAGAAGAATGGAAAAATACAAATAAATTCCGTTAAATGAATGGCAAATAGGAGGAAAAGCGGCAAAACGTGATAAAATTAAATGACGTTATATATGAGAAAAAGATGATAAAACTAGCAAAACAATGAATGGTCTGTGGAAATAATCGTTAGCAACAAGAAACTGATTGTAAAACCAATGATTAAAACGTGAGAAAGGTAAAATAAAAGCAAAGATTAAATGCCAGTAAAATAAATGGTAAAAACAAGAAAAAAGAACATTAAAACAAAAGGCAAAGAAAGAAAGATGGTAGCAAAAACGTATGCCGGGGTAAGTTGATGATTAAAACAAGTAAATAAAAAAGTAACCAGTAAATGAGAGTAAAACCTACAAATGAGCTGTAAAGCGAATGACAAAAATAGGAAAGTATAAGAAAATGAATGGGAAAGAGTAATAAAATTATGCAAAGGGCATGCAAATATCAGTAAAAATCGTAGTAAAAAAGAAAACGATCAGTTAAAAAATGGCAAAATCAAGTAAATGACTGTAAAATGAATGATAAAAAACGAGAAAAAACTTTAAAATTTACAAAAACAAGTAACTAACAATAAAAAATAACAAGTAAATAATGGTAAAACCAATGGTAAAAGTAGAAGAGCGGTAAAATGAATGGCAACAAACAGTCAATTACAGTAAAGTGAATGACAAAAATTGAGAAAAAGGCGCTAAAAAACGTAAATGATTGTAAAATCAATGTCTAAAAACAAAAACAAAAAAAAAAGAAAAAGAAAATAATTATAAAATAGATGGAAAAGGCAAATAAATGACAATCTATATGTCGACTGTAGTCGGGATCATTACACCAATGCGAACGATCATTTCTTTAGTTGTGATAATATGATTTACGCGAGGGCTACATACATTTTTGAATACTTACCTATCACATGACGAACAAGGTTTTATCATCACTCATTTGCGTCTCTGTCTTTGGGCAGAGTGCAACTGTCAGTTGCGGGACCGTCGGAGGATAAGGGCGCAAGTGAGGAAAATAACACTGTGAGTTTCCCAGAGCTGGGGAACAGATGCCCGAGGCTCTACCCTCTCATTGCACTAGAGAGGGCGATCGGTGCTCGCACCGAAGCCAGTGCATCCGACACTTGCGGGGGCTCGGGGAATTTTTGTTCTTGGTCCGAGTGTACGCGATCGGGTTCGCCACATTAAACCCGATCTTGTGTCACATCCCGTCACAGTGGGAAGACCACGGTAAATATCTAAATACAGTTTTGAATTCAGAGATACTTTTTCCTAGACTGGTTGTCACCCAAGGCTATAGAACGCACAGCTGGTCGGAGAAGAAGAGGATTCATACCTTTCCCAAGGGTATTAGCACGTAATGGATCCAACTGGAATTTGAACTCGGCTCTCCGATTCCTCACTCCACCGTGCCTAAATGACAATAAAACCGGTGGCTAGAAGGTGAAGGGTAGTGAAACATGGGAAAAAAGATGGGAAAAGTAGATTAATATTTTTAACAAATGGAAGGAATGAAGGAAGAATGAAGTGGAATAAAGAAGAAAAGCAAAACTGAACGAGGCGGAATTTTTTTCTCTTCATGTTTTCAAAATATTAGTTTTTGTCTCTTTCGCTCTCTTCCCCACACTGTAATAATTTCCATCTGGCGCCCGCTCTGTCTCGAAGCCCAGTACCGAATTCATGTGACAGGTCAAGGTCTACGGCAGCGTCTATAATAAACAACTTTTCACCATCTTTGTACATTTGTTTTTTTTTTGTTTGTTTTTTTTGTATTTTTTTTTTTTTTTTGCAATTTGTTCCCCATCCTCCTCCTTCTCAACATCAGTTTTTGCCCATTCTCATTCAGGGAATCTATATTTTTCGTTCTATTTTTTTTCAACGAATCTTTCTCGTTTGTTTTTCTTTTTTTTTTTTTTTTATAGAGGTGGAGCTGTATCATCACTCCTTTATATTTATATTTCTCTCTCTCTCTCTCTCTCTCTCTTTCTCTCATTGAATATACACTAGCTACTTAGACGAACGATGATACCACTAGTAATGATTCTGACACACTTACATGAAAACATTAATTTATTACATTACATATGGAGTGACACTACAATCTCTGGTGACACACGAGAAGACAAATGAAACAATACATGCAATATATCACCTACAACATTCAAAATGGCTAGACCTAAGTAAAGGCTTCAGCCTTTCTTAAAACCGTATCAGACTGTACAATTACATAATTGCTCTCCACTGCTCCTTCTGTGAGCCGTGTTCCTTCGGGACGTGGGTGATCATGGATCTCCACAATTTCCTATCCTTTATAACTCTTAGCAATATTTGTATTTTTTTTCTATCCCCTCCTTGTTATGACGTCTATTTAATCAATTACGTGCTAATACCCTTGGGAAAGGTATGAATCCTCTTATTCTCGCTCCAGCTACGGGTAAATGCAAGACAGACCGAATTCTGTAGCTTTGGATGGCAACGGGTCTACCACAGAAAGAAATGGCAACCTACTGCAGGAAAAATCTGCCTCGTCAGTCATGTATCGAAAGATACATGATCGCCTAAGCGTGTATCACGGATGGTACATGATTGACTGAGTTAAATAGGTTACATATTGCTTTCCTTTGTCCCTCTTGATTTTAATATGTCCTGTGAGTGTTGAATTTTCCAGGGTTTCTTTTCACATTATGTGCCCCAGATATTACAACCGTCGCTTTTTGATTTTAATTATGATTGTAGTATTTTGTTCTCATTTTTTACGTGCTTCATCCAAGGTGTGTTCAGCATTATTGTGTAGAAACATCTCTGTTGCATCGAGTCTATTCTTTACCTGTGAGAAAATTGTCCAGCATTCTCAACCATTTAGAACGACTAATATTACATAGTAATTATGCTTTTCATTTTGAGCATTAGAAATTGTTGGCTGCCATTCTTGACAGATTTCATTTCTATTAGATTTTTTTTGGCTATTTGGTCAGCAATATCCTTTTTACTGGTTATTTTAGCCTTTTTTATCGAGAGGTATTTTATGGTGTATGTTTGCCTGCTATTTTCTTTATCATATTCCGGACAGATTTTGTTTTTGTAGCAGAATTGAGTCTGTTGACGTAGGTTTACCGACATTCTCTTTTGTTTTCTTTAATTATTTTCGTGCCTTTTCTAGGAGTTGCTTAAACTGCAGCAAATTAGAGGTTGTAGGTTGTTTATTGAATCCTCTCAGAGCTGCTCTTCAGAGCTGGATGACTTTTTTTTACATTCATCATTGAATCAAGGTCTGTGGCTTTTTATGCTGAATTTTTGGGAATGCATTTTTATCTATAGAGATGAGTAATTCCGTGAGTTATTTTAATTCCTTGATGCTTTCTCCTTCGACTAGCTTTTCAGAACTTTGGTTTTTAAATTCTTCCCAGTTCGGTCCGCCTAATTTCCAACCGAGAGGATTTTTGTCATTATCTGTTCTGTCGGAGTTAGCTCCTCCTTAGTTCCTTAACCCTTCGCCAGGGGTCTCTCTCCCCTTGCTATAAATACTGGGTGACCTTTTGCCTCGATCTCTCTTTTCCCCTCAGGCCAATGGGCCGCATACCATCTCGCGTGGAGGTGAGGTAATACTTTTCTCTTCTTTCTTCATTTGAGCTAATACCAATATGTGAGCTCTCACCAATACAACGTTTCCCAAATTCTGGAAATACGATAAGAATAATACCAATACACGTACGTACGAACACTCACCACAATACACACACATAATATTCACCACACGAACTCAATGTAACTGTCCATGTGCTTGTGACTTATTGTTAATACATATATTTGTTTGTATATAATTATCGGTCTTGTTTGTTTTCTTTGTCTTCTTTGGACTTAATTAAAGTCCAACATTCTTATGTAGCTGGACTGGCTAGCAGGAAATTTTAATCCACGTGTGTTCTTTACATCTTCACGCCACGGTTCTCCTCAGAATTCTGTAGGACGATTGGCAAGTGATCTCTACCGCATGGGTCTGCCAGTTCCTTCCAAGAGAAATCCATATAAATTGATGGATCACATAAGTCTATTGCCGAGTAGCTACCAGAAGATGGATTTATATAAGTCGGGATTTTATCATTATAAATGCGTAAATCATTGTTATAAATTATTGTTTCTAAGGTCAATTTCCCTTTTGGTTGGTATCTTTACAACTACATGTGGTGTTGTGACAGTTAAATTTACTGCTTCAATCAGTAGGATATATACCGAGCTGATATTTATTGGCCTGTGTAAAAACACTTTAATAGTAGCCGCTTGTAAAGTACTTGTTAAATTTATTTTACTTTGAGGTAGATCCTTCCTAACTAGGATGGATGTATCGCCTGAAGCTCGAAGGCCAGTGTCATCTGTTTAGTTGTATTGATGGTATTCTTTTATATTCAATTTCACATTTTGCTTAAGAAATGTTTCCTGAAAGAAAACAACTACCGATGATAAAACTGTTATTAGCAGAAGTAGTTCATTTATGTTTGCTTCTATTCCACGGCAGTTACCTTGAATTATTTGATACCTGGTTGCTAAATGTTTTTTTTTTTTTTGGTTTTAGCCTAGAATGTGGTTTAATTTTCCGAGGTTTTCAAGTTGGGGAGTTTTGCCGTTTGTGGGTTCTGGATTTTTACATCCAACACTTCCAGTTTGTCAAATCGGTTTTGGGTAGAAATTTGGTCCCTGTGAATTTCTGGTTTTTGTCTGGCTGGTTCTGTTTTTTTTTTAAGTTTATCTTTAATAGTTTTTGGTGGACGCATAGGTGATAGCCGTGATCTTCGTTTGTAGGAGATTTTGAAATTTATTTTGGAGAAGTGTTCTGTGTTTGAGCGGTAGATATTGTATTTGTTTAGTTTTAATTTATTATTTCAATTCTTTCATTGGCTTTCTTTTGAGGTTCAGTCTGCACTATCTCTTGGTATGTCCTTCAGATAGTTCTGAAATTCGGGTCAGTCATTTGGTCCCAAGTGTGCGAGTTTCTCAATGAGGGCTCTGTATTTGTCATATTGACTAGTATTCGTTGTGGTCCTTGCGTTATTTTGTAAGGAAGAGCCTTTCATGTGGCGTTCTACAATGTGCCTTGACTCTATGAATCAGGCATTTCGTTCATGTTTCACATCGACTATATTCTTTTCCCTTTTCCAGATAATCGGGAGCATACCTGATGGTTTTCAAGGCAGTTAGCACAACTTAATGCACAGTGGCATTCTTCTTCCGATTTGGCAACATTTTCCAAATGTTGGGGGACTCCTGCAGCTACGGCTATGATGCTAAAGTCACCTTAGTGGTAGTAGGAATATCTTATTCCATTGACTTAATGTTCTACCCGATTTTTATTTTTCTAGGGATTTGAGGTGTGACAAAATTAAAGATAGACGTGTCTTCTTTCCTTTTCTATGGTAATCACTGACCCTCTGGTTTCCTAAGGCAGATGCGATTTCCTCAGCTGTGGCCAGAGACAACTCTCGGCTTCTAATGACTCCCTTAGAAGTGTTCAGGGAAGGAATTTATTTTGATGTTATGGAAAGTCTTCAGCTTGATTAAACTTTCGGCGTCTTTTCTATATTAAACTTCGACCAGCACATTGCTTTTTTTTCCAATTTTTTAACTGATTGTTTTGGAGTGCTGCATTCAAGAAAGACATTTGGGAAACTAACAAAAAAAATCCACATTACAACCAAAAACGTTTGCGGTTTCTCTCTTCTTTTTAATATACACACTTTTCTCTCGTTGGAACAATTATAAGCTCTCCCTTTTATATATATTCAATCTATTCTAACGTAATTTCAACGAAGAAATAAATTGAATAACATATGTATTTCCCCTTTTCTCCTCGGTAATTCTATAATTTTAAACTTAATAGTGATTAAATTTGGATTTTAAAATTGGCAGTTTTTAATTTTAATATGAAATTCTATCATATAATTTAATAATTATTGGTTAGAATAAATTATTTTTTAAAAATTTTACCCGTATTTTAACGATCTGAATAGCTATTATAACATGACTTCGTTGTAAGGCTTTTTCAATTTTCCTATACTTGTATTTTGATTGGTCATTCTAGCTTTTGGAACAACGTTTTCCCCTTGTGAAAGATCGTTAACTAATCTGAAACTTTTAAATGCATTTGTTTTGCATTCAACATCATCACTTGATAAGACACCGGGAGTGTTGAAAGAAACTGGCTATTTTTGTAGTGATTTTATAACATGTTTATGTTATAAATTTTCTAGATAAAAATAATTATATATATATATATATATATATATATATATATATATATATATATATATATATATGTGTGTGTGTGTGTGTGTGTGTGTGTGTGTGTGGTGGACTCTCCTATCATGAACGATAAATAAGGGTTAGCATTGGATGGTGTCTTTCGTTGTACACTTATGCATGCCAGCAGGGGCTATTGTGGAGAAAATCAGGTAAGGGAAAGACATATTTCATTTGTGCTTTCTTAAGTGTGAATACTACCCCAGCCTTGCTGTGGGCGACAAAGCCCCCCACTGACAGATGAAAGCACGATTTTGATGGCGTCTCTGCTCCAGAGCATGACTAAGCTGATCACGGTGCTTCTGTCTACTTTCTTCAGTACACACACACACACACACACACACACACATACACACACGCACACACACATCATATATATATATATATATATATATATATATATATATATATATATATATATGTATGTATATATATCGGGTGTAACAGCAAATTTTATCCAAATGGTGTAACGACAAAATTGTCCAATTGTAAAATTAACCTTTAAACCGTTGAATCTTAGAAATGATTAAAGATATTTTACTGGAATTCTCCGAGGTTTTTATAACACTATTGAAAACTACTTTGATGGATCAAAATGTATAATTACTCTCCATGTTTAACAGAAGTATCGTGATGAAATCGATCATAAACGAAAATGACATATTCATCATTAATTAATCATAGCTAAGGATCGGAAGCTCATAAAGGATTGAAATTAAGTTATATATATATATATATATATATATATATATATATATATATATATATATATATATTATTCCAGGGTCATTTTCAATTTATTCAAGATGATCTTTGTCCTCTCTACCCTTCTAACTTTCTGTCCTGGAGTAACAAGGTGCGTTTCAAGTACGATTTTATTTTCAAGTCTTTTTTCACTGTTACTTCTACTGTCATAGCTGAAACTCTTCTCTCACGTACCAAACGTGTTATCAATTGAGTTGGATCTTTTCTAATTGATCTCTTTAGCTCTAAGTTGAAATGATGCTCCCTCTTCCTGATCTAGTTTTTCTCTCTACTGTTCCCACATTTTTAAACGTGTTCGCCGTTCTCTTGATGGCTATTGAATGAACTTCGAAGATGGAAGCCAGAATATGAATGTCGGTACTATTACTTAATTGAGAAGACAGTGGATCTGACCTAAAACAATTTTTACCTGTTCTTTCTTTACCTGAATAATTGAAAGGATTCGTCAGTGATTCTTACGACAAAGGGTGTCAAGATGGCTAAACGACTTATCTGAAAATGTGAAGAGAAGAAACTCAGTTAGTTTACTGTTTTTTTAGACATCAAACATTTTGTGGGATTGAAAATTATGCTGTTACACGGTGTGGACAATTTTGCTGTTACATCCGGTTTATACACACACACACACACACATACACACACACCCATACACACACAGATATGTTTTGAACAATAAAAAATATTGAAAAATTAAAGTTAAAATTTATGAAACACTGGGTTGTATATTAATATTTTTTTGTTTTAGCATTTCAGTTAGGTTCTTCGAACAGTTTCGACCAGCATGGCCATCAGCAGGAAAAAAAATTCCTGCTTGTTAGTAGCAGTGAACTACAGGAATGAATGATTTTCTGAAGTAAATGAACTTTATCTGCAGTTTTCATTGTTTTTTATCGTTAATTTTGGTAAGTCTTTGTATTCATCAAGCGGTCTCTTTAAAGTTGTTTTTAAGATGGATAGATTCATGCGACTTTGAATTCCCTTGGTCATTTTCACCGTTTTATTGGTTCCTGGGAAGGAGATGCGTTTGTGTTAAGTGTATGTTATCATTTAATTTTTCGGGAATGTTTATGATATGTGTAAGTGCATATAATAGCATGAGTGTGACTATAAGTGTGAAACCTCAACCCCTCCGTAACACCTGTCTTGTGTGAGTGAGAAATGTGGGTACGACTTGATTTATGGAGTTATATATTAATTCTGTCTATTTTGTTAAATTTGTGGTTAAGCACGTCTTGATGGAGTGTTTTGAGGAGCAAAATTCATTTATCTTCATGTTTTTCTAGAATGTTTCTAATGTCATCATTTCTGTTTCTGTTTTCAATTATAGTGAATTTGGCATGGTTTTTAAAATCATTTTTCTAGTGAGAATGAATATATATATATATATATATATATATATATATATATATAAGTGTTTTAGAAATTAGAAAAATATGACAAACTGGAAAGGTTTTTTGGGACGCGTTTCATCGGACCGGTCTTTCTTGACGTTGCCACTTCTACGCATGCGCACGAGATGAAAGACGAAGGCACTTAAAAAAATTTTCAAAGAATATTTAAAGAAATATTCTCTCAAAAATATTCTTCCAAAAATTTTGAAACTACCAGCGTTTCTCGTTTCGTGCGCATGTGTAGACGTGGCAACGTCAACAAAGCCCATTCCGATTAAATTTTAACGGATGAAACGTGTCACAAAAAAACTTTTCAGTTTGTCATATTTTTCTAAATATTTTGTTGGTATATAAAATTATACAAAATTATATATCCTTATATCATATATAAGTGTGTATTTGGGCAGCAATCGTTCGTTTATTCAAGCTTCTTTAAAGACAACTGAAAATTACTGGAGTACTTTTTATTTAATTTTTATTGTGTTCATATAATTTTTTTTTTTTTAAAGTGTGTCAAAATTGTCCGTCTCTTTCTCCTCTTTGCCTATTACTCCCGTAGATAGTTGAGAGAGCAACCGGCTAGGGGTTTCCCCCATTAACAACATTAGAATTAAGACTTTCAAAGTTCCGGTATGTAACAACAAAATCTTTTAGAATTTAGGAAAAGAAATAAATCCAGGAAGGCAGTATTACCTTTCGTAGAAACGTAGATTCTTCCATAGATTATTTAATCGATATATCGTACCGTGTCCTTTGTTGGTTGTAGATCTTCCCCAGATATATTCGGAGGAATGGGTCGTTAACTTAAACCTACAACGCGCTGACCCAGTGCATGTTGGTCAGGGCTGATGTGACACGCTTCAATGATCATGTCTCTTTTCGATTTATGGTCGTCCAAGGTTATTTTCTTGTAAGTAAATGTATTTGAATTTGGCTTTTCGATCTCCTACTCCGATCTATTATCCACTTCACCACCCGCACATCACACATCCAAACTTACAGCAGTTTGCATTCCCAAACAGTCACACATCTAGGTACTGACCAGGCTCGACGTTGCTTAATTTCGTTGAAAAGACGAGAACCGCTGTTTTTTTTTATCAAACTTAACCCAGGCAAGGCAGTAAAGCCACTAAGACACAAAGGGTTTCTGGATGTGAAAGAATTAGAAAACAAAACATGAAGGATCGAGAGCAATAAAAGAGTAACCAGGAAGACAGAAGATAAGGATTGGCATTGCATTTAAATTTTTGAAGATCAAAATTGACAGGAAAGTATGGAACCGAAAGAGAGTCTCAAAAGCGAAAATTGAGCGAGAACAATAGAAGAGTATTCAAGAAGACAGAAGATAAGGATTGGCATTGCATTTAAATTTTTGAAGATCAAATTTGACAAGAAAGCATGGAACCGAAAGAGAGTCTCACAAGCGAAAATTGAGCGAGAACAATAGACGAGTATTCAAGAAGACAAGATGACGATTGAATTTGCATTTAAATTTTTGAAGATCAAAGTTGACAAGAAAGCATGGAACCGAAAGAGAGTCTCACAAGCGAAAATTGAGCGAGAACAATAGACGAGTATTCAAGAAGACAAGATGACGATTGACATTGCATTTAAATTTTTGAAGATCAAATTTGACAAGAAAGCATGGAACCGAAAGAGAGTCTCACAAGCGAAAATTGAGCGAGAACAATAGACAAGTATTCAAGAAGACAAGATGACGATTGACATTGCATTTAAATTTTTGAAGATCAAAGTTGACAAGAAAGCATGGAACCGAAAGAGAGTCTCACAAGCGAAAATTGAGCGAGAACAATAGACGAGTATTCAAGAAGACAAGATGACGATTGAATTTGCATTTAAATTTTTGAAGATCAAAGTTGACAAGAAAGCATGGAACCAAAAGAGAATTCCCCAACCGGAAAGCGAGAGAAAACAAATTGTTAGCATAGAAGCTTTACCCCTTGCAATTGCAACTGTAAAAAGACATAGCTACCAATTTAGTACCTGAGTGAAGTCATTTTGGAAAGGGTCGAGGTTAGTAATTTAACCACTGGGGTTGGGGCTATAGAGGGCTGTTTTACAGTTGAGGAAGGCGGTACCGGGGAAGAAGGGCCAATTTTCCTTTCGGAGTGATACCATTTTTCCTTTAAGGATTCTCTCACTTGCTGCAGTCTTTCTGCTTTTTCGAAAGAAGGCTTATATTTCAGCTTCTGTTTTCTTAGTTGTTCTATATAAAGCCAGAGGGAAGAGCGATATTTATTCTGTTTAATACAGAAATGTGGCACAAGGCCGAAAAGGGGATTGGGGAAAGGACGGTCTTCTTCTGTCTTAACTATAACTTAGCTAGCCGCAAACACTGACCCAATCGTACGAAACAATATTCCTTTCACCAAAACAACACATTCATTCGTACCTTTCTTACTACAACCACCATAATACCACTTTGTCTCTATGAAAATACTAACTAGTCCCCATATTTACAATTCGTGGTCTGTGGGGGGAAGAGCCTGTCCAAACAATAACCATGAAAGTATTTATAGTAAAGACAGAGAGAAGCAACTTTACTGACTGACCCTAAAGCCGAGATGCCAGGTCAAGACTTCGTGATATTGCCGTTAGCTCAAATAGATGTATACATAGGTATAATTTATATAGCCCCTCATTCTCACCTTTCTAAAAGTTTGGTATGTCTACCTGGGGATTGATCACCAGGTAGACATACCAAACTTTTAGCCAGAACCCCGTTAATCAGCAGTGTTTCGAAAAGTACTACTTTTTTCTGTTTCCATTTCTATTGACCTCGTCAAGGGGTTGGAATTTGGGAGACGGGAACATTTTATGAAGGGTCAACCGACGACCAGAGATTAACAATCTTAGAGTAATGGCTAAAGTAACCTAGAACCCTGTATCAGGATCAGCTCTTTACCAATCAGATCATTGTAAAAATAGGTAGGGGCACCCAGTGATAAAGATATAGAAGGTTTCAAACAGAAAACAGTTGCAGAAATGTGGATACTTGCCTTTTTTTTTAATCATTTCACCTTAAGCAACGGAATAAATCCTCTACGACGCAAGGGGAGGGGTTACTGATTGTGAAAGAATATGAGAAAAGGAAAGAATATTAAGGAGAGAGAACAATAAAAGAACAGGAATTAAGAAGACAAGATATCGATTGACATCGCATTTAATTTTTTGTAGATCAAAGTTAACTGGAAAACAAGAAGTCGGAAGGGATTTTTACTAGTGAGAAGTGTGAAGGAAGAAAAGCACAGTTGCATCTAATAATTTCAGTTTTAAATTGATGAGCCATAGATGCCAATCTAGTGCAGCGCTCAAATTTTTAAAGATAAGGTACCCCAAGAGGAAAGCTCTTCACAACAATTACTATGAAAATATTCATAGAAAAAGCACAGCGAAGCTGAGTTACGGCGGTGGGAAACTGAATGAAGAACCAACATTTTTGCAGACTTTGTGTCTTATCAACGTTCTCTAAATGTAGATATATATCAGGAGAACCAGATTTTATCTGAAATCAATATTCAAAGCATGGACGAATAGTAGACTGACAAATATATGGAATCGATTCGGGGCGAAAAATTGTATAGTATGAGACTGAAGTAACTTTCCTAAGAGAAGACCTAGCAATGAATTCCATATAATCTTACTTTTTTTTCAAGCGGATACACGCTAGCTCAAGAAGGTGCAATATGTCACTGTCCTGGTGGTTGGCATTAGCCATATTGATGGAAGACTAAAAAGTTCTTTAAGACGATTCAAAGTGGGCAGTTTCGTTTTGAAGGTTTTAAAATCCTCAAGACATTTATTGCTCAAATAGCAGAGAAGTTTGGCACCGTGAAGAACAGAAAAAAAAACATAGCTAGACATGACCGACATAGACCGATTACAAAAACCATACTCCATCATCTATTAATGGCGTGTTTTAATCGGAAAAAAATTTGATTTAAATGTTTTATTATAATTTAATGTTCGTCTTTTCATTATTTGATTGAAATGTTTTATTACCATTTAATATTCGTGTTTTCATTATTATTTTCGTGATGGGCCAGAAAGTGAATTGGTGATCTAAACTTAAAATCTAATGAAATCTGATAATCCGACTGAATGACTAAACTAACATGGCACTGGTAACATAATGGTTGAAGAGGTGGACTAGTACACACCAAAGACAAATATACGTACGTGTGTGGGAAATTAGAAATGAAAGAAAGAAACGTGGAGATATAGATCGTTACAGAGAGAAGGCAAGACAGAAGCTATTACGAAACTAAGGGAATTACGAAGAGAGAAAGAGAGAGGGAGAGAGAGATTTTGTTCTAGGTTGATCCACAGCACTTACCGATTTACGCACTTGGAAGATTACTATATCCCATTTTCCAGGGCGTATCTACATGGAAATTCAGTATTTGGAAGCCAGTCTTAATGATTAACGGAAATTAATGGACGTGCAGTGAACGTGTCACCTCATTATGGAGTTGTTAGATCTTGCTCAAACATGAATAAAGAAATGATTTGCAAAAAGGATTAGGATTATTATTGACTTTAGAACAAGCAAGAAACTTCATTTATGTGCCGTGTTCCTTCAGAACGTTGACGATCATGGCTCTCCACATTTTCCTGTTCTTTGTAGCTCTTAATAACTTTCGTCTTTTTGTCAGCTCTCCTGCTCCGCTATCCTGAATCTTACCAGATAGTTGCTTCCCTCTGTCTCTCTTCTTCAATCTGTCCTGTGTGTATCAAATTTTCCAAACCTTCTTTCCTCATGAATTGCGCCAGAAATTTCAACTGTCTTATCTTGATGTTTAAGTGTCCTTTTTGTTTCCATTGTCTCTGGAAATTCACCGTTTCTCACATGTTCTATACATAGTATTCTCAGCGTCCTTCTGTAGAACTGCATTTCTGTTGCTCCAGTGAGTAAGAATACTGATTCTAAAAATATAATATGATACGAATGAATCACAGATCCAAGAAGGACCATTTCGTGGGGAAGCAATGAAGGACAAAATTTAAATGGGACGGTATTTTTGTTTTGTATACTAGTGTTTAGTACACTAGTGTTTGGTAGACAAGTGCTTGGTACACGTCACAAGTAGCAGAATCATGATAAAGCATCTAAAATAAATGTTTGTCTTGTAAACAATCCCTCAGTCTGTGTCAAAAATCAATTCAATGCAATAGTCCCCTACTTAAATGTGTGTTAGATGTCCCATGGCTCTACTAAATGTCTTAAACTACAGATAAGTAAACATTATACATATTTTTAATGGATCTTTCCAACCAATTTCCATTTGTAAATATTCATGGAGTTGATCCTGAAAATTTCAGTTTGATACCTCATTTCAAACAAATTTTTATGCTATGATTATGAAGATATTGAACATTTTGAAAATATTGTTTTTTTGTTTTGTTATTTAGAGATCTCTCACTGAGAGCATCTTTCATTGGTTCCCTGTGAAACCCTTTTTCCTTGATCGCAACAATTATGACTCTCACATTCAATCAACTAAGACTACTCTCCTGTCACATGTTGTAAAAATAGCAACTGAAATTTCAACCATTTTTCGATCCTCTTGCTCAGAAAGGCAGCATAAGAGGATCTGTTTTATTTTTTTTATTTTTTGATGAGGTTTTTGATACACATTGCACAAAGTGAGAACTTGAGGTGGTTTTGCAAGTGTCTTCATGGACTGACAACAATACGAAATTCATGAGGTTTAATGTAAAAGGAGGTTTTTGCGCTTTTTTTTAAATTTTAGTTGGAATTTTTGCTACCAGTGACAGAAAAGTGTGATTAGTTGATCGAATTTGAGAGACTCATAATGGTTGTGACGAAAAGAGTTCCAAAGGAAACCAATGAAAGTTGTTTTCAGTGAGAGATCTCAAAAAAAAAAAGAAAGAAAGAAAGAAAGAAAGTTCAATATTTTCAAAAAATTTTTATGAAATCTGAGGACACTTCAGGACGGACCCTCGCTGAATCTGGCTGGAATGACCCTAATGTTTGTACTCATGGTCAGCTTTTTATATCGCTGAAATTTATCATCCTCACCGGACTCATCCTGAATGCTCACCAGTCACTACGAATGCATTTATGTATTTATTTATCTATTTTACTAATTTCACCCCAGCCAAGGCAGTAATATCACTGGGACGAACGGCTCTATAAGGAAGGAAAAATAACAATAATAGGTTTTTCAGGAATACAGAAAATTATGATTGACGTTGCATTTTGATATGTCTCTGAAAGGGATATATTTGTTCGATGTAGACAAGTGGTTATTGTTTACTGTAACCGGGTAGGACAATCTAGCAGGTCACCGTAATTGACGGGTCCTCGTCGTAGTGGTAGACAATAGGCGTCGTCAATAGGCGTCTTCATGTACATCCACATCAGTCTGTATTTATGGCTGACACCAGCCAATCATATTACTGTGAGTGGGGACGCAGGTGTATGCATATTCATTACATCACATTAATATGCGTGAAGATTGGAGATGGCAGGGAAAAAAGTGTTCGGAAGGGAATTACACAGGTGAGAAGTGCGAGGAAGGAAACTGTTAGAATAGAATATATGGTTTCAAAGGTAACATGGTGAGACATAATTGCCAATCTAGTAGTACGCTGAAATTCATGTAGTCGAAGCATTAAGGAGGAAAGCTTATTAGAACAATAGCCATGAATATATTTGTAGAAAAGACAGAGGAAAGGCACGTCATATCAGGATCGATTACATTACAGACCCATCTTTGAATGTTGTCAAGAATCACGTGATATATAAAAGCTCAGTCCGGATATGGCAACAGTATTCACTGCACTGACGAATGGTAGATTTTTAAATGTACAAGATAGATTCTGACGAGAAAGATTGTCTGGCCCGACACAGTGACCAAACTTTCCCCGCAGTACACATAGCAACTTATTGAATATAATTACTCAACTTCATGTCAATGGAAAAGCTGAGCTGAAGAAGGCGCAATGTGTTGCAATTCTGGATTTTAGTATCAGCCATGCTAATGGCAGGCAGAATAGTTTGTCTGTCGTGATTTAAAGAAAGCATTTTATTGGTGTTAAAATATACATGTAATTCCTTACCCAAGTTGCGCTCTCAAAAATGCTTCTTGCTTTGGGCGTCTTTGGGGACTCAAATTCATCGCTGACCTGATGTAGAACTCATTCCTACGATCCTTCGTTAAAGTGACCCTTACACAGACCAATAAACGCCTGCTCGGTATATATCCCGAATGAATCAGTAAATGAAGCGGAAATTCAAGAAATCATAAAGCAAATCTTTGCACTTTTCATCATACTAGGGGATTAACTGTTACAGGACCATATGTGATTGTAAGATACAAACCAAAAGGGAAGGATGTTAGAAACAGTTACTTATAACAAGGATTTATGCATTTATAATGATAAAAGCCCGACTAACATGAATCCATTTTCTGGCATCGTCTTGGAAATAGACTTATCTCTATGTGATCGATCAATATATATGGATTTCTTTTGGAAGGTACTGGCAGACATGCGGTAGCGATCACTTGCCAATCGTCTTACAAAACTCAGAACATAATGATAAAAATCCTCTCCGTTAGAAATTAGGCGGAGCGAACTGGGAAGAATTTAAAAACCAATGTTGTGAAAAACTATTTGAAGAAAAAAAAAACATCAAGGGCTGAAAACATTTCACGGAAATCCTCATCTCTATAGCTAAAAAATGTATCCCAAGAAAACCAGCACCAAAAAGACGAAGCAGACCTTGATTCAATAATGTATGTAAAAATGCCATCCGTCTAAGAAGAACACTGCAAGAGAAACAGCAAACAACCTTCAACCTCTAATTTGCAGTAATTTAAGCAACCCTTAGAAAAAAAAAAACAAGGAAAATAATTGAAGAAACCAAAAAGGAATGCTTGAAAAAATAAGTCAACAGACTCAATTCTGCTACAAAAACAAAATCTGTCTGGAATATGGTAAAGAAAATAGCAGCCAAATATAAAACACTGTAAAACACGTCTCGATAGATAACTCTAAAATAAACAGTTTTTGACTGGTTATTCCTGACGAACTAGCCAAATTAATCTCCAAAACTTCATGTGCCAAGAATTGTAGCCATCAATTTCTAAAGCTCAAACGGAAAAACAAAATCAAAAATTTAAATCAAATACTGTCGAGAGAAGCTAAATGAATCGTTCAAGAAAACCCACAATACAGCTGTGGATCCAGATGATATCCACTACGAATTCATAAAGCAGTTACCCAACAAATCATTACAACTGTTATTTAGAATGTATAATAACAAATGGACAAATGAAAACTTCCCAGAAATGTGGAAACCGTCATTCCACATGCCTATTCCAAAACCTGGAAATGATAACACATACCCTGAAATCTACAGATCGATAGCATTAACCAGTTTCCTATGTAAAACTATGGAGAGAATGGTCAATAACAGATTGACTTAGTACCTGGAAACTAAAGACTTAATCAGTGTGTTCCAGCGTGTTTTTAAGAAACAACAAAGAGTCATAGACTACTTAATATGACTAGAAAACATTGTAATGGAAGCCTTCATTAAGAATGAAGATCTCACGGCAGTCTTTTTTTGAATTGCAAAGCGAGTAAAATACATTTGGTATCTTGAAAGACCTGCATGAACTAGGCTTAAAAAGAAGATTAACTCAATTCATAGAGAGTTTCCCTGAAGACCGAAGATTTCAAATACGCTATCAGAACTGCAAAATCAAGAAGGAGTTCCACAATAGAATTGGAATAGGGGGCACCTCGAGACGGTGTAATGGTTAGAAAGCTTGTCTCACTAGAACAATCCCGACTGAGTAGTGAGTTCGATCCTCACTGGGTGGCCCTATATTTTCGGCTTTGTGCCACATCTAAGCTAGGCTTGGAAAATCACTATATTAACCAAGTGTTCAGAACTTACTCTCTCAAGACGAAATACACAACTAAATATATTTCGAACGCGGTTGGATATGTTCAACTGCAAATAAATAGCGTATATGAGATCTTCGAGAAAGCAAAAGTGGATGACAATTTTTTAAAACAGCGGGCCTCTACTAAAATATATAAATCAAATGGGAAGGTCAATTAGATCAACTTTTCTGCAAACTGTATATATGAAAAGATTACATCGATGAAACCAGCCTCTCGATAATAAGCCTCTTTACAAAAACACATCAATGAAACCTGATTTAAAAATGGATATCTTACAAAGAATACATATTCTATTGATACAAATCTGTTGTAAAAATCTTGTCAGCATTAAATAACTCATTGAGATTACTATGCCGTAGAACAAAACAAACAAAACTATACAATTGTTATGTAAATAAAATAACTCCATTCAGTAACCATCTACCTGGAGGGGCTCTTGAGCCTTTTACTGAGTGAAAAATAAGGTAATAATGTACATACCTATGATCAAATTTAACTTATAAATTACATACTGTAAGTTGTTGATTGATTATGTTTAGAAGCAGATTAATCTCTGTTATTTATTGCTGAAATTTGACTATTTTGGAACATAATTTTATGGCTTCAACTAAATATATTTTGAAGGCGGCTGTATGCCTTCAAGTACAGATAAATTGTATTGTTGGTCATTTTGCAATAAAATGTATTGTTGGTTATTGTTGAAGCTTAAATAAGCATGGAATAATACAACACAAAATGTACGTTAACAAAATGTATTGAAACAAAGAATAGGTACACAATATTTACAGTTAGTTTGGTATATTCTTGGGAAGACTGTTCCTGCATAATGGGTTGACTAAATCGCAGTCGGGCAGAGTCTCTGGATTCAATTTCTTAATCTCTACTATCTTCCCCGTCTTCCGGTACCAACCCATATTTATATGGTCGGTAGTCCGCTTATGTAAATTAGGTGTATCATACACAACAGTTATTCAGCTATAAAATGTATTGTTGGCCATTTTGCTATAAAATGTATTGCTAGTCATTTTGCTACAAAATGTATTGTTGGTCATTTTGCTATAAAATGTATTGTTGGTCATTCTGCTATAAAATGTATTGTTGGACATTCTGCTATAAAATGTATTGTTGGTCATTTTGCTATAAAATGTATAGCTGGTCATCCTGCTACAAAATGTATTGTTGGTCATTTTACTATAAAATGTATAGCTGGTAATTTTGCTATAAAATGTATTGTTGGACATTCTGCTATAAAATGTATTGTTGGTCATTCTGCTATAAAATGTATTGTTGGTCATTTTGCTATAAAATGTATTGTTGGTCATTTTGCTATAAAATGTATAGCTGGTCATTTTGCTATAAAATGTATTGTTGGTCATTTTGCTATAAAATGTATTGTTGGTCATTTTGCTATAAAATGTATAGCTGGTCATTTTGCTATAAAATGTATTGTTGGTCATTTTGCTATAAAATGTATTGTTGGCCATTTTGCTATAAAATGTATTGTTGGTCATTCTGCTATAAAATGTATTGTTGGTCATTTTGCTATAAAATGTATTGTTGGCCATTTTGCTATAAAATGTATTGTTGGTCATTCTGCTATAAAATGTATTGTTGGTCATTCTGCTATAAAATGTATTGTTGGTCATTTTGCTATAAAATGTATTGTTGGTCATTTTGCTATAAAATGTATAGCTGGTCATTTTGCTATAAAATGTATTGTTGGTCATTCTGCTATAAAATGTATTGTTGGTCATTTTGCTATAAAATGTATAGCTGGTCATCCTGCTACAAAATGTATTGTTGGTCATTTTGCTATAAAATGTATTGTTGGTCATTTTGCTATAAAATGTATAGCTGGTCATCCTGCTACAAAATGTATTGTTGGTCATTTTACTATAAAATGTATAGCTGGTCATTTTGCTATAAAATGTATTGTTGGTCATTCTGCTATAAAATGTATTGTGGGTCATTTTGCTATAAAATGTATTGTTGGTCATTCTGCTATAAAATGTATTGTTGGTCATTCTGCTAAAAATGTATTGTTGGTCATTCTGCTATAAAATGTATTGTTGGTCGTTCTGCTATAAAATGTATTGTTGGTCATTTTGCTATAAAATGTATTGTTGGTCATTTTACTATAAAATGTATTGTTGGTCATTTTGCTATAAAATGTATTGTTGGTCATTTTGCTATAAAATGTATTGTTGGTCATTTTGCTATAAAATGTATTGTTGGCCATTTTGCTATAAAATGTATTGTTGGTCATTCTGCTATAAAATGTATTGTTGGTCATTTTGCTATAAAATGTATAGCTGGTCATCCTGCTACAAAATGTATTGTTGGTCATTCTGCTATAAAATGTATTGTTGGTCATTTTGCTATAAAATGTATAGCTGGTCATCCTGCTACAAAATGTATTGTTGGTCATTTTACTATAAAATGTATAGCTGGTCATTTTGCTATAAAATGTATTGTTGGTCATTCTGCTATAAAATGTATTGTTGGTCATTCTGCTAAAAATGTATTGTTGGTCATTCTGCTATAAAATGTATTGTTGGTCATTCTGCTATAAAATGTATTGTTGGTCATTTTGCTATAAAATGTATAGCTGGTCATTTTACTATAAAATGTACAGCTGGTCATTTTGCTATAAAATGTATTGTTGGTCATTTTGCTATAAAATGTATTGTTGGTCATTTTGCTATAAAGTATATTGTTGGTCATTCCGCTATAAAGTGTATTCTCAAAGGCTCCAATCTCCCGATCAGAGACTTTGCTACCAGATCAGGTTTATCATCCTACCCATGAAACATACAGTAAGTAATTGCCCTATATAATATATAGTGTGCATGTATATCCATTGAAACGTATTGATGGAAACAAGGATAAAAAAGACCGATTGAGACATAATGTGTCTAGATTTCAAGACAAACCCTGCCGACGTCCTCAAGGGACACGACGTATATAAGGAAATAGAGATTTAAGGAATACAAACTTTTATCTCAGAATTTCAGAAAATATTAAAGTCTTAACAAAAATCAGGAAATTTTTTGGATGCAGCCATTTCATGTGTTGTGTCCATTGGAGACGTGGGTGACCATAAATCTCCAAAACGTCTTATCCTTTGTAGATATAAGCAACGTTTGTCGACTTATTATCCCTCGCATACCCTGTTTTGCTATCCATTTATACAATCTCACCATCACTGAAGTTAAGCAACATTGAGCCTTGTCAGTACTTAGATGGGTGACCGCTTGTGAATACAAGGTACTGTAAGGTTGGATGTGCTGGTGGTGCAAGTACTGGGAACTTTTAAGAGCCGAGTTGCAATTCCAGTTGTGTTTGTTATACCGATTTACGCGCAAATAACGTTGGCAAAGGTATAATATATTGATTACTTACTGTAGGTAATTTAAAATTAAATTTTATCAAAGGCATGTACATTTTTGCGATATTGTTCATCCAACACAAATCTCAAGAGCCAATTAGAATAGATTACTGGATAGGATTGTTTTATGGGTGTAACAAATGAAGATTATGAGGATATGTAGGATAGATAACAGTTGACTGTCTATATCTGGGGTATCCTGATTATCTGCACTTGGGCGCTTCGACGTGGTGTAATCGTTAGAAAGCTTGTCTTGCTAGATCAATTATGACTGAACAGTGAGTTCGATCCTCACTGGGTGGCCCCATATTTTTGGCCTTGTGCTAAATCTAAGCTGTGCTTAGAAAATCACTATGATTACTTGCATTGTTTGAATTATTCGGACTGTTATCCTCATCTTCATTGCCGAATCCATAACGTTTTGGCCGTTGTGCGTTCCGGCCTTGTTCAGCTGATTGGAATTTCGAACCGAACCCTCAAGGACATATGGCCCAATGGATAAAGGCGTTGGTTAGATCCAGTGACTAGACCTACAGAGTTGCGTGTTCAATATCAGGCCGCATCAGTACTGAACCAAAAATTGGAGAGTTTAGTTAAAGGGAAATAACTAAGACATCTGGAAGAGGCATGGCACGGGGAACTAGAACAATGTACTCCGGTGGACGAAATAAAGGCTTCGGTTCGAAATTCCAGTCACCTGAAGAAAGCCGGAAGCGTACAACGGCCGAAACGTTGTGAATATAGCAATGAAGATGATAACAATCCGAATAATGTAAATAATGCAAGTTGACCCTATATTTGAAGAGGTTAAATTTGTAGAGATCAGGAAAACACCTTCTCGGGAGCTTATTCTATAAAGCAGCGGATCAAGAAATTTTCGAAAAGGTTATATCCTTGTTATTCAACAAGAACTGGCTAATTAGTAATCACGAAATCATTATCACCCCCATCAACAAAAATCTTATAATCTAAAAATATTTTTGCCTTCAAAACCAGGAAAGGGTTGATAATGAGTGTCAATTTTCTAAGCCCTGTTTCTTCATCGTCTAAGTCTCTGTAAAGCATGAGGGATCTCTTCCGGGTTTTTGGAGCTTCATTTCAGTTGGTAACGTTGTCAAAGTTGATGGCATTATGAACGCAGAAAAGTAGCGTCAATTTTTGACCCAGCATGTAATACCATTTGGAAAGCGTCCAATTGGAAATGACTTTATTAACAATAATCACGAAAAACACGTCCAATGCAGTAACTTAACTGGGTATCAAAACACATAATGGATTGACCTCCTCAGGGCCTGAAACATAACATTGAAGAAAGGTGGAATCATCTTGAGAACTGTAAAATAGTCAACCAACATCCAAAGAAACCAGGAAAATTATTCGTGATAACCACTTAAAGCAAGGTAGCGTTACAAGAGTGTTCAGAGTCAGTCTATATTTCTGAGATGAGGTATTATGTACATTATTTACATTATTTGGACTATTGTTCTCATCTTACATTATTTACATTATTCGGACTATTGTCCACAGCGTACAACGGCCAACACGATGTGATAAATATGGCGACAAAGGTGAGGACAATAGTCCGATTATGTAAATAATGTAAGAGAGTTCAGGTTGTGTCAAAAATATAGGTGGTCATATGAAATGTTAGAAATGTACAAATCTTCCGAATATTTAAAGAAAATGAAAAGGAAAATGACCCTTATACTTAGAATAAGTAAGAGTGTGAGGAACGAGAAGACTTACCCCCACCCACCCCCGCAAAGCGTATTTGTTTGGTGAGTCAGTTCCTGTTCAAAGATCGCGACTGGCATTAAAAGAGAAATGGATTATTCCGAAAGTCATATATTGCGGGCAGACGTACAAAGAAAAAAAAAAGATAAAAAAAGACTAAGAATTCAAACCAGCTTGAATTTATAAAATCGGAAGTCTCGGGCGAATGAGATGTAAGTCTCGGGCGAACGAGAAGTAAGTCTCAGGCGAACGAGAAGTAAGTCTCGGGCGAACGAGAAGTAAGTCTCGGGCGAACGAGAAGTAAGTCTCGGGCGATTGAGAAGTAAGTCTCGGGCGAACGAGAAGTAAGTCTCGGGCGATTGAGAAGTAAGTCTCGGGCGAACGAGAAGTAAGTCTCGGGCGAACGAGAAGTAAGTCTCGGGCGAACGAGAAGTAAGTCTCGGGCGAACGAGAAGTAAGTCTCGGGCGAACGAGAAGTAAGTCTCGTATGCAAATTTTAGTTGCCCCCGATGTGGGCATAAATAGCGAGTCTGTGAGGAAGAAGTCAGAACTTCTGCTAGCGTGACCGCGTACTAACGAGAACGAGAGAATAATGAAGAGGTCACTCGCGACAGTTCAGTTAATAGAGCGGAGAACTGGAAAAGAAAGCAAGCACTTTAATCCATTTCAGCCATCGCAAACGACGGGCGAACTGAATTACCCACAAAGAGACAATTGAAATTTCTAGGGTACAAAATCGAGAAACTTGACACTCATAGGACAGTAGCGAATATTGAACATAACGAGCTTCTATAAAGATAAAACTAAGATTTACTAAAGACAGGAAGTTATGGAGAGCCATGATCGTCCATGTCCTGAAAGGATACGAGACATAGAAGAAAAGTAATCTTCTAAACAAACCAGCTTCTAAAGGAAATTTAATAGCGATTGAGGGAAACATTCATAATTCGAGTCAAAATTGTTTACAAATTTTGCAATGTAATTTCAATTGGCGTAAGGTTTTTTGATGACAATTCCAAGCCGATGATGTGTCAAAATTCTAATAACTTTGACTGTCATACTTACCTTCATTTATCATCGTCATTTTAGATAAGGTCTAATCACGACGTTTCTAAAAGTTCGGGAAATAATATCCGATTTAGCGGCCTGCATAGAGGATTCTGAGAGCCGAATTTGAATTACAGTAGAATCCATTACATTCACTTACGTGCTAATAATACCCTTGGGAATGGTATGAATCCTCTACTTCTCCTCCCCCCAGCTATGGGTAAATAGCAGGACAGACCGGGTTCTATAATCTTGGATGGCAACTAGTCTACCGCAGAAAGAAATGACAACCTAATGCGAGGGAAAAATCTGCCTCGTCAGTCATGTATCGAAATATACATGATCACCTAAGCGTGTGTCACGCATGGCACATAACTGACTGAATGTATTCAGATAGTGTTTAAATCGGTCAAAATAGGGACCCTGAACATCTATAGATATGTATCATCGAGTTAAACGAGTTTTTTAATAGATTTACAGTAAAATGTGGCACCATTTACCGAGGCAAAAAAAAAAAAAAGAAAAGAAAAGAAAGAGATGTAGGAAAGAAAAGAAAAGAGAGGCGAGACCCAAAGCGTGGATGATAAGTAGGACACCCACGGCTATGGATAAAGGATATTTTGATAAGTAACAAATGGCGAAGAGTGTCATTACAATGGCAGGGAAATTCTGAGTGGATAAAGGAATCGGGTGTGTTCTGGCGACGGGCTGGTCTTATCAGGGATACATAAACAAACCGCTAATGCGGGAAGACATCTGATTAAGCAAACCACAGACCGACTAGCCAAAAAAAAAATTCAATTGAAAATGTTATTTTGATAATTGACAAAACACAGGTGAACTACAGGGCTTTGGATAGATATGAAAAATTAATTGTGTCAAAGCCACACACGAGGTGGAGACTGACCGTTTTCTTTCGACAGAACATCTTTGGCCTGCGATAATAAAACTATTTTATCAGAAATGTGTACCAAAGAATGAATGGAAACCTAGAAAGTTTCTTTTCGTGGCGACGGTCTGGCCGTGTTAAATAGACCAACCATTCTGATAATTAGCGATAATCTGACTGACGATGTCCAGATGAAACCAGGGTAAAATAATTTTTTTTTAGCGAGATATATTTTTTTTTCTGAAACAAAGCCGCGGGATCGTACACGCCCGACTAGACATCATTGGTCGAGTGGTGATCACATGACGCAAGGAGGAAGCTGTCGCCGCCTATCTAGAGGATGGGTATGAGAGGTTGCTACGAAGAAGTGGGGAGGGCACTTCACGCCCCTCTGAAGTATGGTGAGAAGGTGGGAGTAAGAGAGGGCTCCCAAAAATGGAAAGAAGTGGAAAATTCCTAACCAAAAATAAAAGAAGTGGATATGTATTTAGAATTATCGAGGAACCCCCGGCGCCGACAAACCCACCCCGGTTTTGGTCGGCGTCCATATAAGCAAGGCCGCAGCGAGCAGAAATCAGACAGTTCGAGTTTTAGTTCCAGCAGACAGTTCCAGCAGAGAGTTCCAGTCTCGCATTGGCTGACCAAGATTCGCGCAAATTCCGGACTCCTCTTCAATCCAAGAACAATTATTTTGAAGAGCGACTTAGATCCAGACCACCAAAATAAGTTTTTCGACTTTCGCCCGAAGACACACCGAAAAACCAATTTCTTAAAGAGCAAACAACTTGAAGTGTTAAAACTCGCCTAACGGAAAACAACGTGTCACAATCAATAGAACGGGTCGGGAGATAGACGCAGTCCTATGTATCCAAATAACTAGACATAAAGTTTGTTATCCTTTTTTGATACCTTGAACTTTTGAGTTATCATTTTATTTTCTTTTATGCATATTTGTGCGGTGTCACCCCCGTTTGAACCCGATTTGCATTACGGCCCCAACTACTGATTGATTTCGTCTGCCTAAGATCAATTCACAACGTGGGTAGGCAGACTGAGATCAATGCAGTTACTTTGGTAACCAGGCGTTGGAAGCGAGTTGGGATCGACGAGGCTGATATCGAATCTAACCAGATTCCCATCCGAATCACCAAAAGGTTAGAACGTCACATTTGGGTGCCGCGACCGATACCAAGCCAGTTGGTCGTGACAGGACGAGACAACACGACTGACGCGACAGGCGGACGTCACGTTTGGAGCGGCGACACCCGAACGAAGCAACGAGGAGCGAGCGAAGGTTGTGTTTAGGGACGTCACAAAAAGTCTAAATGCTTGGACACCAAGAAATCTTTTGAATGCAGTTTCTTTAGGCTTAAACATTTTCAAGATATTTAGAAAGTAGTTATCAGTCGGTGATAAAAGGAATATGATGGGTGTATCAAAGTTTCGTATCCCAGGTCGTTGAGCTTTTATCCTGGTAGCTCGTGGCCGAGCATTGTCATGAAGCAATATTTGATCTCGTCGCCGGTCGCATTTTGGTTAACTAAATCTGCATTTCATCCAGTTGCTGGCAGTAAACTTTGGCAGTGATGCTCTAGTTAGATTCCAGAAAGCTGTCATGGACAATGCCACAAGACAGTCACCATAAGCTTCTGTAGGGGCAATTTTGGATTTGGAAACTGTTTGGGTTCTTCGCCGTGATCTTGCTATTAAGCCGATTATTTACGATTGTTATAAAAGATCCATTTCTCATCACAAGTCACTATTCGATCTTGAAGCAACTCATTCGAATTTCGCAGATGCAGCATCGAACACACTTCAAAACGTCGAACTCCTTGACTTTCACTGAATTCATGTGGAACCTATTTAAGGAGTTTCTTCACCATACCAATTTTCTGGAGATGGCTCGATATTATTGAAATGCTGACATCCATTATCTGAGACATTTCACTGAAACTTTAATTAAGATTTGGTTCGACTAGTGTTTTACTGATCTGTCACGTGACATCTGTCCTTCTTTACGTCAGTGAATGTTGGACGATTTCCTCAAAGATGAAGAAGAGACTCGAGGTGATGGAGATGTGGTTCTACAGAAGGATACTAGGGAGATCATGGAGCGAGCGTGTGAGCAACGATGAGGTTTTTTTTTGGAGAGGATGCAAACAAGGGGGAAGCTTATAGTTAACATCAGGAAGAGGCAGCTGAAGTTCCTGGGACACATGAGGAAGAAAGGCCTGGAGAATCTGATACTCACGTATCGAATAGAGGGAAAGAGAGACAAGCGAAAAACAACGCATGACATACCTCGCGGGCTTTTAGCAAGTGGATGACAGAACGTGGTCTGGGGAGATGGCAAAGGGAAAGAACCTGTTAAGAGATGCAAGGGGTAGAAGGAGGTGGAGAGCTATTATCGTCTACGTCCTGAAAGGTCACGGTCATAGAAAGAGTTTTCAGATGTTATTTTCTCAGATGCGTATCCCACTGCGGAACTTCAGTACCGTACTGTCCGACCACAAGTGGATCCTTCACCTCATCGCCTGTTAATATTGGCATCGGCGTGAAAAACATTATGACCAAACTTGAACTCATGTAGAAAAAGTAAACGTACATCTTCATTTTTCATGTTCAAGATGAGGGGTAGATCATGTTTTAAGTTAAACAAGATTGATATAAAATTTAAAAAAAAGCCAATACTGTAATCATTAGGAATGAATAATATAATTTTGTTCAATTTTTATAATAATATATTAGAACCCAATTAAAAGCTTCGGTCTGGAAACGCAATCTGATACAGACGTGCAGCCTCGCCTCCATTACCATTCGCGCGTATGTAAATATCATATCTGTCTGCCCACGTCGGACTTTTTGACTGTCACTGAGTTCATGGGGAACCAAATTATCGAGTCTCTTCACCTTGTCAATTCTCTTGAGAGGGTCTGGTATTGTTACGATAACAAGTGGATACCCGATACCCTATTAATGTTAGCAACAGCGCGAGAAACATTATCCCCAAGCTTGAACTTATGCAGAAAAAATAAAGGTACATCTCCTTTTTTCATGTTCAAGATGAGGGGTAGATCATGTTTTAATTTAAAGCTTTATTCCAAAAAATATTTTTTCGAACAACCTAATTATTAGTCGTTGTTACTTTAACTATTAATTAAATCCTTAATTTAATTATTTAAATAATATGTCGTAACACTAGTATGGAAACGTGTATCGCCAATAAAAATATTTTAGACCATTTTTCACCAAATACGAAACCCGTGAGTCAATCCAGTTAGTTTTAAGTACGTAATTATTGTGCAAATTATTAGGATATGTATGAGAGATAGATGATGACCTAGACTGAAGAAGATAAGATTGTAAGAATCGGGTCATCATCCTCTATAGAATACGTTCCACAACGCAGCTGTTCATGAGAGGAATCTATTCGAATGAATCGTCCTCCTTACAAATGGCATACAACGCGAATGAGGATAATTCAACAGTATCTACGTGACATCACGGTTCTTAGCTGTAAAGGTCTGAACTGGTGGAACTGAGGAATGTAGCTCATTAGAGCATTTTCCATCAAGTGGCTAGCAACGTTTCAGCTGTGCAAAAAATGGTTTCAGGGTGAAAAATAATTAAGAACCCACAAGACCACGTATACGCATTCTATCAAGTGAAGATTGAGCAGTTCCAGCTCAGATATGACAGCAATACACCATTTTCCAGCAGCCACCCTCTTGACCCAGGGTAGTACTACTTCCTCAAGGAACTTGATGTAGACCTTCGTGTTGAGGCTGAGACCTTCACCAACAAATTCGGAAGTTCCTTTCTTATCAGAACGATCAGAATGAGTTTTCCGGTCTGCCACACCTTCTTAATCAGCATTAGACTCATCCAACTCTTTTTGAATCCTCTGCACTGTCCTCAGATTGACACCCAAGCACTATGAAATTTTCGTATTGGAATTTCGGCACGAATTCCAAGCAGAATAGCATGCTGTTTCTAAATTTCTGGCGGACTGAATTGCGTCATGTTGCTCTTTTTCTCACAGACGTTTCCCAACTAACCCTACTACATTTTGCAGTCGGCAACATCAAAAGCGAAAATACGCATGCGCTAAATTAAGAAAATAATAAAATGGCGACAATTTACCCATCGCAACCTTTTATATATATATATATATATATATAGTGTATATGTGAGTAATAGATATATAGACATCAATTTAAGACATTTTTTATACTTTTACGTTCTTTTTATAGATACAAATATTTAAGTAAATGTTCTGTTTTGTGGCTCAATCGGCAAAGCACGTCAGGCTATATGACGGTTCCGTATAGGATACAGGTTCGATTGCTGTCAGAGGAAGCATATTTTCTCTGAAGATTTCTCGGATATTCACGCCGGTAAATGTCGTTAATACTGTTTATTATAAACAGAGCATTTACTTAAATATTTGTATCTGTAAAAAGAACATATAAACATAAAAAAATATTTGTTGGACTTTGTCCATTTCATAATGATAAACATCAATGTAAATTTAATTTTAATTTCTTATTATAGAGAGTGCTACCAAAATTCGGTTGAAATAAATGCATTTTGATTTCGTACGTATTCATCTGTATTTTACAAACACCCTTGAATTCTTTTGTCGCGAGAAGCCTGGATTTGAATTCCCGAATCAGTCTGATCGCCGAATCAAGGAAAAAGCAGTAGTAAAACTGCAATGTATTTAACAGGGAAAAAAGCACCCAATACACGGCACTGCTGTCAAAAGATTGCGAAGTCAAAATATATAAATATATTTAGAATAATTACACACTCATCAAGGAATGGTCGTCGAAGAACGATCAATTATGAAGATACAACGATTACCAAATTTTGAGCAGTTATCAAAGGAATGTCTGTGAATCAAAACAGCGTCAACAGTGACATATTTATTTTGAAACACGTGCACGCATACACGCACGCATACACACACATATACACAAATGCTTAACACATGCACAAAATAGAATTCTGGCCAAATGCAAATGTTTTAGTAAAGAAATCAATCTGGATAGGCGTATTGAATTTTGCCAATGAAAAGTAAAAAAAAAATGGAATGTTATGAATAGTGAGTTAATATCTTGGAATTTTCTGAAACTATTTTGAGAGTGGAAGCTAAATAATTTTAAAATGGGGGAACTAAACAATTTTGTGCATGAAGAGTTAAAAATCTTGTAATTTTGATAAAAAAAAACAATTTGCAAATGGGGAGTCAAAATGATTGGAAATTTTTCAATGGAGAATAAACAAATGTTTCAAAGGAGAGTTAACAAACGAAAATTTCTCATTCCGGATCTGGTTTTACTGCTTATATTCATGGAGAAGATAATGGCTGGAAACAACGTTACTGGAATTATTTTCTTTTCCTGTACTTCTCGCCGGAAATTAAGTAAGTGGCGGCTAATAGATGTAAAAAAATTACCTTGATTTTCTAAAAAGAAACGTAAAAAAAATAATTTCATTCATTTCTGAATAAGTCCTGAAAATTTCATTAAAATCCGAGTGTTACTCGAATTTTATAAGAATATCAAAAAAAAAAAAAAAACGCTAAATTTTCCACACTAATTTTTCGCCCACCGTTGACGCAAGAAAAACAAGATATTTACCAAAAATTCGAGAAAGAATTAAAAAAAATTAGTAAAATAATCAAAAAATAATTCAGTCTTTACTCTTAATAATAACATAAACATGTTGACGATAAAACTTTGTTTTTATCAAGTAAGGAGCCTTTTTTTCATCATAGTATGCTTTATCTTAGGTACTTAACAAAAGGCCTTGTACTATATTTGTACCGAGTGTTGGCATTTACTTACTACTAGATGTGGCAGTTTGATTTCACTATATATATATATATATATATATTTTATTGTCGGACTTTGTCTATTTCATAATATATATATATATATATATATATATATATATATATATATTATGAAATAGACAAAGTCCGACAATTATTTAAGACATTTTTATGTTTATACGTTCTTTTTATAGATACAAATATTTAAGATAAATGCTCTGTTTATAATAAATCGGTTAAGGCACGTCAGGTTATACGCCGGTTCCGTATAGGTTAAAGGTTCGATCTCTGTCGGAGGGCGCATATTTTCTATGAAAATTTCTAGGACATTAAAGCCGGTAAATGTTGTTAATACTGTTTATTATAAACAGACCATTTGCTTAAAATATTTGTATCTATAAACATAAAAAATGTCATATATATATATATATATATATATATATATATTATGAATTAATTGATTTAAAATATGTTTTTTCCGCTACACAGTTCTAACCATGTTTCAAAAATGGAAGCTAAAAGCCACGAATTTAATTTTGCAATTAAATTAAAGACATTAGTTCCATTTCATCCTCAAGCGAATTTTTGAGTAACTTTTAAAATTACTGGGTTTTAAAGACACAGCTAAAATCACGTTTCCATGGTTACAGATAAATCTACTTCAACTGGACAAGGGGTGTCTGGGTTTTCTTTATGTCTGCATCATTGTATCGGTTATTAGCTACATTTTGGTAAGGGGTAGGGATGTATTTTTCAATGAAAACTGACATCCGTTGAATGCATGTCGTCTGGTTTTTTTTTTTTAAATTTATTGTTTACGGCAAAAAAATTCTTACGGCATTTTTTTCTATTTGTAAATTCAAAGATTTTCGCGGGTGTTAAGATTAGAATACTTTTTATTTAACTACGATTTGAAATATTCTCATTTTTAATTTTTATTATACTATATTTTTTTTAAGAACAGTTAAATGTATTAGAATCCCTTATAGTATGTAGGATTATTTTTACATCAACTATAAGTATGTATATTAGGTTACATTTTTTTTTATTTTATTTTATTTTTTTATATTATTTAAGTAAAATTTTTGACAATGACGTCAAAAATAGTTACTTAATTTCACTGATTTAGTAAACTTTTATTTTTTTTATATATATAAACCTAGTAATATATTGTTTCTCATGTAAGTACAAAGGACATAGGTCATTCAAAAGCTTACATCTTCTGGCATTTCATATTAATTTTATTTTACTATAGGTGTTTTATTGGATTCTTTTAAGTGCGTGTAGTACTAAGTAAAAGAAGTTTAGGTTAGAAATCATTTTATTTAACTACAATTTTAATTACAACTTTAAAATATTTTCATTGTTAGTTTTAATAGACTATATTACTTTTATAACAGAAGGAAATGTATTTGAAATTACTTATAGTAAGTAAAATTATTTTTCCATATCAAAGTATATGTATATTACGATTTTTAAACTTTTATATTTAAATATTATTTAAGTAATATTTATGGCACTTACTGCAAAAATAGCTAATTCATTTCTCAGATTTAGTAAACTTTATTTATTAATTAATTTATTTATTTATTTTAAATATATATAAACTTAGTAATAAAGTTTCATATGTATGTACAAAGGACATGGGTCATTCACTGGCCTACGTCATCTAGCTTTTCGTTATAATTTCATTTTTCAGTAGGTGTTTTATTGGATTCATTTAAGTGCCGGTAGTACTTTTTTTAGAGGTGTTTAGGTTAGAATACATTTTATTTTACTGCAATATTTAAAAGATGCTTAGGTTAGAATTCGTTTTAACCACAATTTTAAATATAACTTTAAAATATTTTCACTGTTGTTCCAATAGACATTTTTTTTTTAAAATATTATTTAAGGAAAATTTTTTGACAATGACGGCATATTATAGCTATTTCATTTCTCTGATTCAGTAAATTTTTATTTTTTATAAACTTAGTAATATATAGTTTCTCGTGTATGCACAAAGGACATGGGTCGTTTAATGACCTACATATTCTAGCTTTTCTTATTAACTTCCATTTTACTGTAGGTGTTTTATTTGATTCTTTTAGATGCCAGAAGTATTTTGAGAGAGATGTCTGATTTTTATATTTATTTATTTATTTATTTATTCTAAATGAAGTTTGATGTTGGTTGAATCTTTTTTTGAATTCATGGCTAGTGCAACCTATATATATATTTATGTTTTCAGGACTTTCAATCGAAGAGATATTGCATTGGTATACTAATGATTCAGTGCGACATTTATTTTGTAGAGGGCAATTATGAGGATTTCTACAGTTACATAGTTTTTGTTTATTTCCATCAGTTTTTATCTTTATTTTTCCATTGTCTAAATTTTTTTGGTTTTGGTATAAGTGTTTATTTAAGATATTAGCATTATGGTTCTTATATATATATATATATATATATATATATATATATATATATATATATATATATTCAACACCCAAATGACCGTTCCCAACTAGCTGTATAATTGAAGTATTTGTTTTGTAAGAATGCTCTAGCCAATGATGGAGGTTTAATTAATAGAGGCTCGGATTGAGGAATCGGAGAACCGAGTTCGAATTCCAGTGGAGTGCAATTACATTCTCTTATGTGCTAATAGCTTTCAAAAAGTATGAAGTCATCTTCACTATTGCTAAATAGCAGGGCATAATGGGTCCTTTAGCCATGGTTGTCCACCGGTCTAGAAGGAAAAACTCTGAATTCAAAACCAGCCTGAAGAGGTTTGGGCTTCGTCAGGCTATCTTTCCCAGGAAACGCCAACTCTACTGCAGTATACATGGTGCCACTTCGAACCTAATAGAGTTACAGGTTATGCAATCATGATTGATCTAATCAAAGATAATGCGAAAAAATCTGGTAGAGCGAATTATGTCTAGAGGAAGATGGGCTCACGTTGCAATCTCTGGGATGAAGTATGGGTAAGTGACAGCGATTGCCACTTGGTAGTGAGGAAATTGAAGAAGGTGGTTGATATCGTCTTGTTGGCCAGGTGTTAAAGTCGGGTGATTACAGATAGCATTACTATATTGTTTTCCTTCTTTAGTCAAGTTAGTATTTGGGTGGGAAGTACACCGGAGATAGCTTGGAATTGGCTGGGTAATTTGTGTACCTGGTACTATAGAAATGGACTTGCCTGATTTGGATATTTAATGACTTTTTCTATTGTCCTTTTCACCCTCCTCCATCACCTTAAAAAAAAAAAAAAGAGTTCTCTTATATTTTTTTTACTAGTGCGAAATATATCTGACGAACGTTAAAGACTGGACCGGCCGAATCATTGTATTAGGTTGGGGCAAAATAATAATTGGGAATAATGTCGTTTTTGACGTATTTTTAACGTCAAAAACGACATTCTTACGTCATTATTTTTGCACCAACCTAATATTTAACGACATGTGCAAAAATGTGGTCTTGGTCGAACAAATTATTATTTTCACTATTTATAGAAAATTCATGGGACAGGGGAAAACGGGGCAATTGGGGGCAGCCGTTTGGATACTGGCGTTTCTGCACGGCCGTTTGGGTGCTGGCGTTTTGGAACCGTCTTATGAGCGCCAGAATTTTTAACACTAGAAAAAAAAAGTGTTGATTGATACATTATCCTTCAAAGGTAGAATTATAAAAAGTTCTAGAACTGTAACTTTTTCCTCATCTTCACTGCCATATTCACAATGTTTCTGCCGTTGGACGCTCCGACCTTCTTCAGGTGATTGGAATTTCGAACCGAATCCTAGATTGTTCTAGTTCCATATGCCATGCCTCTTCCGAATGTCTCAGTTATTTTATAAACCTAAGTCCCAAAAATTCATACATAGATGTCCTCAAAGACACATGGCCCAGTGGATAAAGACGTTGGTTAGATTCAGTGACTAGACCCTAAGATTTGTTAGTTCAATACCAAGCCACAGCAGTGATGAACCAAAACTTGGAGATTTGTGTTAAAAGGGAAATGCCCAAGACATTCGGAAGTAGAACAATCTACTCCGGTGGACGAAATAAAGTGCTCGGTTCGAAATTTCATTCACTTGAAAAATGCCGAAGCGTACAACGACCGAAACGCGGTTAATATGGCAATGAAAATGAGGATAATTTTTTTTTTTAATCCAAGAACAGGTAATCTATCTGCATATCTATTTTTTACACTATTTTTCCTAGCGTCCAAAAAGTCTGGCACCAAATCAGCTAGCGCCAGGCGGTGGTGCCAAAACGCACGAAACTGATGCAAGGGGGCGCTGAAAATCTTTCTGGCTCAACCGAATAATTAAAAATCTGACCCAAGGACCAAACATCAAAATTAAAAAAAAAGAAAGAAAAAAAGCTTCCTGATTGCGCCATCGAATTCTCAACTCACCTTCGTATATGCGAGGTTTGTTTGAAAAGTATCGGGATTGTTTCTATGGTAACGGATCTAAAGTACCCAGAGTGAAGCTGCTTGACACAGATTGACCTTGACCTCTGCCACACATACACACTAAGTTAAAATGTTCTCGCTCAAATCTGTTGTTTTTAGCAGTGCTTGGAAGGAAAGTGTATAGAGTGTGATCGTTTCATCTAACCGGAGATATCCCATCAGTGACTGCTTGTGCAATGGCTTTTGAGTTCAATATCTGGTTAAGCCAGTGAAGAACTTGGGGAGGTGAATTAACAGAAGATAACTGATAACTGACATCCATTAGACATGGCACGGGGAACTAGAACAGTCTACCCCAGCGAGCGAAATAAAGGGTTCAGTTCGACATTCCAACCACCTGATGAAGGCCGGAGCATACTACGGCCGAAACGTTGTGACAAATATGGCGACGAAGATGAGGACAATAGTCCGAAAAATGTAAATAGTGAAAATATATTCAGTTGAGGCCATCAAATTGTGGTCAAAATATTTAGATTTCAGGATTAAATAACCCATAGATGTGTTGATATGCCGCTAAACAAAATCAAACAACCAACATGAAAAAAATTTTTTCCCTACATTAATCTATATTATATCCGAGAATTCGAACCATATTCCAAAATATAACTTCAACAAAACTACAACATAAAACGCTCATATCACTGCCTCGAGAAATTATGTCCACACAAACTTGTATATGCACAAAAGCTGAGATTCATCTACCATGTATTCAGTTATGAAGGCAGAATAACATATATTTTTATTGCTTCAAAGCTCTCAAAAAATGTAAATGTTGGTATTAAATGACCCATAAGGAGTTGATATGACATTAAACAATCAAACCAGAGGATTACAGAAACTAATCATTTCGACTATATATCCGTTTTGGAAGTAACGTACAGAATAAATTAAATACTAATTAGATTTGTGCTATTACGAGATCTGAGGCGACTCCATTAATATTGAAGTACGTAGAATCTATAAACATTTCCCATTAAGTTAATGTCAGATAATTAAGTAGCATTAATTCTTCTTCTTCTTCTTCTTCTTCTTCATCATCATCATCATCATCTTCTCTGTGACGTATCCTTTCAGGGAGTGAAAGATCATGACACAACTTCCTATCCTTTGTAGGTCTTAGTAAGGTTTGTTTTTTCATTCTGCCGGGATATGCGAGATTGCGACGCGGAATGAGAAATCAGAGTGACGAGTTCGAATTTCATTCGGGGCTGTTAAATTCACAAATACCCTTGAGAAATATATGAATACACATCAGCTATGTTAATATGTAGTAGAACATGTATCTAAGAAAAACGTTGTTATTCTAAAAATAATGCTAATGTAATATACACTCGTAAAAATAAATATTCTTACAAACTAAAATATGTCTCAGTTTTAAATAATCCACTAAAGGTTGAGAAGCCATAAAAAGCAGTGAATCAATCTATATATATATATATATATATATATATATATATATATATATATATATATATATATATGAAGGGTTTTCCAAAATCTTGGACCGATGTTATATGTGAATTAAGTTTAAGCGTCTAGTGTTTTTTTTCTTTTTCTTTCCGATTTAACAACTTAATTCTTTGACAATTTTAACCATGGAAAGATTAACAATCAAACAACGTGTTAAAGTTATCGAAGTCTATTACGAAAATGGATGTTAAAACAGAATTTGAATGAAAAATTCTCAGGTCGTATCATCTTTCGAAACAGTGAAGTCAATTGGCTACTGCGATCGTGCGACTTGACGCCTTTAGAGTTCTTCCTTTAAAGTTATCTCAAAAGTAAGGTTTATGCCAACAAGCCAACAACAATTCAACAGCTGAAGGATGAGAATAAGACATATTGGTGAGATCGAGGAGCATCTATTCAGAGACGTCATCAAAAATTTTGACCATTGAGTGGAGGTGTGCCGCCGAAGCCTTGGCAGACATTTGGGCGATATTATTTTTCACACATAATTGCCATGACTTAAATAACATGATCCAATGGAGAAATGACTAAATTTTCACCAGCATACTGATTTATTTGCTGCTGACTTTGATCCTTCATAGTAAAACACTTATATATATATATATATATATATATATATATATATATATATATATATGTGTGTGTGTGTGTTTTTCTGAGATGAAGTATTGCAATTATTTACATTGTTCTGACTGTTGTCCTCATCTTTTTGCCATATTCACACACCGACCTTCTTCAGGTGGTTGTAATTTCGAACTTAACCTTGTATTTCGTCCAGCGAGGTAGTTTGCTCTAGTTCCACGTGCCATGCCTCTTCCGGATCTCTCTTTCTCTCTCTCTCTATATATATATATATATATATATATGTTTTTATCATTGCAAATGATAATCTTTGACACTACGATGCACAATATGCTCTAAGCAAACAAATTAATAACTGATTCAATGATATGAGACGGTAACAAGAGGTTTTATCATGGTAATTCGTTGCAACACTTTATACTAGATTAAGTTGATTTCATTTTCTCGTCTTCGAATGGTTTAGATAAACATTTGTCATTATTATTAATTTTGACTACGAACGGTATCTTTTTTGTTACGACTCATGCTTGTTAATTAGCAATCATACAATAATAACGCGAGTTGCGATATAAAGTAACAGAAATATGACGAAATAAAAACTTGTTAAAAATAAATAATCATGATTTAGTGTTTTGGCTACTTCGATAATTAATGTATAAGGTTTCTTACGGCAATATTTTACATGAATAATACTGGTGAAAAGCTACATGCAGAAAATAAAAGGGACCGATTGATTTTTAATGCAAAATAACATTTATTAAACAAAACCTCAAAAGGAAAATTTAAGAGTTTATTTCCCTAGAAGTAAACTGAATACACAACGAAAATTGTTGATGAATATATTTAAGTGTGACTTGCCTGTGTAAGTATATTTATTTGTGTGTGAAATGTCCACAACTATTTTCACTTCGATGTGAAAAGTTGATGGCACACATTTCGAAAGGAGGAAAAACAGGAAGCGAGAGTTACTTAAGGGTTCGCGTTGTTTTGTACACCCTAGGGGTGCTGATGGTACTGTGTTTGTTAAGGGCTGCTGCTAATGCTATATGTATTATGGGCTACTGCTAACACTATGTTTATTAAAGGCTACTGCTGATACTATGTATATTAATGTGCTACAATAATTAAGATTCATCTAAAATATCTGGACAACATGAAAATTAAGTCTATTACTGCCATAGCGATAGCAAGAGCAATAACGGCTACTGGACATGAGAAACCTATTTTACTGAAAAATGATTTCACTAGAAAGATTTTATAAATTTCAACCGACAGTAGTATTAACTGCTCGGCCAATGAATACTAAACGGTTAATATTACTATTACCATTACTAGAAATACTTATTCTATTCAAATATCTTTTTAGGTTTGAACTCACAATTGCTATACGCTGCCTCTTTTACCTTCATTTTACCTTCGATTTATCATCAGTGAGTTACAAATTCTCCAAGCCCTCCTTCCTGAATGTGACACAAGTTCGGATTTTGATATGTGATTTTCGGAAAGTCGTACAAAAATTTATCAAGCACTACATTCGGCACTTCAACTCTTAGGGACGCTTAAGACACCGGTTAACGCGTACTGTCTACTCTCGAAGATGTACCCTCCTGATTTTGATGAATTCTTGGGGCTTGAGATAATATTAATTACAACTTTCCGGCGTATAGACAACAGGTAGGTATACACATGTGCGGCCACGTCGCAAAAGAATGTGAAGCAAGGTCGTATTTAAATGGAGGATTTCTGGAAAGACGTACAAAAATTGCTCAAGCTCCCCCCTACCCCACCGCCCGAGGACTTCCTGCTAAGCGGATGGTGCAACGGGGATCAGTACGAAAACTGGGATTAGCGAGCAGAGTTTAAATTCAGACTTTTTTTTTTTTTATTGCTATCACTTTCGCTTTCTTAGGACATGCAGTAACCTGTTTCTTCTTCTCTCAGCTACGGGGTAAATAAGAGGGTTGAAGGAGTTCCGTATCCTGGGCTGGCATCTAGTCTAAAGGAAGGAAAAGTCTGAAATTAAGAAGACGGATGAAAATGAAACGAGAAATCCATATTTTCCAGAAACATATAACAATTAACAGATAATTAAGAAAAGGAATCCATGAGAGATCAATATCGCTTACGTCCTGAAGGTACATGATACACACACACACACACACACACACACACACACACACACACACACACATATATATATATATATATATATATATATATATATATATATATATATATATATATATATATATATTATTATCATATTAGGTTCTTTATGATATTTTTTCGATAATAAAATTAAGGTTATATGACACCATTTACTGGGAGCAGCATTTTTGTTGCAACTTTTTTTAATTAGTGATATTAGTTGATTGGGTATTTATGCAGGAGAGGTCGTGTATTAATAGCATTGTGGTTGCATGGGAATATTTGTCGAACAAGGGGATAGGACTGTAATTACACAGAATAGTGTACATATAACAATGTTTTATTGCCTAGGTAAAACTAATAGGAAAAATATAAATAGAAAGTCAGTGGAAGTGTGTGTATATAGAGATGTACCTAGTTGTATGTACAGGGTGTATATTTGTCGGTACAGGGTGTATAAGGTCCTGTTGTAAATGTTGAGAGATTTATATTTGAGAAGGGGTATTTTTTGTTGCTTTGGTAGAGATATCAGCTTGGGGTATTTGTATGTTTTGTTATGTACAACGCGAGACGTGCTTCGCTAGGTATTAAAATGGCCCCAGGAGTGAAAACAAGACAGGTCTTGTCACGATGGTATCCTGTTGATAAAAAGTGAAAGAGCGACACTTTGTGCTCTCCGCATGCTCTACTGTCTTAACATCACGGTTAAAAAGATAGCAGCTTCTAACGGGTCATTTAACGCACGTGAGTCCGTCCAGACGAGAGTGTAGCGTCAACTACAGCATTTGGATACTGACTTAAGTTGTGTATTTCTTATTAATTAATTTGGATAATAGATATAACCAAATATGGCGATGCACGTGACTGTAAAAAGTTAATATTTATTTCCCTTATATTTACTTTCCCTATCTATCTATCTATCTATCTATCTATCTATCTATCTATCTACATCTGACCCACAAAAACATAAAATGGTACTCCTGTCATCTAATTCATCGAGCGGATCACAGACAAAAATCAATGGATGCTGGAAAATATCTGAAATAGCCAAGAAAAGAGAAAAAGCGATGATAGCTTAAGAAAAAGACAGTAGTTGTCATCATCGGAGCACTGGGAACCATCTTGAACAACTGCAAAAGATTGGAAGAACTAGGAATCAGAGCAGTAACTAAAATCATATATCTGTATAAACTGAGTTTTGAGCTATCATTAAAACATATTTCTTGAGGAAAATAAACACTTTAAGTTATTGTTATATCGACTTACATATATACATATATGAGTTTCAACCTTATTATGAGTGAATACTCGTATTTGAGTAGTCACTCCGTTTATATATTTAAAAAAGTATGTTTATTTATATTCACCTACCGGTCTGAATTTTCAAGAAATCCATCCTCATAAATTCTCTTTGTTTACATTTGGATACGAAACTGCGTGCAGATATGAAAATCAAATAATATGAAGATTAGAATGGATTTATTAATCCGAGAGATTTCTCGAAATTTCAGGCCGATAGGTGGAGATAAATAAATATACTGTTTAATATATAAACGAGCGACTACTAAAATACATACGAGTATCCACTAGAAATAACCTTTAAAGTATTACAAATCTGCCGGATTAATAAATACATTATAATATATATATATATATATATATATATATATATATATATATGGGACGACCCACACGGATTACCAAGATTAATAAATACATTCTAATATATATATATATATATATATATATATGGAGGGGCGGTGTTGTGTGAGTGTGTGCGTGTATATATGTATAGATAGAGAGATAGATATAGGTAATTTGAAAGTAAAATTTTTACAATTTTTACCGCCAAAAGTCAAAAATCAACGTTACCTTTGGGTAAATTAAGTTTCAGATTAGTAGTCTCTCTCTCTCTCTCTCTCTCTATATATATATATATATATATATATATATATATATATATAATTTAATTTTATTATTAGTGCATACTCGTATTTGAGTAGGCGCTCCGTTTTTATAATAAACAGCATATTTATTTATTTTCACCTAGATGCAGCAGTCATTTCGTGTCTACTGCTAAACGAAGTCTTCCCTACTCCTGTGCGATTCTTTGACATGTTTTACCAGCAAAATAGATCTATCTGACCTCTTTTCAGCTCTGTTTTTTCAATCACATTTGTTATCCATTCAACAGAACTTTTGCTTCACCCTTTATCCTCCTTTCCATGTCGCTGAAATAATAATACAAAATTAATGAACTTTCAGTTTTTTACTCTCTATTTTAATAGTTTCGAATCATTTTAATTGAAAACATTCTTTTTTTAGTTTTATTTCTGTTAACTTTTAAATATATCCTAAGACGGACTTTCCCATTGCAAGTCATTTCGCAATGTTTCCGGGAGATGTTTCATGTGCCGTACCAACTCAGGAAGTTTCCGATCATTGCTCTCTACAACTGAATGTCCTTTGCAGCTTTTGTAGCTTTTGTCTTTTTGTTATCTCAGCCCTGTCCTATCATCTAAACCCCATAAAATGTTCCAAAAATATCACGCCCCCCGCTGACAACACAATGAATGAAAAAAATATTATCTTGCCAACTAACACTATCACATCTACAATCGAAAACAATGTATCTAAACTCAACATAAAATTTATTCGTACTACATCCAAAACAATAAAAGACTGAGTCAATACAAAATAAAACAATAAGCTGAATAAGTTTTTTTAAAACGAAGAATGCCCACTTTAAAAACCTGCAATTAACAAGGAAATATAATTTCTCCCGTGTATGGAAAATAAAAGTTCTATCGAAATAATTTTTTAATTCAATATTATGATCTGGAACATTATTCCCTGTCAGAGTTTAGATTTCGTTTGATCCCTAAAAGTTAAACTAGACAGCAATTTCAAAATCGGTTTGTTATTACTACTACCAATAATAACTTTACTATATCTATAGATACTTTGACCTTTTCTAAATTAAAAAAAGGTCATATGCCTAAAATGTTATTTTCTTTCATCGTCTATGCTTGACATAAAAATGCACGCTGATATGAAACTTGTCACAATAAAATTAAAAGCGATGAGGTTGAATAGAGGTTAATTTTTTTTTAATCTGGAGCACCCCCCCCCCTTGCGAAGTAGTAAAGTCACTAAGGCACAAGGGAATACTGGATGTGGAAGAATTAGGAACAGAAACCTTAATAATGAGAGGGAAGAAGAAAGAGTAATCAGGAAAATAGTAGATAGCGATTGACATTGCATTTAAATGTTTGTAAATTAGGAAAGCATCGAACCGGAAAGAAGTCCCACAAAAAGAAGTGCGAGAAAAGAAAACGCTTGCATAGAATTTGTTGTGGCCGTGTTGGGACCAGAATTAAAAACACAAGAGAGGAAATTAGTTAAACAACTATATTAACAGAAAACAGTAATACAAACGAGATTGTTACAGCAAGAATGTTCGGTCCGACTGTCAGAGATGACTGCTGGAAACTTCCCTCTCCAAAAGGCAGTACCTGCTCCTATTTATAGCTGGGAGAGTCCATGCGTGCGTATGGTAAATTACCATAACAGAATTTACGGTTACATTTAAACAACTCAACTGTAAATTTATGAGATCTCGACGCTAGTCTAGTACTACGCTTAACTCCATACAGCTCAGGTAGCATAGCGAAGAGCTCGTCCGAAGAATTACCATGAAAGTATTTATAGAAAAGCTACAGATCATGACCCATAATATTACTGATTTTTCTTTGGATTTTATCAAGGAGCTCAAGATAAATAGCAGTAGCATCGACTCATGTGGCAGCAATATTCCAAACATGGACGAATGGTAGACTTATATATATGTATGGTAGATTCTGGAGAGAAAAATTGTCTTAGTCGACACAGTGACACCGACTGTTAGAAGCTGTTCTATTAATGTATTTAATATAGTTTTTCCATATACAACATATAAGATACAACGAGTCAATTTCCTGGAGGTTAGCATCAGCCATACTGATGGAAGTCAGGGTGCAGTCTCTCAGATTATTAATAGAGATAGTATGGTTTTGGAATTAAAAACAAATGTTGTTAATGTCAAATAACGACAGTGTATGACTCTCTTTTCTTGCTCATTAAATTTCATGGATAAAATGTAACAGAAAAGAAATTGCAGAAATTTGACTCACGAATAAGGCAATTTGTTTGGTTTCCAATACGTAATGCTCCCTTCCGGCTCCATGTTTGCCATCCAACATTAATTTGAAAAATATTAACTGCAATGGCAATGGTTATCTACTGTCCTCTTGATTAGTTGATTCTCTTCTTAGTAATGTTCCTGTTACTAATTCTTCCATACCCAGTCAAAGCTTTTGTCTTAGTGGCTTTATTACCTTGCTAAGGGTGAAACCAATTAAAAAAAATGAAAATTTACTTATTTTTAATTGCTATGGGATTTTCTTTTGAGCTCCTTGATAAAATCCAAAGAAGAGTCAGCAATATTATCGGTCCTTGTCTGGCCATTCGCATTCAGTCACTGTCCCACCGCCGTAAGATTCCTTCTCTGTGTCTTTTCCGTAAATACTTTCATGCTAATTGTTAGAATGAGCCCTTCGCTAAAAAAAAGTCAACATGCTCTGCTATCGAAAGGACAAAAAAGGAACAGGTTTCAAGAAGACAACTCTTCATCTTGCACTTAAAAGGCTTTGCTTTTCCTTTCTCTCTAGTTTTGTGAATTATCCTCTACATTTCCTCATTCACATTTTCTTTCCCCCATCCTACTGTCCAATAAGCTCTCTCTCTCTCTCGTTCTATATATATACATACATATGTACATATATACATTTGCCCCTAAGGACAGATGGCACAGTGGATAAAGGAGAACAGTCGACCAGACTGTTTACTGTCTCGGCAGAGAGGAACTCGGACGAAGCTTTGCCACAGGGCAAAGTTTCGCTCGGGGAGGTAAACAGGCCCTCAACCCGTCTAGGCGGGTTCAAAGGTTATATTTTTGGCCGAGCCTACGGGCTCGGAGAAACCCACGTTAAACACGTTAAAAATTCCTTGTGGGGGGACTGTTAAATATAACAGTAGATAAAGGCGTTGGTTAGATCCAGTGACAGGACCCAAAGATTTGTGAGTTAAATACCCTGTTAAGGCAGCGGAGAACTTGGAGAGGTGAATTAAAAAGAGATAACTGATAAGTGACATCCATTAGACATGGCACGTGGAACTAGAACAGTCTACCCCAGCGAGCGAAATAAAGGGTTCACTTCGACACCTTAAGAAAACCGGAGCGTACCACGACCGAAACGTTGTGATAAATATGGCAATAAAGATGAGGACAATAGTCCGTATAATGTAAATAGTGGGCATAATACGTCATCTCAGAAATATAGACAGTTATTTTCTGGTATTTTTTTCCTGTGGGATATATAAAAACCTTACTTTTCTTATATATATATATATATATATATATATATATATATATATATATATATATATATGGTAGAAAAAACGGGATATACGAAGCTACAATTTCTCCCAAGGAAAATGTAAAACCAAAAAAAAAAGATATATATAGGAATATCTGCGGGATATTGGAAACATCGCAAGTCCTTCACAAATTAATCCAAAAGACACCAACCAGCACTATCGAAAAACTATTGGGATTTATTGGAAAAAGGCTTCACCCCACAAGTGAAATGGAGAAACATCTCTAGAGCTCGAACTCCAATAAATTTCAGAGACCGATGTGACCTGTGTATTACAGAGAAGTTCCTAATGATAAAGCATAAAGTTCCTGATAAATTACTAATCCAACATAACGAGATGATCATTTAATGCAGACATAGAAATCATCTCAATTTAGCTTTCTACATATAAAAAAACAAACTATATACGATGGTAAATATTGGCTTATTTTTAGATATGAGGATGATTATATGCACATGGGTGCGGGCACATAATTGTATGTATATAAATGTGTATGTGAACTTGGATATGTATATGTGGTTTTATGTTTATATGTATATACATGTGTATATATACATATATGTGTTTGCGTGTGTGTGTGTGGGCGCGTGTGTAAATATTTATATGTGTATTCGTATATTTAGATAGATATATGCGTATATGTATCGATTCATGTATATGGGGCTGCATATATATTTGTATATATATATATATATATATATATATATATTTGTGTGTGTATTTACGAATTTTTATATGTGATGTGTGTGAATATATGTGTAGCATATAGTTGTATGCATATATATGCATATATATGTATACATAGCTGTATGTTTTTATATATATAGAATTCTAATGGAAGAGCAGAAAATGTTATTACCTTTTAATCTTACTTTCTCTTTAAGTAATTTCTTATTAGACTTAAAAGATTGGAAATTTTACTCATCTGGAGATAACCTCATTTTAAATTGATCAGTTCGGTTTAAATTAAAATATGTTACTCCTTTACCATTATTCCTGATGTTAAAAATATTAAAATTAAAAATATTTTTTGAAATTTAAACATTTAATTCACCACCTAACGTTAACTGTAAAATTTAAGTAAAAATTTAAATATGTATAAATATGGATGCGTGTAGAGATATGTAAATGTATATGTAAGTATTTGTATATGTATTTGCATATATACCGATGTATATCGATACATGTGTATGTGGTTATATGTATAAATGTACATGAATGTATGTGTATGTGTTTTTACGTAAATATGTATGTGGTGTATGTATGAAAAAACAGTAATTTTTTTACTATTACCTTCAAATCTTACTGCATCTTGATTTGAAACCTAAACTTTAATTAAGAAATATTACCCATCTAAAAACAGCTACAAATTAAATTCATGAATTAGACTCTAAACGATAAAGATTTTACCTTAACAGTCATTCATAATATTAAAATATTACTATTAGTAAATTTTTATTTTTTTTATTGTTGTTGGTTATTAATATAGTATTCGACTTATATTAAATCCCTAATTTATTTGTGGAGAAATTGAATATTTAAATTGCTAACAAGCATTAAATTTATTCTCTTTGTGGAGTTTTTAAACATTTAAATTACTATCAAACGTTAAAATCTGTTTTTATCGAAATTGCTAAAGCTATACCACCCCGCTTCTTCCTCCAAAAACCCTACGTACATCTCTTATTTCTTTACTTCCCCATTTTCCCTTCTTTTCTCCTTTTCCTTTTCCCATATCATTTCCGTTGAGTTGACGGATTAAATTGGCCAATGTCTGATGCGTACCCCTCCTTCCTCACTATTAAGTATTATAATAAAAGCAATATAAAAATAAATTTTAAAAATCTCCCTTCCCTCTCTAAGCTCGACCATGTCTCTCATACCATTCCTCACCACCCTCTATGTTAATTTATATAAGCTTAATACTGCCCGTAAAAAGTGTAAATTTTACATTCATTTTTCGTTTTGAAAGTGAAGTCTGAAGATCCAGAGAAAAATAAAATTTTCTGGTGAAATAAATTATTACAAATGGAATCTTAAAGTGGCCTATTTTTCTTTAAATTAAATTATTCGCTTATTTAACATTGAGCTCTCAGGATTTCATCCTCCTTGGGATTATCCATACGGATTACCAAGATTTTTGTTACTTAACTATATATATATATATATATATATATATATATATATATATATATATATATATACAGAGTAGTGCAAAAAAAATATATATATACAGAGTAGTGCAAAAAAAAGTGACCCAGTCAAATATCTTTTGAAAAAAAATTGTTCTTAATATTTTAGATAAAAAATAGCCTTTTAAAAATACTTGTGTATAAGTAAAGGAAAATGATTCATTGTCTACAATTTTTACAACAAAAGAAACAAATCTAAAGCATGTTATTTTTGTTTTTAAGGTAAATATTTACTGTCTAAAAAATAGTTAGTTTATACAGTATTAATTGCGTACAAAGTTAATCTAATATTTTCTTCCAAAATAAAATTTAGTAAAATAAAAACACAAAAGAAAATTTTTAATAGTAATTTATGCTTCCCACCTTTGTTTTTCAGAACTTTGTTGATTCGGTCCGGCATAATTTAATTGAAATTTTTGCAGATGTCATCTTCTAGCAAAATGTTCCAGTTCACAATAAAATTTTTAATCAAAGCTTCTTGATTTTCTTCGAAAGTTTCAATTTTATTAAACTCCATAAATTCTCGATTGGGTTTAGGTCAGGAGACTGCGGTGGCCATACCATAAAATTGACATTTTTTCAGAAAAGTAATTTTCATTTTTGATGTTTGGAAGGGAACATTGTCTTGTATAAAAATGAGATTTCATTGATCAATTTCGAGTTTTTCGGCAGATGACGGAAAGCAGGTGACAATATTTTTTAGTATTGAGTACTGTTCGGCGTTTTGTCTACTGGTTTCAAGAATCCAGTCCCATTGAATGAGAAGCAACCCCAAACCATAAAATTGACAGGATTCTCCACAGTATTAATTGTCATTTTCAAAGGGTTTTCTTCGCTCCTTCATTTGAATTTCGTTCTTTTGTCTTTTGAAAACATTTCAAATTTTGGAGTCTGTCTATATTTCTGAGATGAGGTATTATGTACATTATTTACATTATTCAGTGGATACAACGCCTTTATCTACTGTGTCATGTGTCCTTGAGGACATGTGGGTATGAATTTCTGGGTATTATAAACCTAATGTCTTCAGCAACCATTTTTACCAGTGCTCATATTGCAATTTTGCTGTTATCATTGCATGTTTTTACCAGAGCTCATATTGCAACTGGTTATCATTTTCTCTGGCACTCCTTATTACTGGTTCCCATATTGTATTTATTTCTATGCTTGGTCGGCTCATGAGATTTTTGTGGCCTAGCATATGTGTTGAACACCACTGGAAAATTCGTAAACTTAAGGAATCAGCACATATGGCACAGTGGATAAAGGCGTTGGTTAGATCCAGTGACAGGACCCAAAGAGTGTGAGTTCAATATCCGGTTAAGGCAGTGGAAAACTTTCAGAGGGAAATTATCAGGAGATAACTGATAATTGACATCCATCAAACATGGCACGTGGAACTAGAACAGTCTACCTCAGTGAGCGAAATAAAGTGTTCAGTCCGACATTCCAAACAACTGAAGAAAGCCGGAGCGTACAACGGCCGAAACGTTGTGATAAATATGGCGACGAAGATGAGGACAATAGTCCGAATAATGTAAATAATTTCAAATTTTGTCTCGTCGGAAGGAAGGAGATGTAAGTGTTTGCCCTTGCTAAACGTATAGTCTCATCTGTTTTATTTAGCAGTGACTTAAAAACTTTTGTATAGGCTTTTTAACCTCCGTTCAAGAGCTATCTGCGTGCAGTAGATGACTTGATACTTACTTCGAAATCATTTTTCAAGGTAGCAGCAATTTCTGTATTAGTAATTGACAGGTTTTGGTTAATTTCTCTTATGATTTTCCGGCCGGTTCTCTCATCGAGTTTGTGTTTTTTTACTCCTATTTTCTATCCTGACAAATATTTCAATGAAATTGAAGCTTCTCAAAACCCTCGAAACAGTTGATTGAAAAATGTTGGCACGATCTGCATTTTCTTGAGTCGATTTACCAGCTTTTGACAGGGGAACTACTGCTACTTTAACAGATTCCGGTCTGTGCTTATAGCTTTTCATAACAAATCACTAAGTAATTATATTTTTGGTTTCTTTTATACATTTTAAAATAATTCTAGAACTTTTTAGAATTTTTAAGAATATTCTGGAATAAAATTATGGAAATAAAATTACAAGGTGTATTAAAATAATAACACATTTTTAATGAGTCACTTTTTTAAAAGATTAGAAAACTTGTTAAATACTCAAAAATGGTAATTGTTTGTTTTTTTTTCCCCAGAAATAATAGTTTCGAATTAATTTTTAATTTTACTAATAATATGTACATAATTTTTAATTGAAAAAAAATAATTTTTTTTATTTCTAATTAAAGTTAAAAGTAATTAAAAAGTCACATTTTTGCACAGTATATATATATATATATATATATATATATATATATATATATATATATATATATATATATATATATATATATTGATATTGATGCATTTCAAGTACGAAATGAGTTCTCCTGGCGACTGGCGTATTTTTTATAGAAAAACGTTAAAATTTCCCTTTCTCTCTGCCATGCGACGATAGCCTAGAGTAGGATCTGTCACTGATGTCAAATCGGTCTGGTTTCGACCCCAGCTTGAAGCAATCGGACGTCTAGCCACATTGAAGAGCTGCGAAGCAGTCTGCCTGTGGTTGACTATATATATATATATATATATATATATATATATATATATATATATATATATATATATATATATATATATATATATAAGGTTAAGAAATACCCACTTAGATTAAGCAACTGCTCAGTGTGTATACTACTAATGAACACCGGATAAAAAGTATTCAGTATCATATTCATATAATTTATAAATTACTTCCCAGTATGGCTAACAGATGTAATTTGTGCATGCTTACAGACTATTTTTTTCAGATGTAACCTGTACAAGGGCGAAAATTTCTCGATTTTGCAAGGCATTATGGGTGATAGAATTCTAAATCCGAAGCCAGAACTCATAGCCGACTTCAGGCATAGAAATAATTAAAAATTCTAACATTTTTATATTCACATATGCTCTACTGCTGATATTAAGCACTTTTACCCATAAATATTGTATATCTTAAACGCATATGTTTATTATTGTGTATTAATGACCAGCCACAACTAAGAGTTTCATGCGATTTCCTGTAATTATCAGATAGATGGAATCTGTTTTTTTTTTTGTTTTTTGTTTTTGGTGAAAATAGATAATTTCTTTCTCTTCGGCTATCCCAAGCTGTTACATCTGATTACTTGGAGGAAAAAATAGAATACAAAAATATAAATAAATAAAAAATAAACAAATAAAGAAAAAATAAAATAAAAAAACCTAAAACGTTCGTAGAAAGTTCTCGAATTTATGGTCAACCCCGGGGTCCCAGCACAGGGCGTAATGCTAAAAGCGAAATGCCTCCAGACAATATCGGTTCCTCAAAGTCCCCCATAACCAAGCATATAATTTAAGTAATGTAAAAAGTAGGCAACCTCTTTGAGATTTTTCTACCAAAGTACTTCTTTAGTGTTTAGAATATTCAAGAAATTTTTTTAGGGAAAAAAATGAACTCTTTAATGATTATATATATTATAATGATTATAAATAATGATTATATATATTTAATGATTATAAATATTCAGGCCGGTAGACGAAAATAAATAAATATACTGCTTAATAAATAAACGGAGCGTCTACTCAAATATAAGTATCCACTACAAATAATATAAAGTGTGCGATGCTTAAATTGTCGCCATCTTATATTTTTAATTTCGCTTATTTTGTTTTTGATTTCGTTGACTATAGAGTATAGTAGGGTCAGCTGGACACCGTCTGTAAGAAAAGGGGCACAATGAAGCAATTCATTCCGCCAGAAAACTTGGAAACGGCATGCTGTACTACTTGGCATTCGCGCCGAAAACTCCAATCTGAATATTTCAGAGTGTTTGGGTGTCAAACTGAGGACAGTACAGAGGATTCGGAAAGAGTTGGATGAGTCTAATGGCGATTACGAAGTTGATCACTAGTGATGGCGACGTTTTGGCTCCATTCATTTTCCCACAGTGCCTCAGACACAACACGAAGGTCTGCCCTGAGTCAAGAGGCTGGCTGCTGGAAGGACTTATATCTGGCAACAGGATTCTGCACCATGACACACAAGAAGGAGAACCCAGTCATGGCTTTTCAGACAATTTCTGCGTCCACATCAACTCATACAACTGGCCACCTAACTCCCCAGACTGAAATCCACTTGATTATTATGTGTGTGTCGCTGTTGAGCGGCAGACTTCTTGTAACATCAAAGATGAACTGAAGTAAAGGGTGATGGCAGCATTCACCAACTTAAACAAGAAGACTGTCCAGAAGAGTTGCAGGAGATTCCGAAGCCGCCTGGAGGCCGTGGTTGAAGCCAATGGCGATTTTATTGAATAAATTTACTCTTTAGTATTTCAAGATATTTTTGTGCAATTTTGGTAAAAAAAATATCTGTTAAAATGAGATGTCAGTGTTATTTTCATCTTTGCATAATTTAGACGAAAATTTATCCACCGCTCTCTCTCTATCTCTCTCTAATGGACTCTCCCGTCGGTTTCAACGTATGAGGATCTGACAGCTTATTGATTCAGTTATGAAATTTTGTGCGATAATCTTAAGTGGCATTTAAGACCCGCTAGTGATTTACAAAGGAGGCCACATGTGGGGCAAGTGTGAGGATTGTGAGATGAGATCACTGTTAGATTGGTTGACCCTCTAGATCTTGCTCTCGCTTCTTGAAGATGATTCAGAAAAGCAGATTGAAAATTGCTGGGTCCACTAAAACAGGTTGATCTCGATTCTATCCGCTCCAAGGCTAAGCGCTCAAGGGTATTATGGGTTTATTGTAAAAAACTCTCTCTCTCTCTCTATATATATATATATATATATATATATATATATATATATATATATATATATATATATATATGGCACTAGTTAACATTTCCGTCCTCGCCCTCCTTTGAACAATCTCACTTTGTAACCCTCTTTGTGACCCTTGGGCCTTATAGTGGTTGAAAAAATAACCAGAAATGATTGTGCAAGATAGGATGGACACTCCGAAACTAATATTTATTTATTCCCACGGAAGTCAAAATACATGCAGTGAGCATCGTTGAATAAAGCACATTTTCAGCAACAAGGCTCTATTTAACCATATGGCCATTTGCATTTGCTATAAACAATATCCTATAAGCTGCACTTATAAAATCTGCAAAGGCTATCGCGAACCATCCTCCACCCCACCGAAACACATTACGAACTTCTTAATTGTATACGCCTTCGTTATTTGGTCTCTGTAGGTCATTTATTGCCGATTAATCCTAATAGATGCAGATTTTTTTCTGCACGAAAAAACTTAACGCTGCTTCGTCGGCACTTTCATATCAAACGTCAATCTGACAGACAGTCGCCCATGTACCATGACAAAAACATAGGTTATTTGTGGGAATACGAACGACCTCCACCTCCGATGTCCTGGGATATCATATTAAAATTGCAGGTGTTATTTTCTGTGTACCCGTGTATGTCACCTTTATGACGTCACAAACACTATCCCGGATTCAAGAAAATAATTATATTGGACATCGATGGTTGAATAATCTTTCAAGTGAAAATGCGATCGATCATCAGTGGGTGTTACTCTTCTGCCAAATTAAGTTATGACTGTTATTTTGCGTATTGCTCAGCAAGGTAAAAGAAAGGATTTCGGTCTTCCAATATATGAGAGCGGAGCAGATTAGAAGTTCCTTATTTCTACTGGCCTTTTGTCGTACTAAACTGAAATGAATGCATGAAGCAAAAATAAATTAAAAATTTACTTGTACTGTATACATGATTGAATATTTTCACTTTCTGTTGTGTGAATAATTATATTATTGTCATGGGTCCTTACCTATAACTACAGAATGAACTCTTCCTAACACTATGTATACTATATCTCTCAAGAGAGAGGGTCGAATCGAGTCGAGCCGATAGTAGTTCACTCTATACCAGACTGACAGTCATACTAACACCTTCCACATCTTGTATTATTATTTCGTGTAATATACCTTCGTTATTTCTACTCTTGTGTTCGTGTTGTTCTTCCTTGGTCCTAACCTGGACCATAACAATTATCCAGTCCTTTGTTGTTTCCATGTATGTTAGTAAGCTAGTAGTTTTTCGCTTGTATGACAATTCTCGCTGAATACGACCTCTTCAACTTTCTATGGATAGACGGTTTGCATCAGTCTCTGAATGATGCATGTTATGCTTAGAAAGAAGCATTCTTGTCTTAGAATCCATTCGTATGATATCATTTAGAGTCAAGTTCAAGATGTTGAAACTATATTAAACCACAGGGATGACAAGGCTATTAATGGCCATAATTCTGTTCTGAGAATTCAATCCAGTTCTTAATATCAGTCAAATCCTTCTATAGTACGCTTTTCACACAATTTCTTTCGTTTTTACGGTGAATTCCTTCATCTTCATTTACATCAAGCTTCTTGCTCTGAATCTTTGATTGCTACCCGCAGGGTCTAAGCTAATAGAGGAGGTTTGTTGTTGTGATCCTCATAAAAATGTTGCTTTAGCATATTTCTCCAACCCGAATTCTATTCCAGTATCATATTCGAAACATTCTACTGTTTTGACACTGGGCAAGGGTCTTTTACAGACAGATTTCTGAAGCCTGTTGGGTCACCATTCGCGACCTCATAACACAGCAGCCATTCACTCATCGGCACGATTAACACTTTGAGTTGCGGGTTGTTGTTCGGAGTTTTCCTTCATTTTTTTTCTAAATTGACGATATTAAGTTTCACTTAGTATAAGTCGCAATGAATTATTATTATTATTATTATTATTATTATTATTATTATTATTATTATTATTATCTTATTTTATAGTAGTCATAAATACATTTTTGAAAGGAAGACATTTCATAAGTGGGAAAAAATAATTTTTCAGATACATCGTATTGGATAATTTTTTTTTTCTAACGAAAATCGAGTCCTGTAAAGCCTATTAAACCGATCACACCGAAGCGAACAGGTTACACATGATCAATGAGTTTTCCTTTTGGAATGTCGTTGACGTCATAAATTTATGCACTGTCATCAAACACGAAGCCATTTCAGCAGAAAACACCCACTTTTAAACAAAAGCGTTTCTTTTTTTTTTTTTTTTGTAATAAAATAATTATTTCCATTCAGTAACATTTCTAAGATGTCATATTTTAAATAAATATTTGACCTGGAAATATTTTTAACCCTCTATTAGTACAGTAGGCTGTGGGTGTTTGAACCTCCCACAATTTTTTTTCTTTAGTACTTAGCAAGTCAAGTTTTCATGTTCCTTCAAGTAGTTTTCTAAATACCAAAGTCAATTAACTACAAGGAGTTTCTGATTTTAGTCATAATATTTGTAGGAATTACAAGCAGTTTTATTCATTTACTAAAAATAAAATGAAACTATTTTGTATAGTTAAATGTTTTAAACTGACAAAGTTATTTTTTAAATATTGGCTTTTTATTTCATTTTTAAGATAAAACCTGAATTATATACATGCTATAAAACCAGAAAGAACACGAAATCACACTTATTATAAAACCCAGGTTGTGTGTCTGTTCGTTTATATATTGGATCGGATTTCCTAGATTTTTCAACCGATTTCAACAAAACTTCACAGGACTACGTAAAATTACCTTGCGGTGGTTCTGACAGCGCCAAAAATTGGAAAACACAATTGTTTTTGCACGAAATCAATTTGAAAACACGATTAAGAGGCATCGCTGTCGAGAATGAAAGGGGGGACAACTCATATCGATTTATACTTATTATAAAACCCAGGTTGTTTGTGAGTGTGTGTCTGTGTTCGTTTATATATGGGATCGGATTCCGTACATTTTTCAACCGATTTCAACAAATCTTCACTTTTTTTTTTGGCAGGTAGTGTTTCTTGTTTTCTTGTTGTCTTGCACACTTTTTTCTTTATTTTTACATTCAGAATGCTTTAAAAATTCAATTTACAAGACCATTGTTTATAATAAAATTCTATTCAATCGGTAGACTCATAACGATTGAAAACAATGGTTTTGTTTGAGTTTGGGTTTGACCAATTCGTAAAAATAACCCAAAAAACCAAAAATATATAATTAAGACATGCGTCAACCTTAAACAATAATCTTTGTCAATTTTATTTTTCAGTTTTATGATGGTCGATACTTGATCTATCTCTTACTGTTACATCCCCGGGCAACGCCGGGCTCTTCTGCTCGTAAAATATATAACAAGAAAATTAAAATAAAAACATTATTGTGTTCGGAACTTAAGTTTGTTGCGTTTTCTATGTGAATTTTAATGACAATATTTATATATATATATATATATATATATATACATTAATATATTCAATAATATATGAGATATTTTGTTCCACTACGGTTCGCCATTTTTAAGGTAGCTTCATGTTTCCATATTGCCAGAAATTAGAATCATTCTGGGTTATGAACTGGTCTTAATGTTTTTACATGGCAGTCTTCCTGGAAATGGAAATTTTTCCCATTTTTTATTCATTTTATTTATCACATAAAACCAGAAAGAACAATCAAGACAATATGCAAGAAGAAAATTAAGAACTGATGTAATGAATATGCATACACCTGGGTTCCCCCTCACAGTAATATGAGTGGCTGGTGTCAGCCATAAATACAGACTGATGTGGGGATTAGTACGACGCCTATGGACTACGCCTATAGTTTCGACTATTGCCACGCCTCATTGTCACCACAATTACGGTTACCTGTTCCTACTTTTAAATTTTGTTACTTGAACAAATATATCCCTTTCCGGGACATATCAAGAACTAAATGATATATCTATAGTTTTTATATGGGGAAATATGAAAAACCCATAAATCTTGCTGGCGTCCTGATCTTCCTGATGTCATAGGTTCCTGGCAGGCATCTATGCGAACGACACTACCATTTACCTGCCTCAATAACAAATTTGTGTCGTTGAAAAAACTAGCCTTTAAAAGGACCTCCAATATGTTGTGGACAGGAATTGGCTGGTTAACAATGCCTCAAAACAAAAACTGTTTCTATTACTACCAAGGAGAAACATCCCTTTTAGAATGTATGACGCTCAACTCCAGAGGAGCTTCTTTATGGCTGCTCAGTTCAATTGTCTGGATGGAACAAATACACTGAGTCAATAGCCATCCAACCCATTTTTTTCGCCGGAGAAAAAATCTAAAAATCAACTATTCGCCTTTGCATTTATTGCTGGTATATATGGTTTGTTTGTCTCAAGTTTGATAAAATCGAAAACATATGCAATGTAATTGGCCCTGATCTGCATCTCGTCTGCAGTCGCTCTCTCAAAATAACCTCTGTCTTTTTTTTACAAATACTTTCAAGTAACTGCCCGATGAGCCGCTTTCCCTTTTCCCAATATGAGTTTAAACGTTCAACTAGGCTGGCATCTCGCTGTTACCCTTCTATTGTCGAAACTTAAATGTAATCGTCTCTTTTGTTCAACGCAATAAACCTCCTTTGTTTCATAGCTTAATTCCAAATATTTTAATGTCAATAGACATCTCCAGATTTTATGATCCTTTCCTCTATCACCCTATTTGTCGATAACTTGATGGCTTCCAGCCTCTCTTAAAAAATTGTACTGAATTATATGCCCACAGGCAAATATATTTCAACATATGGAAAATATATCTTGAAAATATATTGAAAGAGTGAAAAAATATGATAATATCTTTGTCCTTTGGCACTGTCTAGTTAAGAAAAGAAATATCCACTTTGTTTACATTTTGAAACTTACTGTTTATGAAACATTAATAATGTTGATTATGATGCTGATGATTGTAAGCACTTCCGGTCCTACCAAGCGGGATCGGGGAATGCTTGGAGCAAACAGATCAAGCGGCGATTTGAATAAAATATAGCTGTTGTGTTTACTTCATCTCGTGTCGCTCTTCTCTTGTTTCAGCTGACAGTCTCATCTAATTTAACTAAAACAACTTTGATTTGTATTATTTATTTTGTAATTTGGAAAAAGTATATATAAAGAAAATAAATTATTAGGAAGGCATATATTAATAATATTATGAGATATTTGGTCCGACTAGGAAATGATACAGTTCGGTTTGAATAAAGCATTTTGTTGAGTTTACGAGATATTTGTTTGTTCAGCTTTCCATTGCAATAAATTTAACAGAAATTAGAATCATTCATTTTATGAACTGGCCAATTAACACTTTTTAGTGGCATTATCAACCAAAAAATGGAAATTTTTCTGGGTTATTTTTTATTCATTTTATTTATCACAGAAACCATGAAAGAACAATCAAGAATAATATGTTAAATAATAAATTAAGAAATCTGAAGGCTGTAAAGTCTGAATATGGCAATGACGATGATACAAATAATGTAAATAATGCAAGTCGCCATAATACCCTCACAGGAAGAAGGTCGAGCGTACAACGACCGAAACGTTGTGAATATGACAATGACGGTGAATAACAATCTGGATCAATATGTAACAGCCATAAATACAGATTTTAATATTTTTAAAATTTTACTGGATATTAATCCCATTTTTGCATATTTGAAATTTTGAAACTTTCAAATTGATTTTTAATAATGATCTGTCTCCATTCTGTAAATTGCAAAGTTGAAGCCACTATGGCATCTGAGAATTGTTCTAATGAAGCAAGACCCTTTTCTGTCCTTGATAGCCTATCGAAACTACCTCAGCATGTTGGCTTGTACTCTCCATTGATAATGTAACCCTAAAGAAATTTAAATGCCTTTGTCCCTCAAAAACTGAGACCAAACGTTTTATTTATTTTTTCATTATATTTTTGCTCGTTTCAAATAGATGAAAATGTTCATTTCAAGGAAACCGACTGAGCTTGGTATTTTCCTGATATGATCAAAAAGACGTAAAGCCCATATCTTTAGCCAATCGCCTGTTCCATCGCAATTACGATTGTTTCCAGACCTGAGAAACTTCAAGACCCTCTGAGGTTTGTAATTTTGTTCAAATGTTCGACCGCATAGGAGTCTATAACATGCACAATTATATTTATTTTATATATATATATTTATATATATATATATATATATATATATATGTGTGTGTGTGTGATATTGATAATGATAAGAAATCTAGTCGCGGCATGACACTCCAAAACGTATTAACTGTCAATAAATTACATTTTCTTCAAATTGCATGGAAAAATCGTATGACAATTTGAAATTGTCAAGTTTGTATGTTTTCATCCGACAACAGTTCGAATATAAGGATCTTATTATTCAAAATTGACAAAGTTAATGTTAATTAATTCTTGTTTATAGAAGTGAAATTTTAAAGATGATAAACAATATATATATAAATATATATATATATATATATATATATAGAGAGAGAGAGAGAGAGATATTATTTGAATTATGTTTTTATATATGTTTTATATCTGAGAATGCGTTATCTGTTTAAATGTTCATATTTGTCTGATGCGTTCCAGTGCCCCTCATGAATTTATTATTTTCGAGGATTCATCGGTTGTAACAGGAAATAACTCCAATAGATAGAAAATGCTGGTAGAGCCATAAAATTACTGAAAATATCACACCTTTAGTGCAATTAAAAAAAAGAATATACACTTTATCACTCTACCTAAAATATTTTAAATTATTAGTTTTTTTTTTTAATATTTAAAACCAAAATGTTGGAATGTTTGAAATAATTTCGATAACCTTTTTATCATTTCACATGATATGATGCAAATTCTGGGTTATGGAGATAACAAAAATGAGGAAGACTTCAGGCATGAAACTGATCTAGCTGAAAAGAATTCTACAAGAAGAAGTGTGATAGAAGAAACTTACATCTACCCAGTTGTGACGATAACGAAAGGTGTGAAATTGTCATTTCGAAATTGTCATTTTAGGAACAATTAAATGATATATCTTCAGACATTTTTTTTTCAGAATTAGGGTTTGCAGTTGTACATGTAGGGTATGGGCAATTATCTATTATACATAGAATTGACTGTCGATTAATTGTTCTACGGCCATTGTCAGAGACACGGAACTAGATTGTTACGGTTAGGTCTCATGTAACGTTTAGGAACGTTGGAATTGTTTGAATTGAATAATATAAAAAGTGGAATTAACATTCTCTTATCAGAACAGTAGGTGAAACTTTCATAGAAAAAGGCCAAAGAAGCTTTTACAAATGACCGAAGCCGAGATGCTAGGTCTTACTTTTTTTTGTATCAAAACTTTCTCATGTTGAATTTTTATTGTATATTTAAATATACTCTCAATAAACTTGTATTGTTATTTCAACAGTCCCAGTTGCAAATTTGTATAATTTTTTGAGCTTACTTTTCCTTTAATTATTTTATTATCTTTGATGGATTACCCCTCAGTGACGCAGAGGCTAGTACGAAATGAAGAATTGGAACATAATATTTTATTCAATACAATCTTATATACTTCAGGAAACTTGCAACAGAAGGATTCATGGTAACCCTTTATTAACCACTTATAAAAAGCTGGTATATAATTAATGATAAAACAACTATTGAATAACCAAACAAAACATTAAGAAATGAAAAAAATGTGTGTGTAAGAGTTGGTAATTATCTAAAACCACTATAAAATATATATATCTAGAATAATGACAATATAATAATGTTATACTTTTTCTTATTTTATGTTTTCCCCAAAATCTAAAGAGTCGATAATGCTTAAACCTAGATTGAATATTGTCGTCGGTAAAAGAAGCCCTGAGGGAACATATCCTCAATAGAATGAGGGTGGTTCTATCGTGACATGGCGGATCTTAAAGGTAAAATCATGTAGTCCGTATGACCCTTCACAAACTTTTATCAATACCATCTTCTGTCTTCTTGAACCCGTCGTTCTGTCTTCTGTCCTTTCCTCAATCCTCCCTATTCTCAAATTGGCATTCCTGATTTGCTTAAAAATATTTAAAAACAAATAAAAAAAAAAAAAATTTTCATAAAGAGATAAAGTCTTGCTGCTTTTCATCTGTGAAAAAGAGTTTGGAAAATAATTTGTCAACCTCAATGATATTTTTGGACTCTATAAATTGCCATTGTCTATTTTCGGTCTGCTCTGACTCTTTTAGAAGTAGATGATAGCAGACGGAGTCAGGTACTTACTTCATTGATACATGGAACCAACCATCTTTCCAGCGTCTTTAGCGATTGATCGTATGCACGAGTTCCACTTGCGCTCAGGTCGGAGTTTAAGTCCCAACAACTGCTTACCGGTATTAGTTCTGAGTTCGATCGGCGATGATGGAACGTCACTAGTTTGGTTTTTGAAGCATTGGATGTGACCAAGTAAACACTGGTCGGGTTTATACGCATC